>JBAMAW010002193.1:1200000-1800000 GCA_037043295.1 Amiota minor
ATCTTTATGTATAGAACTCATATTCCTGGAGGGAACATTATTTTCATTTATAATTTGTGATCCAGGTTATCCTCTATAAATTGGATTTCTTGGTTACTACATGAATGAAAACATTATGGGGCACCAACCCATGGACTTTTTGGGGTTCGAATTGGTAGTACCTCGGGTACGAAGTCTGACCAGAGGCTATTTTCTGGTACCACGGGTGGTCAGGAGCCCACGGAACTTGTTTCCGTCCTGGCCAGCTGGTACGGCCCCCTTGTGGGAGTATCGTGGTGGCTGTGGTTTAATACCCAAATGCGGGTAGAGTAATAACTCGACGTGGAGTTGCGTTATACAACCGGGTGCTGTGACCCAGAGAGCAGCAGAGGTTTAAGATAGGCCTCGCTCCCCACCAAGGAGAGAGTCATATTTACCAAAATAAATATGACTTAAATTTGGGACCTGCGGATATATATCCAAGGGAACGTTGATTGACGTTTATCAATCCATGTGCTTGGCACCGTGTTCTTAAGTCTTCACAGACAGGCGAGCACGTAAAACACTGGTACTTCATTACAACAACCACGTTCTTTCGATTATTTTCCCCGTTGTTGTTATATATGTTATGTTAGTATAAAGCACCGAGTTCAGTTACTTACGTTTCTTTAAGGCAACTCTCACACGATATTTTGTTCTTTTTTAAGCAGTTAATTCACCTTTGCAGTTCATCCGTAAAAATTTGAAACTTTAGATTGTGATTAATATGTAAAGAGAAGAATATTCCTGACAATACAAATTTGATATTTTTTCCAAAGCAACAGAGTAAATTTTTTCATTTGAAAATTTTAAACGAAAACTAAAACTAGAAAGAACGTTATCTTCGACAATGCTTCAAGGGATTTGTATGGGAGGTACCTTCCTAGTGGTCCGATTCGGGTGGTTCCGACAAATGCACTGCGTATGAATAAAAGCGCGAGTTGGTTTAGGACAAACTGCTTATACCAACAATGGATCCTGACGTTATCAGTACGCTCAAAGTGAACTTCAGCAGACCTGAACACATTCTGGAGAGGATGGTCGAAAGGGTGCGATAGTTGCAACCACCCACATAGAAATTGGAAGCTCTAATAGAGTTTGCACTGGCTGTACATAATATCTGTGCTACGAAGGAGTTGGGATCGTCGTTAAAAATTTGTTCGAGTTGTGTTTAAAACGAACATAAGTTTTAATTACAACAACCACGTTCTTTCGATTATTTTCCCCGTTGTTGTTATATATGTTATACGAGTATAAAGCACCGAGTTCAGTTACTTACGTTTCTTTAAGGCAACTCTCACACGATATTTTGTTCTTTTTTAAGCAGCCAATTCACCTTTGCAGTTCATTCGTAAAAATTTGAAACTTTAGATTGTGATTAATATGTAAAGAGAAGAATATTCCTGACAATAAAAATTTGATATTTTTTCCAAAGCAACAGAGTAAATTTTTTCATTTGAAAATTTTAAACGAAAACTAAAACTAGAAAGAACGTTATCTTCGACAATGCTTCACGGGATTTGTATGGGAGGTACCCCCATAGTGGTCCGATTTGGCTGGTTGCGACAAATGTGCTGCGCCTGTCTTGGAAACTGAGAGTGTCCAAGTTTCAGTTCGATAGGACAAAAGACAGAAAAGTTTTTCTAATACGCATGAATTCAATTGGTTGGCTTTTATGTACCCCGCCTAGTGGTCCGATTCGGGTGGTTCCGACAAATGCACTGCGTATGAATAAAAGCGCGAGTTGGTTAAGGGCAAACTGCTTATACCAACAATGGATCCTGACGTTATCAGTACGCTCAAAGTGAACTTCAGCAGACCTGAACACATTCTGGAGAGGATGGTCGAAAGGGTGCGATAGTTGCAACCACCCACATAGAAATTGGAAGCTCTAATAGAGTTTGCACTGGCTGTACATAATATCTGTGCTACGAAGGAGTTGGGATCGTCGTTAAAACTTTGTTCGAGTTGTGTTTAAAACGAACACAAGTTTTAATTACAACAACCACGTTCTTTCGATTATTTTCCCCGTTGTTTTTATATATGTTATACAAGTATAAAGCACCGAGTTCTGTTACTTACGTTTCTTTAAGGCAACTCTCACACGATATTTTGTTCTTTTTTAAGCAGCCAATTCACCTTTGCAGTTCATTCGTAAAAATTTGAAACTTTAGATTGTGATTAATATGTAAAGAGAAGAATATTCCTGACAATACAAATTTGATATTTTTTCCAAAGCAACAGAGTAAATTTTTTCATTTGAAAATTTCAAACGAAAACTAAAACTAGAAAGAACGTTATCTTCGACAATGCTTCACGGGATTTGTATGGGAGGTACCTCCCTAGTGGTCCGATTCGGGTGGTTCCGACAAATGTGCTGCGCCTGTCTTGGAAACTTATAGTGATAGGACATAAAACAGAAAAGTTTTTCTAATACGCATGAATTCAATTGGTTGGCTTATATGTACCCCGCCTAGTGGTCCGATTCGGCTGGTTCCGACAAATATGCTGCGCCTGTCTTGGAAAGTGATAGTGTCCAAGTTTCAGTTCGATAGGAGTAGAAACAAAAAAGTTTTTCTAATAAGAGCATGAATTCAAATGGTTGGTTTATATGTACCCCGCCTAGTTGTCCGATTCGGGGGGTTCCAACAAATGTACTGCGTTTGGTTAAAAGAAAGTTTCCCGGAAAATTTCAGCTTTCTAGCTCAAAAACTGAGGGACTAGTTTGCATACATACAAATGGACAGACAGACAGATTAATGGATGGACTGCGCACCATCAATTTCAATGGTTAAGACGATGTTTACTGAAATCTTTGTGGATGTACCAGCACAAGTGACACTAAACGTTCAGTTTTCCGAGAAGAGGTGGTCACTCTAGAAATCGTCGATTAAATCTATAAAATAATGTTGTACGATCGGAAATTGAAAGTGCGAGAGGTGGCTGAGACTGTAGGCATCTCTCATCACATTTGACAGGAATATTTGGACATGAAAAAGCTATCAGCACGTTGGCTCCCGCAATTGCCTACACTCGACCCTAAGCGCAACTCTGTGGCCACTTAAAAGGAGTGTTCGGCTATGTTCAACTGCAATCCTAGCAAGTTTTTGCACCGTGGACGAAACATTGATCCATCACAATACACCAGAGACAATGGAAAAGTAAATCATTTGATTTTTCCGGGTGAACGTACACCAAAGAAATCCAAGGTGGACCTGTGGGTCAACAGGGCTATGACAACAGTTTTTCGGGATGCACGCGGTGTCATTTACATTGAATACCTTAAAAAATGTAAAACAATCAAGGGCGAATATTGTTCAGAGCTGTTGGCAAGATTCCACATTCATTTGAAGCAAAGAAGACCGCATTTGGTGAAGACAAAAGTGCTTTTCCACCGTGACAATACCCGCGTGTAGTCTCCATGGAAACAACTATAAATTAAGCTTCCAACTTCTATCCCAACTAGCATATTCTCCAAATTTAGCCCTCTGCAACAATTTCCTGTTTTCAAACCTGAAGAAATGACTCGGAGTTAAGAGATTTGGGTCGAATAAAGTGGTCATCACTAAAACAAACGTCTATTTTGATGACCTTGAGAAAACCTATTAATAGGAAGGAAAAAAAAAAAATGGAAAAATGCTAGACTAAATGTATCAAACTAAAACAATTGTTTTTCTATTTTATCTAATGATTTATTAATCGACCCTCGTAGCAAGCCCTAGCCAAAGGTATACACAAAGTAAAACAGTGATCGGACCTCAATGAAGACAAAGACAAGAAGTGAAGCAATACACAAGCAACAGCAAAAAAGAGACAGAAAGAGCAACAACAACATTAGGTGGAAAAAATTGACTGTTTTTAACCGACTGAAGATGAAGATGAAGCAAACACCTGACAATCACTACGAAACAGCTACGAACTTTCACGAAAAAAATTGTTCAACACTACCATTGAGCATTGTTATTTCCAAAGGATGTCGACTTTCCCCATTTTCCAAATTGTTGTTCTTGAATTGGATGCACATCCATGGTGCATCTGAAGTAAATGCAGCATCACCTCTGTTTAAAAAGACTATAATTTTTCGTGAATGCCCTAATTATGTTAATTTATGTATAGATAGAAGACAAAAAGTTAACATAGTACACTCGTTAGTTCGAACAAAGAGACAATGTGGACAACAAACTGCTTTTTATTGTAGATTCTGTTATACGGTCCCCATGGTTATTTATACCCCATTTACAGTGGATCCTGATTCGAATCATTGGTCATATCACTATTGATTCGGCAACAACAACATGGAAAATGACGTAATTGAGGGGTTGTTGTTAGAGAATGTGATTCGGATCAGAGTCAAGTCACAATTGGGATTTTTCGAAATGGTCACTCTCATCAGTAATAGGCAATTTTTTTATAAAAATTGGCAGCTTTTTGATAACGAAAAAAGCAGTTTTTTTCACACACCAACATAAAAAACTGGTTTTGGTGATTAAAAACGGAACTGTACCCAGGTATTATTTTATCATCAGAGGTTTTAAGTTGGCATGAAACAAGAACTAGTCAAAAATTGCTGTCACACTGGCTAAAATGGTGCAACACTTGCCAACAAATTGGCAGCACAATGCGAGTGAGTGCAGCATCGCTGCTCAAAGCTGCGTGCACGTTGGTATTTTTGTACAATAAGAACTAATAGATGATCTTCTGTTGCAGAATGTGATTGAAGTTATAGTCAAATCAAGAATTGATTCGCCATGATTCGGATTTTTTAAATTGGTCACTCTCGATGATAGTGGAGCATGTTTTTGGTGAAAACATCAAAGTTTGTTGCACCAGCGACATAAAAATAACAATTTTTATTGCGCACCAACTTTAAAACAGCAAATTTTGTTGCGCCATGGTCGAAAATTTTGCAAGTCTTATAGCATTCAAATACGAAATTAACTTCTCATTTGTTATAACAAGGAAAATTTGTGCGGTTTGTTATTATTATTACTCTTATAACAAAATTTTGGTAAAAACGATTTAAAGGGATTCTTAATAGAGAGTTCTCATTGTGAGTAAGTACTTCAACTGAATCATCGCATCTCGTAAGGCAGCACCGAAGGCGTTGGCTCGGTACTGACTTTTATTGTTGACAATGAAAATATTCATTAGTACATGAGGATGTCGGACCGTCATCGGTGAGGATATAAAATTTTAATGCATTTTTGTTGTTGATTTTAAAGGGAGTGCGGTGTGCATTCATAACTTAGTGACAGGATTTTTAATCTTGCTTAAGCTTTTACACGCCTAACGAAGTTTTTGTTTATTGCGTTTTTTTTTTTTGCGTTTTATCCCTTCTGATGGTAAAGAAAATGCAAAAAGCAACCAAATTGTGTACAGAAATGTGAATACCTTAAAAAAAGAAAATAGAAATTCAAAGAATCATAGATTGAGAGGAGGAGTGAAGTGATTAGGAGGGGAGAGAAGAGGAGATTTGAGATCAAAGTTGGTTGGTATGTTAAGGATATACATATGTGTGTGTGCAAGTAAATGAAGGGTGGTGAAGATATGAAAAGCGGTCGTTGCATATGCTTATAGGGGATTATGAACAGTGCCAAGGACATGCAAATAATGAGTTCATGCAATTGCTTTGATTTTTTTTTTTGTTTTTTTTTTTTTGTAAATATACGTATGTATTTTTAAATTTGTTTTATCAATCCAAAGCGAACACATGCACACTGATAAAAATTAAGTCAACTATAGAGCGGCTTTTTGAAATTCAAATCTTAAGGTATTTGTATTATAATGACTTAACAATGAGGTCCTAGCCATTGGTCTGAAAAGTAGAAAAATAAACTTTTACTTTTATTATATTCTTAATAATTTTATTATTGTTATTTTATTGCAATCAATTATGTTCCCCCTTTGCAGGGTTTCCAATTTGGCGTAGTTAGAGACCCACTTAGGCTTAAAAAGCCCTGAGAGCGAAGCAGTCCAAACCGGGCATCTGGATGAACACGTCCCTGTGGCGAGTATCCTGTCTATTCTATTCTCTAAATTTATGTTTTGGGTGTAACTGTGACTATTGAAATAATAAATAAAACTAAGAGTGAAATCAGAGACTCCCGTCACTTCCATTTATTGTTCAACATGCATTCATGTGCACATGAATATATGGCAAGTACAAACACAGTACACTGAAAGTAATCACTCAAAAATATAATGTAAATGCATTCAAAGTCCAAAGCTTTGAACCTAAAAAAACTGAATTGAAGTGAAAAGAAAAGAAACGAAAAGAAAGAAAATGTAAAGCAAGATTTGTTTATGGTGGCACTCCAACCCTTTTAGGCGCATTGAAACAAAGAAATGTCTCAAGTGGAATATGCATAGCGCTCACTCACATGCCCGCAAACATATTTAATAGAAGTGCACAAGGATAATGGCATGGAATGGGTAATGAGTGAACATAATGCATGCAGGCTGAATCCGTGTAGTATGCATCAGGCAAACATTAATACTACTCGCTATATTTGCCATATTCGCTTATGCAGAATTGTAGACCCACCACCACAGCCACCAACACCACCAACAACGTCACCACTTTGAGGCTTTTATTTAAAACAAAGAAAAATCTCACATTGCCGTTACCATCAAACTAAAAAATAAAAATAAAAAATAAAAAAAAAAAAGAAATATACACAATAATAAGGATAACAAAACAACAAAACATGAAATGCAGCCAGCAAAACAACAATAATAATGTACCAAAAGACGTCAAACATCAGCACAGAGACCAAAAATCCTTTTCATTCTATTTTCTGCTATTTTTATTTCTTTTTGCGCCATTCAAGTTTGCTAAATTACAAGAAATCCTTTCTTTTGCGTGAATGCTTTTAAATAGCAAAGGACCAAAGAAAAAATATACCCATATACATACTCTCAGAGATTTGAAAGTAAGAAAAAAAATGTGAAATCTGCACAAAAACCAGCAAATGCGGAAAAGGAAATAATTTGACCATTTTGCAAGACTGCAAAAGAATGAACGAATGAATGAAATATGTAAATGGCAAAGGCCCCCGAGTTTGGTTCGTTTAAAAGCAAAATTCGGTCGGATAAAGAATGCTATTTATGTATATAGTACTTTTTAAAAGGCAAAAAAATATTGAAATTTCTATTGAGATATTAAAAATTTAACGGGCAAACTTAAGAGTTTATAAAATTTTTTAAAAAGTGAAATGACAGACAGAGTTTCTTTTTGGGAAAACTGCTGTTAAGTTGAAATTTCGATTTTTTTTTTTCTCAAATAATCATAGATAAAATTCATAAACAAATTTGTTGTAAGAAAGTTGACCTTCTTTTTCATTTCACACAAAACTTTAAGAGTCCCACTTTTTTCCATTGTAATTTTCTTTTTGTTATTTACCTTAAATTTGTTGGAAAATTTTCAAATTGTTCTTGTGGACAAACAAGTGCCGCCAACGTCGCTTCAGTATTACAAAAATACTTTGAAGAAGTTAGCAACACTTGTTTGTTGGATGCCACCAAATTCCATAGATGGCGACTAAGAAAACATTTTTTCATGATTTTCGTACATAGTAGTAACTTCCACGTCCAAAGGCATTTGTCTGTTTGTTCTATGGCAACACTTGGGGTCGATGGTCATTTTGATTGTTGCAAGAGTTACTGCAAATCGCATAGTATGTACATATTTTCAATTGAAAGAAAAAGAGATGCACTCACATGGCTTCACAGTGGAATGTTTTAGAAATTTCTTTATACGAGCAGCTGTTGCATGTTGGATTTACTAAATAGACACAATCGCAAGCAGTCATGTTGACCAATTGAACTTAGAATGAAAGAAAAAGTCAAGTGGGTACGTGTGGAGTAAGCACTTATTATTTATTAGCAATTAAGATACCTTATATCGTTATCTCTTCGCTGTTATTGTTGCCTCAGACGACGCTTACTTAATATTTGAATGATTATTTTATTAACTATTTTATTTAATTATGTTTGTTGTTATTACAAATTTGTATTTATCATTATCTGCAGAATAGGTATGTCCACAAATTGAGTTTTCAATCTACGGGGATTTTTGTATCATTGAGCTCCCCAAACACTAACAGTTTAACTGAGTAGTTTGCTACGAGTGTCGTAATGTCTGAGCTACAAACTCATGAATCTACGAGGTCTGTTCCAAAAGTATCCCGAATTTTGTGTTTTTTGTATTTTTTTTTTCAAAAGTAATCCCCACCAGATATTATACGCTCATGCCAACGTTTTTCCAATTCCCCAAGTACTTCAAAAAATCATTATTTGTGATCTTCTTCAGCTCCTCCTTTGATGCCGTCTTTATCTCTTCAATCGTAGCGTCGTCCTTTCATGGGTTTCTTAAGTTTCGGGACCAAGAAAAAGTCACAGGGGGCCAGATCTGGGGAATATGGTGGCTGCGGCATTATTAATGGCCATAAAATTCGCGCACAAGCAACGATGTCTGAGCAGGGGCGTTATCATGATGCAAAAGCCAATTTTTGTTCTTCCACAAATCCGGGCGTTTCTGGCGGATTGCTTCGCGCAAATTGCGCATAACTTATAGGTAATATTCTTTATTGATCGTTCTATCCTGTGCCAAAAACTCATGAAGCACCACGCCCATGCTATTAAAAAAAACTGTAAGCAAAACCTTCGCATGCGACTTAACTTGCCGCGCTCTTTTCTGTCTTGGGATGATGGGCTTATGTTTCCACGTCATAACCATAAAGCCATGATTCGAACCAGTTATGACCCTCTTGAGCAAATTTGGATAGTCGCGGACAGAGTGCAACAGCTCGTTAGCAATGTTAATGCGATGCTGTTTTTGGTCCAAATTGAGCAATTTTGGTACGACATTCGCGGCAACCCGTCTCATGCCCAAATTATTAGTTAACACAGAATGGAAGGAGTCAATCGATATGTTTAGGTCCTCAGCAACTTCTCTAACGGTGATTCGACGATTGGCCAATACTATTTTCTTCACTTCATCAATGTCTGTTGTTGACGTGCTCGGGCGTCCGGCACGCTCTTCGTCGTTCACTTCTTCTCGGCCCTCTGAGAACATTTTGTACCACCGATAAACGTAGCTTCAACATATGTCACAGTCAACATTCGGAATGAGTCCGCGCACTTAATTTTTTTTTTCACACAAACTTTAATTGAAATTTTTGGAGTAGGCAAAAATTGAAGACGAGCCAAAACACATGCAAGCAAAGCAACTGACACAAATTAACTAAAAATTCAAAATGGCCGACGTTTTCAGCATAACGACATAAGAAAATCGAAAATCGAACATACGTAACCCGCGGAAATTAAAAATTCGCGATATTTTTTCAACAAACCTCGTATACTGTTCAGTGAGATAAGTTTCTTTACCAACATAATGGCTTTACTTTTCCAACAAAATTGAAGATACTGAACACAAATACTTATGTACACATGTAACTGATGTATTCCGCATAATTTGAACACAAAACGCAATCTGTACCGATGCGATAAAAAGAAGACCATTTAAAAAATTTTATTATCATTGTCAATAACACGATCAACTAATAACCATAAAAAAATAAAACTCTTATTGAAAGAATTGGATTAATCTACACTTTTCTTGAACTCGTAGGTTCACAATTCATAGGAAAATTACATCTGAGCTCTGTGTGTTGTTTAGATATTGCGAGCACACCCACTAACTGAGTATCTGAGCAATTTTGGAATGCCATCCGAATATTATAAGTAAGTAAGTAGTTCAGTCAAAGAAAAATACAAATCTTTGAATTGGCATTTAAAAACTCGATGAGTTCAATATTGCGCTGGCGTTGATAGAAATCGACACAATTCTTTGGCATCTCAGAAATGTGGTTGCATGTTGCAAAACTAATGTCGGTGCTGCTTCCAACTGATGTTGCTTATTTACAAAAACAAATTAGGCTTACTCGTATCATCATCTGATCTGAAAATTTACCATAACATATGTACACTTTATACTGTATAAGTACTTTTGATTTGTGTCGTTTTGCTATTCAATTAATTGTTTTCTTGTAGGTGTCGTCTCTGTGTTCTGAGAAAAATGCATTAAAACACGACTTTGGTACTCTTTACAGGAGGGTGCGGCTACCGTTTGGGCAGCTGCGCTAATCTGAAGATAGCTGAGAGTAGCTTCATTGTCGGTCTTATTGCCATGTGTCGTGTCTTGATTTCACTTGACTTGAAAGTCTTCAATTGATTTCAATTGAGTTGTGTTGGTTGGTTGAGTTTTTAGAGTCAACTTCATCAGCATGTTGGGCAATAAACGCCCGCACGCTTCATGGACTTGGGTGATAATTTAGTTTATGAATGAAACACGTGCACAATCAAGACGAAAACAGACATCAAATGAATCAAATGCTAACAAAATCATAAATATATTATTGTAGTATCTTGCATTTGTACACAAATAAGCGACTCACCACTGGCTGCCTTCTCAGGCGCAATTCACTTTAGCGACATTCGACATTAGACAAGCGAAGACACAACGCAAATGCAGATGTAGATGCAGCTGCAGTTATTAGATATTCAGATCATCACAAGCGGCAACAAGTGGTCGGTCACACAATATCACTCTCGCACTATGGAAAGTAAGGTAAGGTACACTGGACAGTTTATCAGTGGCGCTTCAAATGGATTCAATGACGTTGGCGATTGTGATGGTGGCAGCATCGCCTGCTGTTTGCTGTCATCATATCAACGCAATTTACAAAGAAATATTGCGAATTATTGCCTGAGCAAAGGCATACAACCCACAGACCTACGTACATATGTATGTGTGTGTACACTGTATATTGATAATCATCAGTATCATCATCATTATTATGAACATTTTAACTTTTAGCTTCTTTGCAACATGCGCTTTAACATGATCATGCTCATACTCGTATATTTGCTAGATTTGTTGTTATTTGCGTTTAAAATATGCGTCTTAGCAAAGTCATCAACAACAGTAAAGTGCCTCATAAATTCATGTCGCTGATTGTGATAGTTCAAATTGTTGTTGCTGTTGCTACAATATATGTATCTGTTACTGTACTATTATAGCAACAGCTGCACTAGACTTCAAAAGCAAAACCAAAAACCTAAAGCCACATGCAACTTGTAACAGCAACATCAACATCTAATAAACAGTGGCACTCTCTGTACCGCAACGAAATTCTTTATGGGTTCCTTGGTATCTCAACCAACTTGGGTGATGATTTGGCTTACATTATTGTTATTTTTATTATTATTATTAGTGTTGTGGTTGCAGTGCTGGTGAACAAGTGCAACTTATTGTCTCTTACATCTTACATTTGGCTGCAGAAATATTTATTTTCACAATCTCGGTTAGTCACTCAATTGGTCAATAAAAGTTGCTGATAGCATATTAATAAATGGACTGACACAGAGAGTGAAAGATATGTATGTGTTTATATATTATGATATATTTAGTATATAAAAAATTTGAAAGTACCTAGGCATGCATTAATGCAAGCAGGTATGGATAACTTCAAAGTTGAGAGAAAGTTGTACGTAATTAAAATGACTTAAAAGAAAGATCAAAAAAATATTTATGATTGTAAAGTACTAAAGCCAACACTTATGATGCCAAAGCAATGAAAATATCAATTGACAGATATAAAAAAACAATGTATAGATCATTAATCAATGGCAATGGTACTCTAATTTACAATAATTGGTGCTAGGCGATGATTCAATTTCTTGAGTTCTACTAACGTCCTTATCCTTTTTTTTTTTTTTTGTTTTGTTTTGTCCGTTCGTCTGCCAGTACAGTTCTGATCTGTTGTAGACCAAGTAATGTAAATGTCGAGAAAAAATAATAAAATTTCATGCAAACCTAAAATAAAAAGGAAGGGTTTTTGGTCTGGGAAAGACTTTAAGTCTCAAGAAGAGGAAATCGATGAATTTAGTCAAGAATCCCTCATATTGAAATGAAGAATCAAAGTCACACAAGTGTAAATCAGACTCGTACACGCAAGGTTCCGTACCAGATTGGGGTTTCCAAAAAATATACCACGCCTATATCAGAAACTTGTAGTGTCTAAATTTCAGTTCGATAAAACAATAAATAAAAAAGTTTTTCTAATAAGAACCTGAATTTTAATTTGAGTTTGCATGGGAGTTACCCCTCCTAGATCGCCGATTTAGCTGATTCCAACAGATGTGCAGCACCTTTATCAAAAACTTATAGTTTCTAAATTTCTGTTCGATACAACAAAAAACCAAAAACTTTTTCTAATAAGAACTAGAATTTTAATGGGGGTTTGTATGGGAGGTACCCTCCCTAGCAATCCGATCATACTGAAATTTCGGCAATATAAGTTTCTGATGTATAGCCACCAACCTTCCAAAGTTCAAGATCGTGGGATTGATGGATCATATAGCTGCCATACAAACCAAAATGTTTCTCGTATGGGGACCCCTTTAGGTTCTCGAAAATATTTTCGTTTTGGTATTTGTTGCTGATGCCCGGATAGAACTACGCCTTCTGTGAAAATTTCAACTCTCTAACTATTGCGGTTTTATGACCCGTGGACGGACGGACAACGAAGTCTCTGCAATAAGGTTCCTTTTGGTACCTTTTGGTTCCCTGATAGTATGTAACATTAATACAATATATGAAAAAAACAAATAATGTTCCTTCTTCTTCTTCACTCATTAGGTAATTCATCGGCAACAACGAAGAAAAAAAGATCCTCAATTGCAATAAAATCTAATTGAATAAGCCCATTTTGTTTTGAACTCACGACCATATGTAGCATGTACACATGGAGGCGTTGAACGCAATGTATTTACTAAGTTTCCTCAAGTTCGGTTAACTCAAATAAAAACTATGTTTAGCTCACTTCAATACTTCAATCACTCGTTCGACCTTTTGGAATATTTTTCACATTGCAGGGCAACAAAATAGCAAACTACGCCTACTTTCAACACCTGCCACTCTTGCAACACTAGCCGCACAAAGCATTGCCGAAGATTGACTGACGTTTCGAAAGTGCGCAAATATTTACAACCAGATCATCACATGAAGACTCTTCAACGCCTCCAATAGTTACCAACAATGGTTATAAGAATTACTATATATTGTTCCAATGCTGGCTCCATTGAACTGCAGGCAAGTCGACTTCAGTCAACGTGCAACATTTTAGATGTAATAAAATTTAATTGGAAACTTCATCACGGGTGCGAAAATTCACACAAGGAAACATTTAGTTATTTGCTTATCTTTATTTTGCTTGGCAAGTTTTATGCGAAAATTGTTAAGACTCAGATACTTTGCTCTACCAAGTATGTGTACAAAGCGGTCGAAAGTATCTTTAATACAATACACAGATCGACGGCACATGCGCAACCGAACACAGGGAGATCAGACTTGGTATGAATTATGCTCGAAACGCGGGGCAACAGCCTCGAACGAAAAGTGTTAAATCGTAAATCTCTGTGCACCTGATTCTTTTGTTTGCCTTCAATTGTGATTTGAGTGTAACATTACTTTCCTTACGGCATTTTACGATAAATGTAGTCTGTATCTTTTGCGCCTCACTCTCCAATCCTCTTCATACACCATTCTTTTTCTCTCTCTCTCTCTCTTTCTGTTTATTGCTATTTATTTATTGTTGTTTTTGATGCAATTTCATTCTTTCTCTTTTTCTTTGTGTACTTCAAAGCAATTTCATTATTCACCTCTTTGGCTAGGAAGTAAAAATATGTTACGAGTTGATCTGGCTTCTTGATGATGATAATGATGATGATGGTGTTATTCGAACGTCAAAAGTATAACATGAAATTGGATTGATTTATGATATAATTGCTTCATCTCGGTTTCGTTCCCCCCTTCAGCATGGCAACACAATGGCCGCAAATGCATTTTCAACTATAAAAATATCAGTGAATAAGTTGCATAAGCCTTTCAAAATAACACCAACAAAAAATGGCCCGAAGTGTTTGGAAAAGCGTCATTAAGATGCACAGATTAAACACTTTAAAAAAATTCTCGAGTTAATAACTTTTTCGCTTACATTTTTCAAAGAAGTCAATAAAGATTGAAATAAGCAAGCCAAATCTAATTGTATTCTACGAGTATATTGCCTCAAGTATTATATTACTTCAAGTAAAAAAAAAAAAAAAATCTTTTTAATGAGATTTTTAGTGTCTTTAACTTTGAATGTAAAATACTAGGTTCTTTTAATCTAAGATGAACATTAAACAATAAAATTATTTACATTTCCAATGCCTTGAGTAGAGATCGAAATACCCAAATAACACGCTTCGGTAGTGAATTGTACCTTATAGACACTTAAAATTGACTCAAAGTTTAGTGTCATTTTGTAAAATATTTGAACTTTACAAGTTTTTCAAATACAGTACAAATCTAAAAGTCAAATTATAGAAAATTTGTCAGAAATAACTACAGACAATAGAGTTGAGCAAGACTTGTCGTGGATGATTAATTAGAATTTTATACGAGTATATAGATACATATATATATTTACATTTATATGATATACTTTCGTATTGAAACCCCCTGCTACTGTTTGGATTGTGCGAATAACGCGATGGGTATTTAACTCCCTAGAAAAAGATGAGATTAAGGAAAGAATGTGATAATTAGGAGGCTATCGAATTATTGTCATGCCACAAAAAGTGTGCCGGTGATTTATTGTTGCTTGAATGGCAAGTTAACTTAACTGCTCCGATTTTCGCTAAAGGCTCGGCTGCTAAGAAATCTTGCCGGTCTTTCATCAAATGCAGGTGCATAGTTACTTTGGATATGTTCTGTGAGAGGAAAGAAGATTTCAACAATGAAGAAATGTTTATTTATTTTGCCTAAAACAGTTTCACAAATTATATTTTATAGTCAATGATCAGTTATTGCAAAAGTTCAATTTCAATTTATAGGAAACTCATTTCTAGTCACAGCATTCAAAGTAGATATATTTATAAAACCGACCTAAAAGTTATTTATCAAATTTGGTTAAATTTGGTGTTATATGTATGTTTTGTTGTTTTGACAGCGTGTGACAACAGTCAGACACTACTACTCAAATTTTATTAATGTTAGTTTGGTGTGCTCACGTTTGCGCAGGAAACCCCGACAACAAGAGCAACAACAACAAAAAAACCAATGAAAGAACCAATCGAAGAGTGAAAAAAAGGGTTTGGCTTTTCCTTTTTTTTTTTTTTTTTTTTTTACTTTTTTGGAGAATTTTCATGTTTGCCGCCAACGCCACCGTTGCTAAAAAACCCTGACCCCTGGCCGCGGACACCATAGCCCATGCCCGAAAGTGAAGCTTATATAAATTATTTTGATTGATTGATTGATCGCGCCGACTACTTTGTAAGGAAATTTGTAAGCGACACAAATTCAAGAGACGTGGTCTGAGGCGCTTAAGATACAGAAAATTCAACACGTTGTGGTTCAAAGGTGCCACCGATTTTATATACTTGTAATTTACACTAATAAGTGATCATTTGATATTGCCGACAACAGCGGAATTAAGCGGAATTGTGGCAACTTATTTGAACTTATTTATTGTTGCGATGTTGAAACATTGTTGCCTGAACAGTTGACACAATAAGGTGGTGAGTATTTTAGTTAGTGGTAAGAGGGCATAGAGCAGAGATGTTGCACAGTCACACATTCATATACAAAATGTATTATAAATGTACGAGCAAGGGTGGGAGAGAGGGTAGAATGAAGTGATTGTGTTCCATGTGCAATTTTGCATACTTCAGCAAACGCGTCATATTTTCGAGTGGTTTCGCTAACATGCCAAGAGGACTTGAAACGCTTACAAGTGGATCCTTAAAGAGCATTTTAGAGCTGAGTCTCAGTCAGCCAGACCGGGCCAGGCCAGGCCATGCTAGGACAAGCCGAAGCAAGCCAGCAGGCAAGCAAACAAGGCATACAACAAGCAACAAGATGAGGACACTAACGATTATGAGAATAGGAATGGGATTGAAATTGTTTAAGATGATGATGATGGAGATGATGATGAGGACAATGTTGAATGTTGAGTAGAATTTTGCTTTGCTGGTGAACCGACCGATACCGAACTAAAATCAGGACCACCACTTTGTTGAATGCTTAAAAATCCATTAAACAGCAAAATATTTGTTGAGCTCCTTTTAAAGCTTTAACGTGAAACGCTTTCGACATTTGCACAGCTGTCGCGGAAAATTATAACCACCAAAAGACCGAACTCCGCTGCACGCATTGCATTTCCGCTTCCGGTTTTTACATACTCTCCCTCCTAACCACACATACACACACACACACACACACTCACACACAGTTCACTCACATCCGGTTTTGTGTTGGCAATTGACAACACTTATGGTCAAACCACAAACATTAACAACGCGTGATGCATCATTGACATCATTTATATTCCCTCAATCGTCCATTCATTCAATCATTGATTTCATTTCGCCTTTTTCCCCTCCATTTTTGCATTCATTTATTGAGCATAAAATGTTTTGCGGTCTTTTTAATAAAATAATTAATTTCAATGTAAATATTTATAACGAAAGCAACAGCAACACAAACAGAAACAGAAACAGAAACAACAAAAACAAAATGAAAATTATGCCGCATAATTGATTTATTCGATTCAACAGACAAACAGATACAAAACCCATAAAGAACAATACCAAAGAGCCAAAGTGCCCAACATCTAAAGGAGGCCTATCTGATGGGCTTTTTTTCATTCCTTCTTTCTTTTTATTTGTATGTGTGTTATTATTACATTTGGTAATTCATAAATGAAATAATAATGTAATGATATAATATTGTATAATGGAATCCAATACACAAATAAATTAAATACTTTTATTGTATTGCAAGTATGTAAAATTATTGAATTGCATTTATTTGATTGGATCGAAATTCAATTTTCAGCTCAATCTGTCGCTTATGAGGCTTAATAATTATAAAAATACGCATTACATAACATACTTATTTTACTATTGTAATCAAATATTTTGTAGTTTCCAAAAAAAATTCTTTGGTTTCGCTCATACAATTTAGTAACATATAAAAAAAATTAGAACACAGATATACGAGTATGTTTCCTTCACTCACTGAGTTCGGTTCGACTCAGACCACTTTTATTAGGTGTTTATATTTGCGACTTCATTGTGTTCTACTAATTGAGACCGAATTTGTGTTTATTTACTGGTGCAACTATGCATAAAATGCAATTTAATCATAAAAATAAGTTATTTATAAAAATCACATTGCATAAAATAAAATATAGTTGTATTTATAAAACTTCTCTCGTTTTTGAAAAACGTTTTACAATGATTTTTTAGTAAATAATTCATGAAATCATCAAGATAATGTGCATTAAAGTAGTGTTTACACATGCCTGCTGAGTCCAACCGAACTCCTTGAATTCGGTGTCAGCTGTCGTATGCATGTCTTATGTTAGTCTTTCGGGCTTTCCCTCTTCCTAAATTATTCATCAATGCAACGGTATGTGAATGTACCAACAATTTTTATTATTATACTTGAATAGTATTCCTCAATTAATTTAAACTATTGACGCATTTCTTAATGAAGAGGATCGGACCTTGAATGTTGCAAAAAAGAATGTTAACCACAACAATTTATATATTTGACCCTAGTATATGGTTGTTTTTTTATAAATATACCTCCAAGAACATATAAGTTGTAATAAAAATATTTAGTAAGAGATTCTATAATGGAATTTAAGCTAATTAATATGATTTATTTAAGGATAGAAAAAAAAAAATAATAATATTATACATAAAAAAATTAAGAAAATGTCTCTAACTTCATAATCGTCCGTTGGCAAATGACAAAAAATGTGATATATTTAATTGCCATACTCACTCGAATGGGAACAAAACACCAGTAACAACATCAGAAACCAGCAACAAAAAACGACACAATCACACCAATTGTTGTAAGAAGAACGCTTGTGATGAGGACGTGCAGCACGTGACTTATGAGGCACACTGAGGCATTGAGCGACCGATACCAATGTGAGGTTAAGAGGAAGAGTAAAGCAACAAAACGCCTTCAATTGTTGGCACATGCAACATTTAAACACCAACATCAACAGAAACAACAACACGGGTATCAGCAACAACAGCATCAACAGCATCAACAATACCAACAATAGCAACAAAAATGGTGATGATGACGGCATCATCGCATTCATTAACAACTGTCAGCTTGGAAGCACTTGGCTCGCGTTTACAATTTGCACCTTTTTAATTAACGTGATTGCACCAAACACTTACACTTACACTCGCATATACAATCTCCACACAGACACACACAAACATAAATACAAACATAGATACACGTATTCATGCATAACAAGGCGATGATCTATGAGAAACGTGATGCTTTGTTGGCAGTTGCTTTTTTGTCTATCAGGGTCAGAGGTAGGCTGGGGACTGGATCGAATACTGGGTACTGAGTACCGAGGATTTAGCTTCATGTCTCAAGTACGCGATATTCTGTTTGCCACATACATACCATATACTACCTAACGTTCTTACTTTTATGCATTTGGTTTAGCTGATGTTTGTACATACTCGTATGTAAGTATGTTGTGTACTACATCTGCGCAGCAGTTTCCACCTTGGGCCCTTCAAGCAGTTCAATGTTGCTTGCTACCACGAACATATGCCAAGTGCTTCATCTAGAATGCTACATCTACTTTGTCAAAGACTTCTCCAATTTTAATTTTTTTTTTTATTGTTTGCTTTGTATTTTGTGTTTTGTATTTTGCATATCATAAAACGAAAGTCTTCAGAGTACATTTGCGCTCGCATTTCCAGCTCAATGACGTCATACAATGTCACTGACTACTGTCAGTAAAAGAATACAAATATCTTTATAGTGGGGACGTAAGGTATAGTACTTCATGTTTATGCAGCACTTCACACTCATCCATCATCATAATAGGCAGCTTTACGTGATTCTTTACCTTTAATGGGGGTTGTTTGATATTCGAGCAATGCACCTTAATGAAAACTTACAATATTCTTTACCAAAAATGTATGAAAAATATTGTGTAACATCATTTGTCCTGAAATCCTAAAACATAAGGAGTTTATTTTCAACTGATATGCAAATCGAAGAAAAAGTTACCCAATCGAAACTATTTCCAATTTAAAAAATCTTATGAGGGACCTAAGTCTTCCACTGCCTAGGAAACATTGCCGAAACTGGCTCTAGTTTGCTATCAAATTTTACAATTTTTGAAAGTGTCAATTGATGAAAATGGTTCTTATTAACAATTTCAATGAAATCTCCCATCAACAATAAACCAAAGCAAAAGGTAACCAATTTTTTTGTACACTTTTCCTGCTCCACTTTATTCTAACTTGGCCTTGATGGCATCTTTGACAGTTTTTGTGTAACTGTGTCTCTCTCCAATATCGAAAGTTATAATAGAAACCAATACTGCTAATATTGTAAGAAGTGCACAAAGAAGATTTAATGAACATTTCTTTAGAAAACTGTTCTAGATCTTCTTTATTAGCTGGCAATTCAAAGTCCCACCAGCATCCTACTACTTATCAAATGTAGATTTGTAAGTATCGGCGACTTGTCGCACGAACTGAAGTTGTATAATCAATGAATAAAATTTCAACATGATACTAATTCCATCTTTAGTTGTTTTTTCTTGACCGGAAGACTGGCTACAATGAAATATGTATTCATAAGGTGGTGAAGTGAAGGGAATGTCTTCTAAAGAATTAGACTTTGATTTTAAGATTTTACAATTAAACTGAATAATGAAAATCTAATTTTAATGATAGTCTAATAAACTCCTTTATGACCATAGGTATAATCAAAATTATGCCTAATATTTATTAAAAGCAGTCCAATGAGTACTTTCTTATTTTATCTTAAGTCACTTTAGTTTTTTTTATGATACAAAAATTTATTAATCTACAGTTGATTGAAATCTCTTATGGATTTATTAATTTTTATGGCTAAATGCGCTCAAATTTTTCATTTATTAATATACAATTAATACGTGTGTGTCTTACTTAATAAGTGATATAGTAAAAAATTAGAGCGAAATAGAAAGTAGACGAATTAAGATAGAAAAATAGATTCAGGTTTTATTACAAGTTGAGCTATTAAACAAAAATTGCATTTTTATGAATATTATGTTATTATTATATGTATTTCCATATTCTCTTTTCTTTTCGTTGTGCCCCAGTCAAGAGGCAATCTACAGTAGGTACGGTAAGGCGAGTATGTTGAGTGCAAGTTATCACTTCTGAAGCACAGATATCGATGCAACACTTGTAAGTGGCGGTGGCGCTACACGACATTGTGCCAAGTGCCAATCTAAAATAACAAAATGAACTACAGACAGAATTTTAATTTTGTATCGTATCGATAACCTATCTTCATACCCTACAAAGTGAAAACTTATTTAAACTCTAAAAGAATTCAAATAATAATATATAAAGTAGTATCTTTTTGATCTTCATACATTTTTTCTATTATAATTTTTATGGCTTCTTTATATGTCAACACCACCAGTCCAATCAGTCGAATTCATGTATGAAAATTCAACGTTTAAAATATATATTCCAATTGAAGGCTTCTCTAAAGAGAATCGAACATTTCTTGCACATGTGGTTAATTTTGAAAATCCTTTTTATAACTCAGAAGCTGAGTGATTCATTGAAGTCTATGGAAAGAAACATTTTATGGTGTCTTCCATATGTTACAAACATCACGATAAATTGATTTTACCTATTTACATTGCTATGTGTGTGAAAGGTATAGGAAAACTATGTCTATATAATATAAACAGATACACACTCGCACTCAAACTCACACTCACGCTGGAACACAACATTTACAGATTTGTTTAACTGCCCACTGACAGCAGAAATTGAATGCGGCACAGAAATTGAATGCAACTCAATTCATTACCAACATAGTGAAGCGATTAAATTTTCATCGTTCTGATTTATTTTTGGATTAAAAAAATGTATAGTTTTTTGTTTTTTTTTTTACTTATTTTTCATAAGTTTACTGACGCTGGCAGTCAGTAGCCAGGCTGCGTTGTGAATACGCCGCGTACGCCGAGTAGGCTGAGCCACGCCAAATCAACCAACGCAACGTAATCTCTTGACAATTTATTGGTATTTTTATGTAAATTATGTTATTTCAATAAAAATGCATTACATTTTTTTGTCTTTTCTATAAATTTTTTTTGTTCGTTTTAAGTTTATTTGCCACTTGACTTTATCTTGTATGAAAAGTGGCTCGATCGCGATTGGGAAGGCTCAGTTGATTTTTTATATGGAGTACATATTCATTCATTTTAATTGATTCTTAATGGAATGAGAAAATATACGAGCATTTGAAAAAAAACAAAAACAAGAACAAAAAATAAACATATTTCTTATCACGATTACCGATTTATGAAATGTTAATTATAGCACTTTTTGTGATACGATCTTTAACTGGACTTAATGGCATTATTTTCCGACTATGAACGCTATTTATTAAATATATACTACGAGTACAATGCATACTAATATTCATAACATTATTATAAGATTATTAAAAGTCATTGCGGTACTATTTTATTAGTAGTTTTTATATTTTTTAAAATCGTAAAATAAATCGAAAAGAAAAAACGAAAATAATTAAAAATTTAATATGTGAAAAAATTCAATTAAAATTCTCTTAAGGCATTGAGTGCATGAGTTACGTCCTTGGGATGTCTTCGTACATACACATTTATAGTTTTCGCTGGAACATACATACTTACGATTATAATGTTTATCATGGAATTGTGGTCGAAGACAGACATTTCCATCAATAAAAACAGTCACCTGCACTTGCAGCGGCATACACATGATGTTGTATTAACATCACATGGAAACCTGTGAAGAAGACTTATATTATAATATTTAAAATAGTTTAATAATGGAAGAGAAGTACACAGTTCCTATGTTAGAATTATCTATAAAAATATGTATATTCTTTCTTATTACTTTTGTAATGTGTAATGTTTATCAGAAAAACTACAATATAAAAATGATGTGATATGTTATGACATGAAAAAGAAGAAGATAACGGTTAAGAGTTGACCAATTGTCCAAGAATTAGTCCAGGCTCAAAATAATCTTTCTTAAAATTGTATGCATTTTGCAAATTGAAGCGCAACGTTATTGAAAAATCCATATTTTAAGACTATTCCATTACCTATATACTTATTGTATTTATCAAACATTTGATAATGTATACTGTTCCTCCATCCCTGCAATATATGAAATATGAACACACTATACAATATCTCAAACTAAACTTGCTCTAAATTTTTATATCCTTTACACTTAGTCTAAATGTATTTTATGCATATTTCTGTGAATTTTGTATTGGGGGCTACCCAATTCCTGTAGTCGGAGAATTCTAATTTCAACATACCAGTATTTCTAATTGCATCAATCGCTTTAAAAGTGCAAGCATTGCAAATGAATTGGCAGACATAATCCATAATAAAGGTAAGTAACTATCGCGGAACCGAATTTAATAATTTGACTTGCATTCATTTCATTTCCTTTATAATAATTACGCACAATATCACACAAAGTCACTTAACTAAACTCGAAGACCATTGACTTGGCGCATCAGAAATCATCGTTTCGTTTCTATTCAGGCGTAGCCACCCACAAATCGAAAAATTCAGGAACTGAAAACTCGTCCGACTTTAATGGAAAAGAAGACAAAGATTCAGTAATGGAACACTTCTGCATGCATTTTAATAGTAAAAGATGAAAAAATAATGTTAATTATGGCTATGCTGACGTATTCGTACCCTTCACGCACACCTAGAAAATATTTTTGCTTACGCTCCTGTGATTGAGTATACAGAAATATTTATTTTATTGTTGATTTGACTTATGTTTAGAGTATACATCACATACACATTTCAGCATTGAGAACGAAACATTTGTATGTGAGCTTATACTATGATCTCACCTAGGGTCTTGAAATTTATAGTGTCGTTCAGGTATAAGTTATACCATCCAAATTTCAGTTCGATAAAATAAATGTACAGCGTCTGATTCAAAATTTAAGTTCTCTACACGGCAAAATCAACTCGTCTCGTCTAGCCGATTATGATCACTTATATCTTTTATGGAGTCTCCGATGTCTCCTTCTGTCTGTGACAAACTTCACTGCGTGCAGAGTATTTGTATAATGAAAAACGTGAAATGCCAAAAAAGCTCGCCACACACCACGCACAACAACATGAAGTAATGCAAGGCAAAATGAAGGATATCAAAAAGGATTGTAATGTGTTCGCGACGTTTTCTCCGTTTTCTTCATTCTTCACACTTTTTTGGGTTTTGTTTTCCACAATTTCTGTCCCAACCAGACGCGGTTTTGTTCGTTCTTTTCTTGTTTATTTAAAAAAAAAAAAAACTTGGAGTAATTCAAGAAGAGAAAAAAGGAAAAAATTATATGCTTTTCATGAGTGTATTTAATATAATGCAAGCTTTGCATAAGTGCAATTGTAATGCAACAAAAAATACAATTATAATATAATTCTCCAACCACTTAGGAAGAGTTTCAATTTGCGAAAATATCTTTCATTTAAGCCTTAAAACTCGATGAAAGTGATTATAAAAAAAACCCTATAATGCCGGGTCTCTTTGTCTTCGAAGTTGTGTAAGAAAGGACAGGAAATCAAGTACAAAAATATTCATTCATCATACCAAAGATAACACAATTAAAGAAGGTTTAAATTCGATTTATGGATCTTTTTCAGGATTTTAGGTTGGTTATCTTAAATTGTATGTTTTTAAGTTGGAAGATCAAACAAATTATTAATGGATCCCATGGGTTTCGTAAAACTAGTCTGACTATGCTTCTTAAGTAATATAGAATGTAGCCCATACCAAATTTTCGATGATCGATGAGCGTTTTTCTTAAATAAGTGGGGATGTAAAGAATTTACTGGAGATTATCAGCCCCAGTCATGTACCAATAGACTTCAAACGTACAACCTGAGTAGACTTCTCGACATTTACCACAATATTTCATCGCTATACCCAAGGTTACTGCATCGAATGGTGTTGCTGTAATAAAGTAGGCGGAAATATTATTCGAGATTAGGAAAGCAGTATAATCTACATACGTAGCAACTAGCAAATGATGAAATTTGGTAGTTAATTTTTACTCAGTTAAATATGTTGGTGCGAGTTTGCATTTATCAATTTTTATTGGCACACATTTTTCTAGGCGGCACAGCTTTCATTTTACAAACACGTAGAAGGGAGCAATAACACACTAGATACTCATAACTAACATGATAACTCCACTGCTTTACACGAACAAGAGAATCACCATTGGAAGGACCAACTTCCAATGGGCAATTTTTCCATATGATCAACACTTTGCCAGCACTTGTCATTCATTAATATTTCTCGTAACAATACTCAACAAATAAAACAAACAAAGCGACAATCTGCATATTTCTTTCTTTTCTGAAATTCTTAGTAAGCTTCTATTTTGCCTACCGATACAATATTTTTGATTGTTATCAATAAATTCGGAATCAGCCCGCTATACTTTTATTGAAGGTTTCTTAAAAAAGTCGCAGGGCACGAGCCAATGTCTGAAACCCACATTGATCAACAAGTAAACAGCTAAAGATGAAAACAAAAATATGTCAGTTGTAGTTATAAGACTAGGCCTCGTAGTAAACGTCATTGATTGTTTGCTTCAATAGATATCAATGTGAATGATATCGCATTATTACCAACAAATTTTGATAATCACAGATTGACTTCATGAACTCCAGCATGAAAAACTTGCACTTCGACAGAGTACAATTATCCTGTGAATTATCATCTGAGGTTAGAATTGCAGTATCATCTGCCAAAGTGGCAGCCAGCCATTTTGACGCTTGCCTTATTCTTTTAAATGTATTCGAAAATATTGTACTTACGAAAACTTAACTTAAGTTCCATTGTTCTAAAATAATGATTGAATTTTTATTTTAGAGTATAGGAATATAATTTGTGTATTTTATTTTGCAACGACATCTATTGTAACACAACAAAAACCAACAGCCAAAACTACCCTTAAAAATGCACCCTATTTCAACAATCAATTGGTGTTTGTATCTGCTATGACAATTTCAAATTTGTATAACAGTTGAGTAAAGCATAGAACAGTTTCATCATATTTATGAACCCAAAATTTCCCCTAAAAATATCATAGTTACTGCAAGAAAATAAATTAATTTATTTATTATTATTTATTTACAGGATTAGATTATATGCATATATACGATACCGTAAGATGGAGAAACAGGGCACGTATTACAACGAATTTCATATTGTTGTTGCAAAATTTTTTCTTTAAAATTTTTCGGTAAAAATTGTCACAAAATTATACGACAGTATGACTGCCAAACATGACCAAATTCGAAACATAGGGCAATTTCGTAATTCATATCAATTTGAAAATTTCGAGATTTTTCTTTTTTTTATTTTTAATTTGAATTAAAATTACAATTAATTAAAATTTTAAGTAAAATGCTTTCTTATTAAGAGAAAAATAATTTATTTATTTAAATTATATACATTTAGTTACTTATAATATTGTATATAACCTTACAATTTTACAATCATGAAATTCTCACGTTCACAATAATTTGGGGCGAAATACAAACAAATACCAGAGATCTAATTTAATGACATGAATCGGACAGAGTGGAAGTCGAAAGCAAAGATGAAGTCGAAGTCGAAGTCGAAGTCACTGCCGCCAACGATGGAGTTCATGAAACAGCTGCATGTGTTGCGCATTGTTGCTAACAGACGAATGATGATGATGACGATGAAGAAGAAATTTGCTGTTAATTCACGTATTAACCTTTTGACATTTTGCGCATTGAAGCAACGCCAAGAAAGAAATACCCGTATCAAAGGCAAAGCTGAATCAAGGCGAGCGAGCGTTGCGGCAGCACCACTTTTCCTCTAACAACGAATTAAGGAAGCAAAACAAAGCCCACAACTTATGCGAAACTGTGTCAGGGATGCGATGCGACGCGATGTGGATGTGGATGGCATACATGGCCCCAGACGACGCCAATGACGCCAATGACGATGTATCACAAATTCCATGATCGGGCGGCGATGTTCAACAGGGCGTTCCTTAGTGCCATTGCATGCCATACTTATGTGCAGACAGAGTGACAGACATTCAATCGTACTTGGATGCATGGATGCATGTGAGCTTCAGGATGAGGCAAACGAATTACTGAAACATTTGAGTGTCGAGTGTGTTGAGTGTGTCGAGTTTTGTTGTTGCCCGATGACTTTCAATTAAATCAATATTCATCGTTTAGGCAAACACAAACCGCTCCAATGCTCTTAAGGCAGACATACTCGTACAAAGTGTTGTTGCAGTATCTTGTAGTCAACGTCTTTGTCTAACTAAGCCTTGATTAGAGTCGAAGCGACGCGACGAGGCAGAGTCATGGGAAAATGTGCAATTTTGGCCAAAAAATAAATGAGCTGCACCAGCATCAGCAACGGCAGCGGCAACAACAGTAGGCCAAACCATCCATGGTTTGCTTCTTTCGATTGTGCCACACGGTTGTGTGGCATTGCGCAAATTTTTGTGCCAACAAGTCGACAAAGTTGCAACGTGTTGCACCATGTTGCACCGAAATATCGACATTCAGTTCATTCAGTGACTTTCACAAAATAAAAATAATTAATGTTTGGCCATAATCGAAGACACCTTCAGATTCACATCTATCTGTCGTTCGGTCTTTCTGTCTGTCTGTCTGCCAATCTATCTGTTGCCGATGCCACCATTCGAGGTGGCAAGTGCAGCTTGCGGCCATGCAAATGAGACATTTTGTCTTATTGCGCGCACTGTTTGTTTCGCATAGTTTGTTCTTGCCTCTTATTTTTTATAGGGTGTTGCCAACAAAATGTTTTCGGGGTGGCAAGATTTTAAATTGACTTTTGGCTATTTCGATTAAACTTCTTCTTCTCAATCCGTAGGTGGCCGCATTCATTTCAGAGGGGACAGGAAATTTAAAACGAAATTTGTCAGATCGTTGCTTATCGTTGGGTGCATCCTAAATCAAAGTTTTAGAATTTATATACATCAGTTTAAAAAATTAAATAAAAATCCAATAAAATCACACTTGCAGATTGTTTCCCCTCAAGAAAACAAGATTTCATTTGATATAAAGTAGCATTTTACTTACTAAAACCAAACACCAGTATTCATTCTAGATTGTCAAACTGAAACAGAGAAATAGTAAAAAAAAAAAATATGTTTTCTTAATTACAATCAGTAAGAAACTTAATTAAATATAAATAAATTATATATATATATATATATATATTTTTTTTTTTTTGTTATATTAAAAAGTTATCCAACTTCGGCGTATTTCTTTCAAATCAGTCCCAGAATTCTTTAACTTCAGAAAGAATTCACTAGTCATGATTTATTTGACAAAAAACAAAAAAAAAAAGAAAACACTTTATTTTCAAGAACTGCATATGGATATAGAATCTGTATATGTATCGTATTTTATATATGACGAAATTTTACAAATTAATTTAAAACAACAATTAACACAACAACGATGCATTATGCAAAGATTGGAGGCTACAAGGGATGCCTGCTCCGATGCCCTAATAGTTTGAGTATTTCCTGTTCTTCTATAATCCGAATACCTCCAATTCTAGCAATTGGCTTAAAAAACAACAATTAATTTGGGTTATTTTCTAAATGTGCCAATGACTACTTTGATTTCTTTGACTAATATTGATAAAAATCAAATATTGATGGAAACTGATTACGAAACATGAATAAAATTGAACTTGCATCAATTGCAAGAGAGTTTTATTGATGTAAAAATTGAGATTTGCATAGCAGTCTTTCTTTCAGATGACGATATTATTGGTATTGAACTTTTACTTGCTTACTTAAATTCATGCGGTAACAAATTAGAATCTCTTTTGACTGAAACTATCAAAAATAAAGTAATGATCAAAAAAAATTTTTAGTAAAGTTAAAGTAATTGGTACAGAAAAATTTCCTAGCTGGAATGGATAATTCAATATGTTAAACTTTTTTGTGAATTATGGTGATCAATCAAATGATGGATGATATATGTATATAAAGATATAAAATATTTTTAAAATTCTTAAATAATTATCATTATTTTTGATTATGGTAATTTTTATTATTTTTCTAGTTTCCTTTTTCTAAAACAAATATAAGCTACTGATTTTAGTCATTGACTTTTGCAGTCTTTCAATTTTCAATTCAGTCAATCGCCACTTAAGACAATATGCTCTCTAAATTAATATGGTATTACTTTAAATGCCATAAAGGCAACAAAAGAAATAATAATATCAAGTACATAAAATAAATGCAACAAATAGGAAAGATACATTGGCTGAAAAAGCATAAAATAAACGTCAATAAACGACAAAGAAAACGCCAAGCATTAATGCTAGTAAAATAACAATAAACTTCAATTGATTAGATCGAAAACCAATACTCTTAGTATTCCGTAGAGTTCCAAGTGTAAGTCTATGTAAAATGCCAATTGAGTAAGTGAATGAGTGAGTTTTGATTGTTGGTATCTATTGTGAGTGTGTGTCTGTCGAGTTTTTGTCTCCGCACCCAGAAAGCTCCAAAATAAACTAAAGAATATAAACGAACGAACGCCCTGCCACATCCACAACTTATGGCAAAATTTCAGCTGCTTTCGATATAAAAAAAAAATCATTGTATGAATAAATGAGAAGCCTTACCAAATCCTACATACACTTCACATAAGTTATTCCGTTATTTACAGATACTTCTAGTATTATCAATATTTATTTTCTTTTCATTACTTTCAATAAGTTCATAAACATTTATCATATACTTGTGTATTCGGTGAACTTGGTAATACCAATGAACTTTGTCTAGTCTAACAACTTCTGGAGCACTCTAGGCTAAATAACTTACGACGTACGATTTCAAAATCTTAGTGAATAATTCGGATTACATGGATTTTTTATTATGATGTTCATGTTTTTCTGGGGTGAGGATCACATGATACGAGTATATTATTGTAGTTTTGTGAAGTGTACAACAAAAGTGAAATGCTGTACTAGAGTACTATTGTAGTAGATTAAGTATCTATCTAATGATTCCAATAAGCACACCCCATGTGTGAGCGAATGAGTCAACCCACTCGGGCACTGTAAGCGAGCGATTTGACTTTAATTAATGCATTCAAAGCATTTATGTAAATTGCGGGAAATAATTTATCACCCATTCAGTCAGTCAAACAAGCAGAACAAATGAACCAACCAACGAACAAACAAACGATCGATTGAACTATTGACTGAATGAACACTTGAGTATTTAAATATACGAACGACTGACAGACTGACTGACTGACTAAACTGTCTGAGTAATTGAGCGAGTTAGTGGAAAAGCTGAGTAATGAGCACAGCCAACATTTATCTGAGTAAAAGTTATTCAGACCATCCTTGTATTGCTCTTTTCCATTAACTATTAGAACAGTGGTTCTTAGACTATGATTCCTCGTCTCCTGGGGTTTCAATGTGCCCATTATCGTGGATTCCTCAAAACAATTTTGATATCTTGTTTACATCCCCAACTTATTTTCATTTTGCCAATTATAATCGTTTTTACTACCTATATTTATGCGCTATATTAAATATTATAAACAATTTAACAGGAAAAAGTTTGTTCTTTAATCATAATATACAAAAAGCAATATTGTTTTGTATGTTCGTTATACGTTCACGTGAAAATGAAATTGTTTAAATATGAATGATTAGTTGCAGTTTTGAACATAGGATATTTTTGGACCTGATATTTGTTTTTTTAATTACTGGCACTTAAAAGTAAATGTGGCGCAGTTGTCGACAAATGGTGGATCAAATGATGTATATAAAGCTTAGAGACATATTTTGTCAGCAATCTCAGAACACATGTCAATTTGTAAATCAAAGTATTTGATTCGTCTGCTTTTTTTCAAAAGTATTTCAAATGCTGCACAATGTACTACAGTTTGTTTCGAATAAGTTAAAGGACTCTATAAAAATAATGAATATATGTGACCATCCGTTTATCCAAAAGAAAATTGCTATTTTTTTACATTCATCATCGTACTGCAGTTGTTTTATTATTATTTATTCTTCCTTTATTCCCATTAAAATTTAGATTTTCACTTAAGCTAATAAACAGTTTTGACAAGAAAGACGTTAGTAATTAATAATACTAGCTGGGCAGTTAGCATGCATAATCATTGTGCAATATTAATTATATGAACCCGATAAGGGAAAGGATTTGCGTTTACCACTACAAAGAGAAACGTAGATCGTGCAACATGGAATTTTTCAAAATCAAGAAAAGATCCTTTGTTTTAAATTTTTTATAGAGTCTAGACTTTCTGTTTTTAACATTTTCAACAAAGACAGAGTTCAATGAATCATAGAAATATTTAGTGGTAACTAAATATGATAGATTTGTATATTGAAATTGTTTTGTGCCATACAAATACAGGAAAAATTCGATATGATATGCGACGTCGAGTCGGGTACGCAAGTGTAAAATATAAATTCTAACGCAACAAATCAACCGAAACAATTTGTTTGGCATTAATAAATATTTTTGTTTAGAATTTGGTTGGGCCTTGTAGACCAATTTTGGTTCACCATCTCTGGCCTATAAAATTGTTGAACCAAATTTGTTTGGATAGAGTTTGAAAAAGAAAAAGTTGTCAAAAAAGAAGTTTGCGGACTACATTGTATGTATGTTTACGAACCACTGTATTATTATTAGAACATGTTCTTGAATGATTTCCTCATTCAACCAATCATTCATTTAATCAATCAATTCAAATATACTTTTTTAATACTTATTTATTCAATATTTTTTTTTTATGAATATTGCTCATCGTTGTCAATATTGCTAGCGTTGTCTATTCCGATTCGCTATGGATCAATATACATACATACTATACTCGTGCATCTACTAAGAATGTATAAATATTGACTACGTTTGTTTTGCCCCTTTGTTGTTTAATGAGTGACACCCACGCATTTAGGGCGTTGTTTATATAAAATGAGCGCGCTCTCGATTTCCTTTAGTTGTGGAATGAAATCGCGATTGTGATTGCGTTTGAGCATTACATACATAATTACTATTGTAGTATTTCGTTTATATTGTAATTTGTTGCGGAAAATCGTAAATTACATTTTTTGTTGTTGCTATTAAAAATATTTTTTTATTTGTTTTTTAATTCTTTATGCTTGCATTGAGTGCAAGGTCAGTTGTATTTCTTTATATTTTAAATACCTATATGTATTTTCAATTTAACAACTTCATGCATATATGTAATATGTAGATCCTATAGCAAATATAAAACAATAAAGCAAATATATTTAGAAAACTCATTGAATTAAAATAAAAATAATTAAAATCAACTATTTTTAATTTTAAGAATATTTTATTTTTAATTTATTTGTCAACTTGAATAAAAATTAATTAAGGAACATAGAGAGACTAGATTTTTAAATCATGTATATTTTCATTGAAGAAAATCTCTTTAAGACACCATATCTTCAACTTGACAAGAGTACAATTTTTTCTATTGTATAACAAACAGAAAATATATAAAAATGAAGGATTTTTAATAAATAGTATCTTCATTTATAATTTAATAGAAGTTATGTTTGTTTGTCACTTAGAATGTCCCAGAAGAAAATCTTTTATGTTCTGCAGGTTTTCCATATTGTATCTTAAAAAAAAATATATATATTGGGCCACACTCTCCATTTTTTTTTTTTTTTTTTTTTTGATTAAGCTCAAAAGAATCTCGAAATAAGCTACAATAAAAGGCAATAAATCAGTCATTTTATGAGCTTTATTATGACCAACACTGAACAAAAAAACAATGTAGTTTTGATATTTTGTGTGATTTCCAAGACTTGATATAATAAAAATACAAATAAATCGAATTATACTTGTATTCAAATGAAATGATTAATACAAAGAAAAAGGGTTTGATTAAGCAATTTCAAAACTTTGTTATAGCCAATTAATTTTAATGTACTTATGCGATCGCCAATCATCATAAACGAATAGACACACTATCATGCAGACAGATAGACATATAAACGACAGACAAACTATTTATGTATCTATGAACAATACTCGTATTTTTGTAGATATCTCAACAACACATAGTTGCATTGCAATAGATACATCGCTGAGATACGTGCAAGGCTGGAATTTTACATTATTTTTGTTGGATTTGTATACACTTCATTCACTTTAGTAGTGCCATAGAATTCTCACTTTAGTGGGATGTTTCGTAACACATACAAGTACGAAAATAAGATAGAATTTAATATGAAAGGATAGGACGTAATGCCTGCACTTAGATTCAGTGTTGTTCACCTTCACGTAGGAGACTCTGCTTAAGATTCCCCAAGTAAACACTGGCTTTACTCTCAAGGTCCTAACATGTACTAAGCTCCGTTAGCTCAACAAGGTAGCAATCCACCCTGAAGGCTATGTGCACATAAAACCATGCATCAAGAACTTCAGAAAGAGTTAATTGTCATGTTAGTTGTCAATGTAAATCCAATCTATAATTTTATATACATATGTGTATTTTTAGAAGGTACACTGGTCTGCCATTGTTTAATACATATTGTACCAAATACATACCATAAGCCTATCACATATTTTATATTAGGTGATATAAAATTAAATTCCCAAAGTGAAGTGTATTTTGATTTTCAAAAGACTGAAGTTGGAGTCTTTGTTGTATCTTTTTTTCCACGTACACCTAACTATGCGAAAGCACTTGCCCAAAAGCGATGACCACGATGACGATGGGTTAAGGGTCAATAATTTTTTATTAACCTCATGTTTCTTTGGCTGCCAATACAGATGACGGCATCGACCGACTAAGCTGTACGCTGTTGTAGTGTAGTGTTGTGCATAAGCCATGTTAACACTGCTGACGCTAATACCGGTCAATGGGTCAAACATGAACTGTCAAAATGGCCACAAATCTTCAACAAAGAATAAGTGGGAGAAACCCAACAACAACCTCAAATACAACTAAAGCAACAGAAACAGAAACAAATCATTACAATCTTAGTAGAAGATACAGTTAAGATACGCCACAGATCTCAGCCGCGTCGCGTATTAACAAATTTTGTATTATTTTTGTAGGCTTGCTGCAAGGACTGACTGAACTAAAATGAAAGTTAACGATGCGACTATGTACAAGTATTTGGCAAGTTGTAGCTTTCTGTTGGAATGAAACCATTATCATTGAGAGTTGATCTAGGTGCAGATCAAAAAGATTTGTTACAAACCATTGCTAACGAATCAGCAAGCATTTGGTCATAATTCAAATGGTCAAGTGTGGCCAAAACCAATGACTATTCAACCTACTGCACCTTCCTGCAAAGCCCACAGTCATCTCGTTAAGGTATTTTCATTTTTCTTCAAAATTGGCTGCATTTCATGGCTGATTTTCATGCATCTTATGATTCTCGCAGACAGTCTAGGCCGCCCCATTTTGTACTAATCTCTGACATTAGTTGAAAGCTTTGATTTGAAAATTATTGCTTGGTCACTTGGTCCACTAGTTCCAATCTTCATTCAGTCTATTGTAAGTACTACGGAAGTTTGCCACAACTACAATTCAGAAATGCTTCATTGGGTGAAAATAAGTTGTAGGTGTTCGTTGCTTAACGCTCAAAGCGGCCAAATGAAAATATAAAAACGAAAATAATTTTTTAAAATAAATAAATTATTATATTTTGGCACTGATTTTACAATATTCGTATACACTTCACATTAGTGAAATTATCTCTTTAGTCTGAGGTTTGTAACACATACCTATAATCTTGCAGCGGAGGTCCCAAAATGTATATCGTCCGTGCCATCTGATCTTTACTTCTACTGTGTATGGAATTTTACAAATGGTCTTCACATAGTTCATTTGTTCCTGGAATCGCGATCCGACATATTGAATACAAAAATCGTTTTTATTCATAGACATACTTATATATGACGAAAGGAATTTTCCTTTTTCTTGTTCTTCTGATTGCTGTGACACATTCATCTGAAGCCCCACAAAATGTAATAATTGACAGGATCCAAATCGCGAACAGTATAATCGTCTGTGATAGCAGAAATCTAGTCCTATAGTCATTGAAATTTTTTACAATATTTGTTTTTATCTTCTACACGATTCGACATAGTCAATTCATAATTACCATAGATTATATTCAATATACTTATTAAAATCATGGGATTCGAAGACCTTCTCATGTAACGTGTGAAGTGTACATAAGATTTGGTTAGACCAAAATTAGTGTTGTTTTTATTTTTTTGTTATTGCCTTTAATTCGTTTGGACCGTTATGGCCAACACTATGATCTATTGACTTGGCCGATAATTTATATTTGTGCCAAACGTTTTTCGACATAATTTGTGCTTGAAATGTCGAGACTTTCCAGCTTCTCTCCCTTTTGCCCATACGAACGAGTAGATCACCGGCATTGATATGAGTTCGCGATAAGCGAAACTTAAGTGTTTACTATATACGAGTATATTTTATTTATATCTACATTACTCTCTCGTCTCTCATCATAGCTTTAAGCCATGTTTGGCAAATGAAAAATCTTTAAGGAGATACAAACAAAAAGTTTGCAAGATGCCATGGCATATTTCTGGCCAAGATCGACAACAAGAGATTTTGCTTTTGTTTATGGCGAGGGATGTCGTGGCCGTCGTTTTCCTGATAAAGTTGTAGACGTTTGGTAAATTGATTTTATGGCAACAAACTGTAAAAAAAAAAATAAAAAAATTGTTCAAATGTCGCTGCGAGGCATATTTAGTCAGTTTGAGTAGATCTTTTGTACAAGATTTCATGCCTTTGGTGATTGTGCCATTGTTGCTATTCTTAAGCAGCGGAAAAAGGCGTCTCTACCATATTGTTGTTTTTCTACTTCTGATAATTTAATGGAAAATTATTATTATATGCAGTTGTTGTTGCAGTTGTTCCACTTGGTACTTCCAATTTTCTACTACTTATGTATATATTATCCACATACATATGTACATGTATTCTTCTGGTGTTGGTTCTTTGGATGCCAATGGTCAATACCGTCAAGTATTTCTTGCACATATTTTATTTATTTAATAAACTCTATGTAAATTTACTTAACAGAATTTAAATAACATAATATTAACAAAAAAAATAAAAATGCATATAAATATTTATGTTCTTTTAAAGATGTCACTCAAAGCACTAAACGTGTGCTGAGCGGAACAAATGCCACTCTTATTTATAAGACATTCAATAATATTCGTACAATGCAATGATATTGTAAAAATATTTCATTTACCTTCTTTCAAAAAATCAGCACTTGCGGAAGATAGTTGGTAATATACTTTTAGGTGATTAGAGTACTGAGGACCGTCGTTTAATATCGAAAATTTATACTTCACTGACTATCAAATACAAAGTTGGCTTCACAGATTACAAGTCGATGATTTTTAAGTTATTAGAGGGACACCGACAAAATTCAAATAAACCCAAACTATTGAGGATTTTTCGTAAGCATTACTAAAATATTAATAAGTTCAAAATAGTACTTCTTCAAGTTATGTATTACAATAGTCTGCAAACCTCCTCTTGAACAATATTTAAACGTTGTTCTTAATTATCATTATTATATTGAGTCGATATTGATCTATGTGCACTAATTTCTCAACAAAAATGTTTACTGGGATTTGAATGAATCTCGCCTACAGTAGTTATAAGGAATTATTTCTCTATAATTGTTGTTTAATTAACCCCAATAGTTCAGTACCAAAGTGACTTGTGGTCAATATCCTCCCTTGTTTGCTTTTATTACCCTGGGAGGAAAAGTGATACGGGATAGAAAAAAGGAACACCATCTCATAATTTAAGGCAGGCAGTGTGACTCCTATTAAAGCAGCGGGAGAATGCTCTTTTTCCTTTATATTAATTACTAAATATAAAAAATATTAGTTGAAAAGGTTTTGAATATTTTTTTTTATTGACAAACCACAGTACAACGAATTTATTCCCAAGCTCAATAAGTGGATTAAATGATCCAAAATATTAATTTTTACTTCTAAATTAAATTTGAAATCAATCTATAGATCTATGTATCAATAATATACTATACATATTTGTATGTTAGATGATCATTCAAATAACTTATTATCTATGAGGTTGCAGAGAAAAAAAAAGTCTGATTTGGTGTGTGTCTGTGTGTGTGTGTGTGTGTATGAAAATACAATACATAAATTCGAAAAATCATCTAACATAAAAGCTTTAACCTTTTTTTCTTTTGATTTCAGCACTGTATGCTCATGGATGAAGCTTGCTAATCTTGCCAAGAAATCAAATGTTTAACCCCCGGGGCAATCGAAGTATGTAATTATTTAACACATGTTTTTTACAACAATTGGGCCATAATTTTAGACCCAAAGTGTAATCAGGCAAGGCGCGGGCTTAGACTTCCAGCAATCAACAGCAACATGCTAGCTGTGCGCCATTCATGGCCAAGATAACACGTTTAGACAATGATTACAGCTTGTTAATGCTACCGATGGTAGTCAAAGCCAAAGTCAACCAGTTACACAGACATAGACCTACGTCCGACCGACCGACCGACCGAGCGCCCGACACAAACATGACACTAATAAGTACAAGCACAACAAGCGAAATCATCACTAGTCTTGGCCAAGACATTACGACGATGACGATGAATATGATGATGACCACTATGACGACAAGGTTGGCTTTGATTGATTCGCTCATCTAGCAAATTTCAATTTCAACTTCAAGTGGAACTTGACTGTAAGCATCACATTTTTAAAATAATAACGAAAATCATTTTAAGCTACTGTTTGCATACACAAATGTTCGATTTATATCGATATTTTTTACTAGAAATATCAATTTAGACTTGTTCCTCTCTCTCAGATCATTTAAGAATACCAAAAATACTATTCTGTTACACTTTAATTATATAGCGTTAGTTCATACTTTCAGTGTAATTCAACTGCTCATTTATCTGTTGTTGACTTCAAGTTCAATCTTAACTGAGTTGTGTTCAACTAAACATGCATGTCTTAGATAGTTTGCTTTTGTCTTCAATGATGTAGAATCATCTGAGGCGGTAGACGCGGAAGTCATCCAATATATAGCCATCCATTGCAATGCAATGAATGCATCTCAAACATGTCTAAATTCCATGGCTATAGTTATGTAATGCCTTCAACTAAGTATAGTAATTTTATGTAAGATAATGGGATGGATATAGTGCATTAAAAGTAGTTAAGGTAAGACAAGAAGGAAACCAAAACAAAGTAGTTAACTACTGCTTTTGACTCATAAACCTCTCTTTTATTCTCATACAATCTGACGTATCTAACATAAGCATAAGTATGAGTGGATTATTATAGCAAAAACAATAGAATTTCCTCTTTGCCTCTTAACCGTTACTTTAATATTGTAAATTTTATTGTGATTTCCTTTCCTAGTTTATTGATTAGTACATACTACATTTCAAATTTATGTCTAGCATTTCAAACAGAGAGTAGAATAGGATACTCATAAGATAGACAGACTGCTCCTCAAAGCGGATGCCTTACTGCCCATTGCGAAGATTTGCATTCTACCACCTTTGGACTATGAATTCTTACATTGTTTGAACCCCTTCAGAACCTCCTACTAAAGCAAGGTGGCTGAAGTGCTAAAGATGAATTCTGTTACAAAAATGTTCTATAAAATATTTGATATTTCGAATAGAAATATAGCTTTTTAAGCTACAAAATTAACAAATTTATTTCATTTTCTCAACATTGATTTGAATTGATCTCTCACATGTTCGGAAATTGTCTTTTCATTAAAAATTCGGGGTCTAAATTTATAAATAAAATTACTTTAGCTTTTGTCTCCTTACAATTCTTAAAATATCAAATCTGAGTTTTAAAATATTGTATAATAAACTACATACGGTTGAGCTTAGTACATTTAAACTAAGAATTCTAATGTAATTTTTTCGAATTTTAATTTATAATAATAACTAATAAAATGTATAAAATTTGTTCCATTTTCAAGTTAGTGTTCAAAATCAGAGATCGAGAAATATCTTCAAATCCTTGAAGAGAGCCAAATAAAAGTGAATAAACAGAAATTTTTCCTATCACTCTAAGCGAAACTATATATTTTTTTGAATTTCGTGAGGAATCTCATATTGGTGTTCAGTAAGACTTTTTATGTGACAGAAAACCCTCGAAGCGAAGGTTTCAACCAATAAATTAAAAATACAAACGCTACTTTGGCAAATTAGCTTCAGATCTGTTATCAAGTTTAAGGTCAGAATCACTGTATATAAGAGCTCAATTCAAAATCACCGGTTCATTTACATGCATTCCTTGCTCAACATCCTGATCTACTAGTTCTTGGCCTCTTCTTCTTTCTTCAATACAAATTAAATTTGTATTGGATTCAGCTCTTTCAGTATAAAGATAACTATGATTTAGACATACCAGTTGTATTGTCTTTATTAAATTTTAAACTGAGAGCAAAGGAAACATACCTACAGTATTAAAAACGGACGGACGGACGGACAAACATGACCCCACCGATTCTCCTTGTCAAGCTAATCATTTCCACATAAGTATATTTTATGGCGTCACCAGTGCACATTTCTCTTCATTACAAATAACAAGGCAAAATACCTGATACCTGTTCATAATATCGCCTACTTACACATTTGAATTGTCTTTAGTTAGTTAGTTTATTTGTTATTAATCCTATGGGGCTTTTAACCTAACTTCAACTAAGATGCAATAAAAAGAGAGTATTACCACAAGAAACTCATCCATTTTGTGGTGACAAAACAAAAACTATTGTACTATTTCAGTCCAATAAAACTATGAGTTGTTTTCAAATTTTTATGAGCATCGTACATTGTCAACAAATTAGGCAAAATTCACTCAGCGATACGCAAAGTCAAAGTGAAAGCCTTATTCATGTGTGTTGCATTATTACCTAAAGTCTTAGACTTAAACAATTTTCTTATTTTGCTTCCCTCATAAACTATACCACAACAATGTGTTTCTGGTGTAACGCCCTCTCCGTCCCTACCTATCAACGCGCCCAGAAGTTAATTATTTTTGCTTTTTATGACGTTTAACACAAAAATTAGCCATGTCTTGAATAGTCTCCGTCTCCGTTTACCACTAATATGTAACTACATTCCACACCCCTTTCTGTCAAATCTTTAAAACTGGGGACTGTTCAATTTGGATAAAACTTAATTGCTGCTTTGACTCCGCTAAACTTAAACTAAAGTGAATGTGTAAATATACGAACAAAATAAGAAAAATCGATGAAAGGGAAAATCAGGCAGATCATTAACTTCACTTCATATAAGTTTATACACCATCCTTATTCCAATTTATATATAAGTATTGAGTATTATTGAGTTAATTAGAATTTTAAATTGATTTGAAAACAAATAATTTAAATTGTAGAAGGTAATATAGAACTAAAGCAACACCAATCTTCCAATAATCGAAGAATCCTGATTTCAACATTCCAACTGCTTATGATAATCAAACGTGTATGTAAACATGGGCGGACTGTCGGACATAGCTCAAATCGATTCTTTTCGTCACGGTAATCATTTCCAGATATACTCATGGGGTCTCTTGAATTGTTAGTTTTATGTGTTACAAATATCAAGCCAAAATTATAACACCTGTTCACACTACTTAGTGCGAAAGGTACAACAACCAAATCCAAACAAATCGATGCATGTTGCCATATATCGTATGGCTTAAATATGCTTAGCAAAAATTTTATGGTTATATCCTACGCACTTTTTCTAGGCAATTTTCTCTTGTCGTTGTTACGGCATTATTGTTGCATGTTGTATGTTGCATGTTTCGTGCCGTTTGGCCATATCTTGGACCGTGTTAACAGCTTTGTCAAGGAGTGTTAAATTTTTATTGCTTACCTTTAGTTGTTACAAGTTTTGTGTAGTCCAAAAGCAGCTTAAATCGGAGAAGTTAGTTACAGTCAAGTAATGTGCAAATTACTAATTGTTTTCGATTATTTTTTCCCACATTCCCATAATTCAAATGGTTTAAGTACCTTTAAAGGTGTAGAATAAAAACAAAGATAACTTTGGACATTTTCATCATAATTGACTTAAATTATATACTTAAATTATATACTTCTTTCTCACTGTAAATACACTATAATACAATTGATTGCTTTCGATTTGTTGGAATCATCGGCACATTCAGCACTCCACATACATACCACATTAGCAAAAATTCTGCTATGGATGAATAGACTAGTATCCATAAAAATCGCTCGGGTATCACTAGTACTACTTACATTTTTGAAGAGAAATTTTCTTTATTCAAAATCAATTTTAATCAAGTATATATTGGCCATTATTATCTATGACCTTTTCCCATTTTCCATGTAGCTTCATAATTCCATCGGTATAGAACTTCTGTGGTTTACCAGCGAAAAACTTGGCCATGTGATTTTCAGCGGCTTTTCGGTCGGTCAATTTTTTTGCAACGAAGAGATTTTTACAGAGACCGAAACAAATGATAGCCAGAGGGTGTATATGGTGGATGCATCAAAACTTCCCAGCGAAGCTCTATCAATTTATTCCGGGTCATCAAATATGTCTGTGGCCTATCATTGTCATGATGGAGGCCAAATCCCTTTGCTGTTGGGCAATTCTGGTCACTCTTTCTTGATTGCTTCATTCAAACGCTCAATTTGTGTACAATAGAGGACTGAATTGGCCATTGCCACGTTCTAGCAGCTCATAATAGACAATTCCCTTCCAATCTCACCAAACACTCAACATAACCTTGTTTGCCACCAATCCAGGCTTTGAAGTCGTTTGTGGAAGGTCACCGTCCTTTGTCCACGATCGCTTACATTGGATGTTCTCGTATGTACTCCATCTTTTCATCACCCATAATGATTAGCTTCAAATATGGTTCCATTTCGTTACGTTTCAGCAGCATTTCACTGATGGTTATTCGGTCAATTAAATTTATTTCTAGCGTATTTCTTCATATATTTCATTTATATTCAAATCAGTATAACTTTTAACTAAACTAAAATGTAGCCTGAACAGTTACCGTTCAAATACATGTTCGTTTGACATAATCAGATTAGTGTTGCCAGATGCATGGATACCAACACCATCTTGTGGCAAAAAACCGCGAAGACTTTTTATTTGAACCAATATATAAACAAGTTTGTTACTCTTTTTTTGTGTAGACTCACGGAATTCCAGCTGAAACATATATAAAACTAAGGAAAAAATTCTCAATTACCAATACATTTTAAATAGTAGATTTTACAAATTATCAGTACATAAAAATAAATTAAAATTTCTTACAAAATTTCCCGACTAATAGTCTGACGGCATGGCATTTATCTCTCTCATGATACTGATTATGCATAAAATATACCTTATGGAGTAAACGTTAATGCACCATTCAATGGATTCCAAAGTTCTTCATATGTTAGGACTTTATTAATATTGTAATTTTATGATAAATAATATTCGAAAACACATTTATGACAAATGTGTGCTTGTAATACTTCATTTAAAGGCGACATCAAAGACCCTTTTAGGTAACTACGGAAATGATCAGTTAAATGTGAAATCTTCTAGTCAATTCTTTACTTACTGATACCTAATAAATAATAAATAAAATACCAAGAACAGCACTTGCAAAGTGTATTATAAAATATCTATTGGAACTATTTTTTCGCATCATTCAGTTTGACAATTACCGACGTATTCTCAAAATTGTTTGAAGCCTTAACAGAGTAATGCAATTTTTTAAGCATTTGTATAAAGCTCTTTCGATTCCCAATTGAAATAATTTTGTAACTTTCAGATGGTTATAAAAATACTTCAAGAAAAATGTGAAATTTTTGTGTGCACTGTTATTGCTCTGTAAAAAGGATGACATGGTGTTTTGTTGTCTGCTCGCGGAACTTTTGAAAAAAAGAAGATAATTATGAAAAAAAGGATAATTGTTAAAAATATTACGGAACATGGCGATCATTTTTAATGCCAGACAAAATGTTTGAGAAAAACTATCGATCCGCGAAGATGTTTTGATGCCGCTTGATACTGAATACTCAAAAATCCCATTGATCGTTTGAACCAATTGTCGGTGCCTCTCGCAATTCACAATATATCAAATATGATTTGCATGAATTTGAAGTGCATAGGCACAAGCTAGCGGCCTTAGCATTGAAGTAGAAATCCTCACTAAACTAAGTTGTTTTTAAAACCAAAAGGAAAGTAAAGAAGAAAAAGCCACCGACAACAGCTGAAACAGCTAACCAAAAGGATCAATCTTGTACTTACAGCTCCACAAATTTCTACACGGTTTGAATTGATTTTCTTTTATACCAGTAGATAATATTGGCCTATTCTATTGAAACTATGAAACCTAACAATGATGGAACGATAAAGTTGTATTCAAAGAAATTTATAATTCTAATAAACTAGCTTTATCTTCCATATATTGCATTACTTCTGTTCTGTATGTAATTAATATTGCAGATATTGTATTACTCATAATAGAAATCAAAAATTACTCCTTTAGCTGTGAATACAATAGAAAACAATTTGAAAACAATAGAAATCTCGTATAGTTCCATTGTCATATGTACTTAGTACTAAAAAAAAGTTATATACAATAAATACATGATTTTCTATTCTTCTCATTTGTCGTTACATTTCTTATTCTATTGTAGAGTAGAAGAAAAAAAACCACACCCTGGAGCTGGTAGTATAAGCAAGTCAACACTTCTTAAAACTTGCAACATATGACAACAATAAATCTATTGAGTAATTTATAGTGCATTTGTAAAATTCGCAACAACAACAACAACTACAACAGCAACAAGTTAATGCTCACCACTTTGGCATTATCTTTTTATAAAGATCCTTGTAAGAAGATAATTGCAGCTAATCTGATATTTTAATGATTCTCATAAGCATGTAGATGTAGTATGTACAATATATATTTATGTACGTGCATATGTTATGTACACACCTTGCAGATACTCGTACTCGCACTAACATAAGAAGTTAGATAAAAAGATATAAAGTGTCTAAATCGATGTTATCCGTTGTTGTTGTGGTTGTTGCCGTGGATGTTGTTGTTGTTGTGGCTAACTTAACGTCGTGCCAATTAATGGCAACCAATAAACTTAAACTGGACACACAAACACTACAATATACATATGTTAAAAAAAAAAAACGATCCCAACAAAATTGCATTTGCTATTTAATGCTAATAAATCTAAGAAATTTTCATTATTATATTTACCTTTTTTTTTTCTTTTTTTTTTTTTTTTTTTTGCATTTTGCATTGAAAGAAGTTTCTTTGCAATTTTCAACTCATCCAACTCATCAGCAATTATTGAATGTTGTTGAGTGATGAAGGAGGCAAAGTGGTAGTCGTGTTGGTGTTGGTGTTGGTGCTGGGTAAAATGCTTGTCATCAAAGGCTGAAGTAGCAAAAGCCTTTGGTGTTATTATTGTATTATTGTTGTCATCAGCGTTGTCATGTAATAACTTTTATACAAAATTGATGCTGCAATTACGATGCTGTGTATGGATAAAATGCCACCAACTAAGCAGAACCAACAACAATGGATGCTATCACATTGATAAAAGAGCCTTTGGCTAAGCTGTAGATGCAACAACTATTTGCCATTTAGCCACAGCAGAAAGGCATCACTTAACAAAGATCAAGATGAAGTAGTTGAAGTGTATGGAGCAAATGAACAGAGAATGGAAAAATACTTGTTGTTTAGTTGAGTGTTGAATAAATAAGTATGTAAGTAATGTGTAGATGAAAACTCATTAGTGCCATTTGACCTGATGAATGTGCTTTAATGTTGTTGTCGAATCGATCAGCAATACGAAAAACAATTGAACTTTATGTGCTGATTGAATTCTTTTTGGCTTAAAGCCAACAATAAAAAAAAAAAAAACAAGTAAAGAAGCAGTAGAATAAGTTGGAGTAAATTTGACATTGTTGCCACAAGACGCTGGTTGACCCAACAACAACGCTGCACTTCGCCGATGCCGTTACCGATTTTTTATAATTCTGGTACTGGTGCTGGTGGTGTTGATGGTGCAAGTGTGAAAACAATTTTCGATGCGGCACATTTTCAACGCTAAACTAAATTTTCATTAAAATTTTCCATAGATTTCCAAGTGTTTTGTGTGAGTATCCATGTATATATAAGAGTATGTTAGTAAGCGCCGGATCCAAACTCAGAGTAATCGAGAGTTTTGAGTTCTGAGTTATGTTGCACCAATGGAATTTGCAACACATCGGAGTGACGTGGTCATCACTAACATCAGATGTCGCTACGGTTAAATTGATTCAGACGAGAAATGTTGGCAAGATTTGCCCCCGGTTAAGCTGTGTTAATCCATGCGATTGATTTCGGTCGGGCCAAGAGCTCTGAGGTGCGAAACGCTAATTATGTGGCAAAAGCACGAATAACTGAAACACACACATACCCAAATGAATGCATCAAAAAAGAGTAAACAGTGAAAAAGGTGATGCAAAGATATGAATGTGTATCTGTTTTTGTATCTGTCTGTATCCAGGTATCTGTATGAATGTAATCAACGCGTTGCTATGCAAATATGTTGCATGCATAAATTAACAGGAAAGAATTGCGATTACTGTTGGTGTTGATGTTGGTGGTGATGGTGATGTTGATGTTGATGTTGGTGTTGATGTTGTTGATGTTGCTAGCAAAATGCTCTGTCAACGATCGTATGCACCTCGTATTGATTTGACACTTCATGCGCGTTGACTTTGTGGGCGCGGTAAATGTTGTTGCGGCAGCTACACTTAACCATATGTCAGTCATTTTGAGACTGCTGACGGACACATAGACTGACTGACTGACTGACTGACTAACTCGACAGTCACACATTGGTAAATCTATGATGTTATTGCTATCATTGTTGCTGTTGCTATTGCTCTTGTTGTCAACATACGAATTCGTTATACTATCTTCGCTCGATAACCGCAATATTTTTCGATGTTTTCCGATATTTTGTGTTTGTGTGTGTGTGTGTATGTCGAAGGTATTAACAAATTTTTCCTAACAAATCTTATTTGGCCAAAGCCAAAATCTATTAAAATAGTGAGAACAGATTAGTTGTTGATATTTAATTTTTGTAAAATTTTTTTTTCTTTAATTTGTTAAATGTCAAATTCAACATATATAAGCATAAGTAATCGCTCATGCCTTGGAGACCTCTTATGTTAATATTGTACATAGAAATTAACAACAAAATCAGAAGGAGAATCAAGCGATTTAATCATGATCTTTCAGCGAGTTCTATACAATTTTCCCCTTCAACTTTAGAATTATAGACGTGAACAGAGTGTTACTATGCATATTCGCTGATCGAAAGGTATTGCCCCCATATGACCGGAAGGATGAATATCCAATTCTCATATGTATATGGAATACAAAGGGTGTAATATAAAACATATAAACTCACTACATTTCACTCTTTGTTGTGGTTCAGTAATGAGTTAAATGGAGTTGACTTTCTAGCGGTCACCACAAGAAAAAAAACTCCCTCATAAATTGAGAATTGTTCTTTTTGTACATAAACTGTTATAACAATTATGCAATAAATGCAAGGACTTAATTAATCAAAAAACTCAACATTTCGATCAACTTGTTCAACTACAATACATTTTGTATGCCATAATCTATATACATACATAAAAATGAATTACTGTTCATGTGTTATCAATGAACCCGGAAACCGGTGAATCAATTTTGGATATTATTTTTGCGTTCGTAGGGTTGATGTCTGTGTCATGCTGTCGTCTATAACAATTTTTAAAAAATGCCTTATTTAAAAATTTAGTGAAAATAAATCTATATATTCTTGCATAAAAATTAATTGCTGTTCATTTTTTATCAAAGGACACGTAATGACATCTGTTGCAACAAATAAAATACCCGGCTCATACCATACTTAATCGAAAGAAAAAACATGACAACACATTAAATGTAAATCAGCTGCTTTTGGAATATAAGCCGTTGAAGTGAATATTTCCAAAAATAGTGTGGTTAAAGTTTAACAATGTTTTTAGAAACAAAGCATCAACATCAAGAACTGCGGAAACACTAATGCCGGGGCGTAGCATAAAAAAGTTAAAATTTTATATTAAAGTTCTTCCGTTAATAAAACACTACCCTTGGCACTCAAAGTTTTTGAGATACTGTTTTAAAATAGTTCAGGTCTGTACATTTTCATAATTCAACATACAGCACACAGTGCTCTATGTAAGTAGTCTTCTTTACAATCTGAGCAAAAATTTATTCAGTTTTACACAATGAAACCCTTTTCCACTTATTGAATCTCATTACTTTTTTTACATTTAGCTTGTGGTAATATTTAAATTTTTAAATTGTATTTTGGGAATCTATAAGAAAGAATACCATATACAATAAAATGTGGTCATAAAATCGCCGAAATCAACTGGGTCGAACGTGACAAACTGATTGACCTTTTTAACAAAATCCAATAAAATAAATATTAATAATTTATGCATAAATAAATAAAATAAACTAATATTAAAAAAAAAAAAAAAAACATTTACTATAAAATGAAATCTCAGTAAATACGATTAAGTTTCACTTATGCTTACATACGCTTCTAATAAAGAAGTCTTTTTTTAGATTTCATCTTACTTCTAATTAGTTACAATGAATTCAATTGGCTATATAAGTACCATATATCATCATGTGTGCTCTTGTTGTTCTTGTCCAGATATTTCACTATATCTCAGTAGTCTCATGGTTTTTTAATTGATACAATTATGTAATGCAATAAAAAAAAATAAAAATAAACAGAACTTTTCTAAAATTTTGTACACTAGTATTAGGTTATTTCACTAATGGGCAAATTCGATCTGTAGAAAATAAAATAGTGACTAAATGGTGGGAAATTCATCTGAAAGTGTAAAAAATTGAGGCTCAAGTTAACTAATAAATACACTCCCAGATCTCCTTTGATTCCCGATTCTATGCATGACAATCATCGGGTGAAAGTGATAGTAATATTTTATATATATTCACCTACGTGAAGTGTACAAATATAAAACAAACAAAACTGAACGCTACTTGGTGCCACTGTCAATAATAATAAACAACATAAACAGCAAAAATAACAAAACAAAAGGAAAAACTAAGCCAAATTCGCTTTCAGAGAACAGAAGCCAAGCAGCTGATAAAACGCCCGTTCGTCTATTTGCCTGGGGGCTGCAAGTTATATCAAGACAAAGGGGGGACCTTACAGAAAAGATAAAATAGAAAAAAACAGCAGCGCCAACTCAATCGTCAACTCATTGAGATAAAGATCTCTGATTGTAAACCAAGCTAAGCTCAAGCGATCTGAAACGAGGCACTTCAATTCAGTCAAGTCAAGTCACTTTTGTTGAGTCTAGTTTTGTCTAGTCGAGTCGATTCAATTCGAGTTGTGTTGAGTTGAGTAGAGTTGATCTTCCAGCCGCAGGCAGATTGTGAACTATTGTTATTTCACGAACTGTGACACGTTTTTTATTTTTGCCTTTTTTCCTTCATTTTTTTTTACTCTCTTCCTTTGGCTTTTTGCCTTATTTGAGTTTGTTATTTATTTCTTTATTGTACAATGAGTAAATAAATTTTTTCGCTATTTGCTACTGAGCAACTTTTGGTTTTTTTTTTTTTTTTTGCTTTATGTGGCTGCCCGTCATTGAGTGCAGCTCGAGTGGAGTGGCGACGGAGTGGTGGATTTACTATACGATACAAATATGACCCACCCTCGACCTTTTGTGGCACCGAAATGTTTCGATGCGATTTATCATTATCGTGACTTGTGATCTCGTCGAGTGGAGTGTCGATTTTTTGTTCCTTCCTTCACCTCCCTAGTTGTTCCTGTGTCACTTTTTATCTTTTACTATATCATTCCAACTATTTGACTTTGTCTTTCGTTACAATACAATGGTTTTTTTTTTTTTTGTTGTTGTTAAATAAAATTTCTTTATTGTTGTTCTTGTAATTGCAATTGCAATTGTTTTTGTTTAGTTTTGTGCAACGCGATTTTTAAATTAACATGTTTTTTGTTTAAATGACATTTGTTGCAGCATAATGTGGCACAAATGAACTGTAACTGTCTGGTGTGGCATGTTTTAAAACACAAAAAAAAAAACAAAAAAAAAACATACATAAGTGAATATGTTTACAGAAACACTAAATTACAATACTATTTAATTGAATTGATACAACCATATTTATGTCTTCTATTGTACAAGTATATTTAAGAAATTTTGAAACAATTCTATCCATCTTCGAATAGGATTAATCGAATCTATTTTTAAAGTTTCTAATCTAATCATTAGTTATTTGATAAATCTAAGACTCATCAATTTTAATCGCTAACAGTTCAATATAACTTGTATGTCGATTTGTTCCACCTTCCTGGCCACCAAACTATTTAGTTTATTTGCTTCCATCACTGCTTATACCAAACAAAGAATATTTAACAATAAACTATCTCTGCATGATCATATTGTAGTGGTTCATTTGATTCAATTCTTTATTACGATAAACTAACTTATTGTGGCTTATCAACATCTGATAGGATTTAGTGGTTCTAAGGACTAATTTTAATTATTACAGTAGATAAGAAGGTACCAAGTAACTTACAGCTAAAGATACAAGTTACCTTGCCAAAAAAGCTACCAGTGCCGATTGTGACAGTTTCGCATTTGTCTAAGTACCTTCTGCATAGCCTAACCAACCTCCAAAACTGCGACATCAAATCCGAAACAACCGATGAAATTTACGAAAACATGCTGAAGTTACAAAAACAGAAACTGTAACTGTAATAACAGCAGCTCCGAAGAAATGAGTGCAGAACTAAATATAAGCCGGTTTTCAACTAATTTTAATTTACCGGGTGTAGCAAAGCCTACACTGGTGGTCCAGGCTGGATTATCGGGAAAGCTTTTAGCGATTTATACACCAAATGAAATTGCATAGTCGCTGAACAGGGAAATTTAGTTTGAGACATATACTATAGTTAACTAACCAATTTTCTTTAATCCTATAAAAATAATACATACTTTCTTTTCCAAACAACACAACTTTAATGTTTATTCTATGTTTATGCTCTTTATAAGAGATGTGGCACTTTTCAATCTTCATACCAAAATATTTGAAGTTTTCCAGTAACTCAACTCAAAATGGTAAAGTATGCAAATTGCTTTCATTATGTGGCATAAATAAATTGCAAATCATTTGAAAACTGACCAGAGATGGGTAAAAGTTGTTCCAAAGACCCTCGCTTACAATCTCCCTCTCTCTTTTGACCATTTTAAACTGTCAATTGCTAAAAGTGACTGTCATCGAAAATACTAGCAACAAATCATTACGAGACAATTTCATTGCATTCTCCACTTTTCGCCACTTACAGCAATTGAAGACATGCCACAGATACAAAACGCTACAACAACAACAACATCAGCGACATCAACAAACAATAAATAAAGAAGTGAACAACATAAAAAAAAATAAATAAACAGAAACATTGCGAACGCATTTTCCTAATTTGTCGCATAAAAATGATGAAAAAAGTCGACGAGATTATTCCAAAAGCAAAAAAAAAAAAAAAACAGATCAACAATATATTGAGTGATTGAGTATTTGAGTGTGCCAATCACCACATGCAACATATGCACCAACAACAACAACAACAACATACACAATGCAGTAATAGCAACAACATATTGAACAGCATTAACATCTTTTGGATTTGCAACAAATGAATGAGCGAACAAACGAACGAACGAACGAACTTATGTTGCTGTCATTCCCTGACATTTGCGTTGCTGTCCAATATGTTTGACATTCATTGGCTCCAATCGTCGCTCCAGTGTAAGGTGCTGATGATGATAATGATGATGATGATGCGAATCATGATAAGCATTCTGATGATGATGATGATGATGATGATTCAGTTGCATGTTGCCCGTATTGTTAGTGTTGCCACTTTACTTGTTGCTGACATTTGCGTGAAGCATACACGATCAAACAACAAACTCATACTCAACGAAATTTGAATTAGACAAGAACCACAACAAAAACAACAACAAAAAGACAAAAAGAAAAATCATGTTCCATTGAGATTGCAACAAATGTAACTGATTGCACTTGTTCGTATCGATTCATTTTCATTGCGATTCGATTCGAGTCGATTCACTTCACTACACTGCACTACACTTCACTTTACTTTTCTTAACTTGACTTTACCTTACATCAAACTACTCGTATGTATTGTACGAATATGTTGTTGCATAAGTGACTTGTGTTTAGTATCTTTTCAATTCTAGTATTTCTCTATTTCTCTCTTTCTCCTTATTTCAATATCTTAAACATATGCAATCTTGATATTTTGAGTGTGTTCGTGTTTTTCTTTTAACTCAAATTGTCGTTGGCACTTTAATAAATTGCCAACAAGTGCGCATGCGTGTCTAGCTGCGTGTGGCAAAAAAAAAAAAAAACAAAAAAAACAAAATTCCAAATGGAATGCAAATGCTCCTTAGACTGACTGACAGACAAGCAACCAGGTAGACAGACAAACAGGCATTCAACAAGCAGATTTTGCTGCATAAAAAAAAAAATGTTGACAATGACGATGATGTTGCTATTGCTATGCAACATGTTTATTTGCCTTATTTACTCAACACAAAAACATAGGAAAAACTTAAGAAATAAAATGTAAAACCCCAACAGCATTTTTATTTTTTTTTATTGATATTTAATGTTAACCTACTGACAAACAACTAAAGACAAACAAAAAAAAAACAAAAGCAACTCATATAAAAAAATGACAACAGCAACAATGAGACACGAAGATTAAACAAATCACAAATCACACAGCTAACATTAATTTTGATTGACTACCAACTTGGGCAATTTGATTGTTTTGGTTGTGGCGTCTTCTCCCATTTCTATGAGTTATTTTTAGTAGATAATAAACTTATTGATTTTAATGGCCACTTGTCCATACTGCGACATAAAAGACACTTTGAAACTTGGTTTTACTTTTAATATTTAACCTTTTACCATATGATATTGTACTAATGTGCAAACGAGTATGAGTTTGTCTGCAGGTAACCTTTTCAATACAATATAGACGATAAATCTTAGAAATATCATATACAAATTTCGAACTAGACTGTCCCCCAACAACAAACTAACAAAAAAAACTAAATATTTTTTATGCATCGCATGAATCAAACTTACACTTGGAGTCATGTACTTACCATGTGTATGGTCTTATTATAATATCTTGTCACATTCCTATATATTTTGCAAGTGGTTCTTCCTGCTACGTGTTTTATTAACAATAATTTTACAATTTCAAATTTTCTCAAAATTCCTTTGTGTCATCATCAGCTGTATTCTGGTCTAGAAAATTGAAAAAATCAATTTTTTTTTTTTTTGGCATATTTTCAAAGCTTATACTTTCAAAAATATGATCTTAAAAGGATTTTTCAAAATTCGAATTATTTTGGGAGATACAGCGGATTTTGTGCCGTGGCATCTAAGCCGGCCGAGCGGAGTGATCACACCATGAACGGCAGACTTGAGGAGTCATTCTTTCCAGAAATTCTTTTATATCCGACTTATACTTATATATATATATATATATATATATATCTTTATATATATAATTCTTCTGTGAGAATATCCCGTTTCAGTGGGACGTGACATAAAACGTGAAGGAATGGATTTGCAAACCGTCATAGCTACAGAGTTGAAATTTTTACAGAATATGTAGTAGTTCTATACGGGAATTAGCAACAAATACTAAAACTAAAATATTTTTAAAAACTGAAAGGGGTCCCCATACAAGAAATATTTTGGTTTGTATGGCAGCTAAACGACCCAGTAATCCCACGATCTTGAAATTTCGATGGTTGGTAGCTATGCATCAGTGACTTATATTGTGAAATTTCAGTTTGATCAGTCCACTAGGGAGGGTACTTCCCATACAAACCCACCATTAAAACTCAGTTTCTTATTCGAAAAACTTTTTTTGTTCTATCGAACTGATATTTAGACACTATAAGTTCTTGACATAGGCGCTACACATCTATCAATCAAATCGGCCAACTGGGAGGAGTATCTCCCATACAAACCCACCATTAAAATTCAGGTTCCTATTCGGTAAACTTTTTTGTTTTTTGAACTATTGAACTGAAATTAGTGTCTAACTATAAGTTTCTGATATAGGCGCGGTACATTTGTTGGAAGCAGTCAAATCAGACTAATAGAGGGGATACCTCCCATAAAACCACAATCTGGTACTGAACCCTCCGTGTACGAGTCTGACTCGCACTTGGCCCATTTTTTATTTTTATCGGCGGTCATCGTCTACAGCGCTCCATTCCTTTCTCTGTTATAGCTCCCATCCCCACATATCTCCTTGATTTTCATCAAAGGAAGAAATGTTTCCATACGTATATGCTCTCTTATCTTTTTTGTGCGAGGGCGTAGCAACGCACGCCGGGATAACTAGTATATATATATATATGTAATACATGTGCACTCTTAAATTTCCATATAAAAGCCAATATTATTATCTGAGTTATTCTACTGGAAATCTTTCTCAAACTTCAAACGCGTTTTTCACAAAACTCCTTTTTTTGAGGTGGTTGACACGATATCTCAAGTTCTATCTGACCGATTCCTTTGAAATTTTGTGAGAATCTTCTTTATACATCTTTTTATCGTCTGGACCTTGAATTTTGAAAAATTTTAATTCTAAGTATTTTTAAAAAATATGTAGAGGTCAAAAAACAGGGGTAAAAAAAAATTTTTTTTTCAAGTCGACGCCATTTTGTGATTTTTTTTTTTTTTTGGCTGAGGTCTAAACGATAGCGACATCTTACTGATTAAGAATTTTTTTTCTTTGTTTGATTTAGATCACTACAAGGGCTGAAATCATGTCAACCAGGGAACACCCTTTGACTGGCAACCCCTACTTCACCGGCCTGTCATTGGATGAATTTTTTGGCTTTTTTTTTTTTAATTTTTTTTATATACTTTAAAAATCAATAAGTATTACATAAAAAAATGGATACGAAAAAGGTTTTTAATTTTTTTTTATCCTAGTTTGAAAAATACCCAAAAAGTAGGGCTCTAGACCAGAATACCCCCCCTTAATAATGGAATGCAACAAGAATGGAGGATCACTCGCACATGACCACAAAAAACACAGGAAAAGACCAAAAACTTGGCAACAATTAGTAAAAATTCCACAACACTGCACAGACTGACCATTCTAAATTGCCATGTCTACAACAAGAACGCGACAATATCGTCATATTCCCTGTTGTTGTTGTTGAGTTGAATGATTATCCATGCTGTATCTGAGGTGGATGCAGCATCAGCTCTGTGTAAATAGGCTATAACTTCTCTAAACATTTTTCAACGATTGTCGAAATAGTCACAATTGGATAGTTTAAAAGTTTTTTGGTGTTAATTTTAATTTCCCAGCTTTTGAATGGATGGTATCCATTCTTGCAGCGCTGTTGCAACTTTATCCAAAGGTTGCAACCGAACTGTTGATTGCAGTGCCTTCAGCCAAAACTGAAGTACCTTTTCCTGATGTTGGGATGTCTTAGGTAAACATACATACATATGTAGTAGAACAAAGGACCTAATACAGACACCTGAGGAACTGCACTACATATAAGCTTCCTTTTTAAGTTTGTACCTTCCATGAAAACTATGAAAAAACGATCCTTCAAAAAGCTTTGAATACGCTTTATAAGGTATGCTGGGTTCTAATCTAATTGATTTTTTTTTTCCTTGAATTTTTCATTTACATAGTTTGTTAATTTTTCCAGGCTTCAAATGAGGCCTAAAACCGAAATGAGTAGGAGGTAATACATTTATTATTCTATCTTTGATTAGTTTTTTTTTTTTTTAACCCTTTCAAATGTCTTCGTATAGCCGCTGAGCAGGCTAATTGGACGATAGTTTATTGGAGACTTCGGTGGTTTCCCTGGCTTGTGGATGGAAATAATTTTCGCTGTTTTACATGTCCTTCGGTCCTGGCCGTTTAGATAGCTTTGTAGCCAAAAGAAAAAAAAGAATATAGTTCTTGATCAAACGTCAATAGTGATTCCTCCCTCACTGTATTCCATAGAATATACCTATCTAAGTTGTAAAGCGAATGGAGCTCTCACTCTATGTGTGGACTGTGACTAAGTCTTTGTACAGTTTTCTTGATGTTCCAATTATATTTATGTTCCAATATATTTATTTGACCATATTAATATATGGCTTAGGTCTAGATCCCATTTAAGCTTAGCCTTAGCTACAAGTTTAACTTTAACTTTGAACATATGTACATATATTTTAGTGCATCACAACCGCTACAAAGGTCATCAGAATTGCACAAATGTAATTTGTCAATTTCATAATTCGCGCTGCATGTGGAAAAATATTTATTTCTCTGCATTTTCATTTGCCATGCTCACTCGTATGTGATGAACCTGGTCTAAGCAAGACCAATATTCATTTTAGCCAAGTTAAGCTAAGTCAAGCCATGCAATGCCACACCATGCCATGATACTGTAGTATGATCATGTGGGGCACATGAGCCACACGAGACGATGTTACGACCAAGCTTATCGACCAATATACTATAATAAAACAAATTCTTCTACAATTTTCCGTGAAGAATTTTCATACTTGGAAAACATAATATTTACTAACCGCAAACATTTGCGCACACTGAATTTAATGGTGGCCACCAGCAATGCGGGATATGTGAGTGTATATTGGCACCTCATAGAAAACTAGTGAACTCCATTATCAAAAATGTGAAAAATTTGCAATGTGCAATGTGCAACAAAAAGCATACAACACATAAAAATAGCAATAAATATTTTGATTTTTTCATCTTGGAACCAAATCGACCTTTTGCAATGTTTTGTTTTCCTTTTTCATTTGGACTTGAGTTAACTTTGTTTAGCTTTGGTACTTGGTACTGGTAGTACCTTGTACTGTACTGACTGAATACTTACCAAGTATTGTATAATACTTACCTACTTGGTATTCAGAAGGCAACGAAAGCCATTAGAATACGACGACAACAAATCATCTCCATTAACCCGAAGCACAACTGAAGGCGCAATCATTGAACGTGCATCTGTAAAACACGCGAGCTCAACTCGAACTTGAATCGGCTCTGGGCTCTCAAGTCAAGCTTAACTAACTCTTTAGTTGAAGCCAAAAAGTCAATATTAAGTGTGGTCTAGACAAAACAATTTTCCAAAAACCTTTGCCAGCAACGCCAATATTACTTACTTACTTACAATATAAACATTCTTGGTTAACCATAGAAGTATACTACAGGTACCTACAGAGCATACTGAGGTGGTAAAATTGGTGTCACTTGTCACGTAGAACGTTAATTGTAGAGCGGAAATGCTTCGTACGTGGATGTTGGTTGATTCTTATTGTCGTAAATGTTGTTCTTGTGGTTCTTATCGTTGTATGTATGTATGTATGTATATATTGTTTGTAGGTACATTGTACAATATTATAGTTAAGATTGTTGCAGTAAACCTATGTTATGGATGTTGCATCATTCTTACTATAGTACTGTAGTATTCGTTAGAAAATTGTATAATTTATGTCGTCGCTCACCTTTTTGGGCAAACGTCGTCGACTTCATGTTCAAGTCTTGTTTTGAAAATTGAAAAATTAAATCAAGATACATAACATAAGTGAAACATGTCACGAAATGTCTACTTTACTTTCATTGATTTTGTTGTTGTTTTTCTCGTTGACAGCTCAAAGTGTTTCAAGGAAAACACATTTGAAGTTCTTTGTCTAATAATACAATATACTTGTTTAAATGCTAAGGATTGTTCAAACAAACAAAAAAAAAAAAAATAAAAAAAATACTTCAGAACCAAGTCAAGTATGGAATGAATGTACTACAAGCCAAATTTGACTTCAAATTTATCAATATTAAATAAAGAAACCAACTTTCTGACGTAATTTAAGCGCTGATGTACTTAATTATAGGATTCACTACACAATTCACACTTCATTAGAAAAGGGAGAAAAATATTCGTTGTTACCAACCAAAATGTCTTAATTAAATATTAATATCCTATCACGTCCTCTCGCCTGAGATTCTACCCACAGCGCTTAACTACACCATCCTTCGCTGCCTTCGGGATTCAGAACACACTACAAGCTAGATGATCTGGACGTCGCATATCGGTTCACCAATCCTGACTGTTTCTTAACCGGTTCGATTAATGTCTCTGACCACAGCCGGCTGTGAATAGGACCATTGGATTAGAGATGCTTTGTTTCAAATATGATAGTTTTTTGATTATTTTCAATTTTGATTTTACTTGTCCTTTATTCAGTTTTTTTTTTTTACTTTGCTGATTGCATATTTTAGTTTTTAAACTTTTTTTGGTTTTTTTTTTACTTACACTTATTTTTTTTTTATTTTCGTTATTTTTTTAATTATAAGAATAATTTGTAATAATTAATTAATTAATTAAATTAAGCTTTCTTTTAAATTTTTATATATAATTTCCACTTCTAGTTTTATTTCATTTGCTTTTAAGTTGACATTACTTTATCATAATCAATTAAATTAATTTAATTAAATAAGATGATGATTAGAAAGAATTGTGACGGTTTGATTGAAAGAAATATATTACAATATAAAAAATAAAGGGATGCCTCTGTAGATACGCAAACAGACATACCGTTATAAATGACCACATCCATAAGGTTTGTATAAATTATAGGATTGGCCGTAAAAAAATATTAAGGCTACTCAAATATTGGATATCAAAAAAAATTATCGTAAATATAATAATTAAATGTTCTTTTAAACAAAAAAAAAATATAAAACTTAGGTTGATTTAGATTATATACCAATTTCTTAATTTTCTGACACTGATTTTCTTACTATGCTTCATTTTCTAAAGTCGTCTTAGAAAACTACTTTTGGTATTTACAAACGTCTAATGCAATTGAATAAACATTGCAAATGTTTTTGGCAGCGACTGTTGCGTTTGCATTACCAATCTGCCGAAACTCAATGACGTGGTTGATTGGCTATTATCCAATTATCCAAAATTTCTATACGCATTTATAAAAATTTAACTATTTATAAGTAAAGAAGTCACTTTAACATTAATATATCTTATAATCTATTTCTTCAGAGATGCAACAGGATTATCTTACAAAGTTTCCACGACTGGGACTATGGAATAAACGTAAAGAAGTCGGCGAACTGAGTTTTACATTGAGGCGTGGTACTTGTCCAGGTATGAACTATGACTCCACCATCATTCCACAGGTGGACCAAGTCCGTTAACTCGGTCTAATCCAATACAAGTGCCTCACTTGGCATCTCATACTTATTAAAACCACTACCGCATGCTGCCAATCAGCAATCATGATCAAAAAATGCTACAAGCCATCCAAAACATCTGGTGGCAATCCTCCCTCGCAGCGTGAGCCCACGGCGTTTAAAAAAGCTCCATCCTAATGACATTTTACTACTTAATATTAATCGGCAAGTGAATATTCTATGAATATTAATTTATAATAGCAAATATTTTAGAAAAAGAAAAATTTAAAAAAATATATACATACTCTGTATGATGTCTAAAACTGATTTATCTGAAATCTGAGTGGTTAAGAAGGTTTTTTTTTTTATTTTATGATTGAAATTTACGTTTATTGAAAGAATTAGTAAAATTATAAAGTTAACTTATCTAACATATAACTTACTAATTAACGAATTTAATTAAATCATTTCATATAAGCAGATGATGAACAGTAGAATAGAAATCTCAAGCTCAAAACAAAGAAAGATACTCGATTGTTTATTATTGGCGGACACATAACTTTATCATACATATGACTAGTATGTATCTGTAAACAAGTATGAGTCCATCAAACAACTGGCGGATTAGACGAAAGACGATGAACAGTTGCAGTTACATTGCATTTTGCTGCAGGCATTGAACGATTGAAACGAATAATAATAACAGCAACAACAATCAACTCAATTCAATTCAAAAGATACATAGATATGTACTCCATACTAAGTCGACTCGTGTGACTGTTTCCACATTTGAATACGATTGCAAATGTGGCAGGCGCCCACGCTCCTTTATTATTACTTTTTTTTTATTTTGTTTTTGCTACGAACGCTACGATCCACACCGATTTGCCTCTTGGTGTAGCACCAATCGCCTCTTGGTGTTGGAACTGAGAGCATGGAAGTCTTTAGTGTGCTCGGTAAGATGCAAGATTGTTATTTTGATTGCTTTGCATGGCCTCAAGCCTACGGCGTTCCATGTGTACTATGCCATAGAGATAGAGAGTCGCACGCGTGGTTCAAGATACGAAAACATATGAGTAGGAAACTGCAATATCTATCGGTAGCCAGCACATTCGCATTCGCATTCGCATTCGAGTATCTGTGTCAGTAACGGCGTAAATTCCTTTGCCCATCAGCTGTGTGCTTTAAAGCTCAGTGACAACACTTCCACTTTTATTGTACAATACTACGATATGTTAGTTGGTGTTGCTTGCGCAAACTCTTGCCTCACCTGGCGTGTCCAGCATACACAGATGCTGGTCTGACAGCTGCTGCTGCTGCCATTGCTTGATGCTATAGTAAGTAGTATTGTATATACTAGCTGTTATTGTTATTGTTCGGATTGGCCAATTCCATGTAATGTTGACTTCTTTCCTTTTTGTTGGTTTTTTTAAGTTGAGTCTCAATCTGAGAGTTGCAGTGACAACGCATGTGCAAATGCTTATGAAATGAACGTCATTCGTTTGGACATCTTATGTTGGTGGCTCTGATCAGATGGACGGACGCTTAGACAGTGGGACAGATGAACATTTGAACTGTCAGCTTTATTGCTTGCTATGTATGCCTTTTGACGCGACTATGACAACCGTCAAAGACCTCAGAAATTATGACCAACATAAATGTTTAAGCAACAAACTAAAAACAATTCAATTATACAAATGCAAATGTAGATAACGAAAATTGGACAATTAAACATGCTCGGTTTGTTGTGTTATGAAATCAGTGACATGTTGCAATATTAGGGCATTTTGCTAACATTTTACACCTGGCAAACTATCCTATAATACCAAGTATGTAGTACATCAAATAAAACAATACAAAAACAGCTTAATAGTTGGTATTGGGTGGCGGGAAACTCATCACATAAAAGAAATAGTCCTCTATACACAACATATGTATGTACGAATATACAATATTTTTCTGTTTGTTTTATAATTTTATTTGCAATCAGTCTGTAGACAATCAGAAAATTTTAAAAATAATACTTTACTTTACAGGATTGGTGGACTCCAGCGAAATCAATCAATATAAAACTAGACAAATATCTTAAAATCGAATCTAACGTAAGTGAAATAAACCTTTTCAGGCACCTAGCATCCATGTCGTTTTGTAGTACATATACTTATTGCTTAGTCATTGGTATGGTTATGTAATTTGTTGATGAATTTATCTGAAATTTTTCTTATATCATCCTTAACAAAAGGTGCTTTGAAGTCTTTATGGAGATGTAAATTGCTCACATACCAAGAAGAATTTACTATTATAAATACATAGTGTCATAGAGTGACGGCTTTGCAATACCTCAATGTTAGAGTTCCCGGTCTTTCCTGTAAGTGCATTGCCTACGTATATATCCACATCGGCTTCAAAACTGCCTTATGAGTTTGATCTTTGATTTCCATGCTAAATTCCGACCGCGTTCCACAGAGCCAGTAGATCTTTAGGCAACATTTGTATGTATATGTGGGTTCCACGTAAGCCTCTAGTCCACGCACACTATAAGGCATTCGAGAGTATCGCTTTGCTTGGGGCCAGCTTCCCCGCTTCAAAGTGCATGTTTTTTGCACTGACATTTTTCTGTTGACCACTGCTTTCCATAGATCCAGTAATTTTTCGAACGTGAAAAATTGATTTTGCAGGTGCTGTGATGCAATCACAGTGTTTTCATTCGATGCAATTATCGCTGTGACATCTGCATATGTGGCAACATCAAAATTATTTTCAACTGACTAATCACACTTCCTTGGGGTATTCAAGTGCACCCATAAAACATTTCACAATTTGGTGGTATTGCTCAATCGCTCCATGACCTCTTCTAAACCCACACTGATGTATGATATTATTTTCGTCAATTCTTCTTAAAAGAATATTTAGAGAAAGTTACCAGTAGACTAATGGCACGGCATCACGCCGTAAACCTCTCAAGTTTATTTTCTTTTGATATCATAATTACCTCTGCACATTTCCATTCTCCTTGTGAAGCAGATTTCTAAAGGTAATAACTCCACTAGTAATCATAGAGATTACTGTAAGACATTGTCACATAAAAAATTGATTTTTCTTTTATATTTTATAACTTACAAACTCCAAAACCATTCAATGCTCGGAGGCCTAGTCAAATATTGTATTTGTAATACAAGACTTTATCTCTCATAAATGTTATAAAATCTTCTGTTAGCAGATTGCCATGTTTCTCTTATTATTTATATGTAAAAACAATAATTCCATGTAAATTTAAATTTTTGGGTTTTTGCATTTTTCAAATGCCATAAATTACTTTCAAAAATTGTTTTTAATTAACATCTGCACCTTGTTAGCATCTGCAAGGCAGCCTAACATTGCTTGACATTAAAACGAAGGCAAAAAAATTTAGGTGACCAAAAGAAACTAAACATAATAAATTTGTGTGCATTTTGAATGAGAGCCTCGTTAGAATAAAATCTAATAAAAATAAAATAGCAAATAACTTGAGAATATTTTTGTAATAAAAAATTGTGTGAAAAATTACATTAAAAAAAAAAAAACAAAACAAAAATGTGGCAGACACTTGTACGACCGAACTAAACTCCAGCTAAAAATAAGACACTCGACTGCGATTTTCCTGGTCAGGTCCAACATGCCTTCAGTCGAATTGAACAGGCAACAAGCCAGCCCAGCCGACTTGTAGTTACTTAGTTGTTTTTTACAGCCAACAGCCGTTGCAGCCACAATAGAAACTTCAAATTAAACTTAGAGTTGGAGTTTGTATCCACATTTGTGCAAAACTACCGCATGACCTGTCGCGGCACGTCGCTCGATTATGGTCTTGGCAAGCCAGGTGCAAGAATCTGTATATTTTTATACATTTTCTACTACAAAGAGTTCGTGGTGTTACTACTTTCCAATGTTGTTTGTAACGCATGAAAACTGATATTACGCAGACTGCAATTGGACTGTTGTCACTATATAAACCAAATTACCATATTACCATACTCACAGATTACTATACCTAAGACATTGTCACATAAAAAACTGTACAGTTAATGAGGTTGTAGTATGATGATTATGAAATATACATATATAAATGTATAATTCTAAGTTTTTTTTTTTTTCTTTTAATATGGTAAACCTTTTCCAATGTATACCAACAATGGATTTCGTTAACATATATCTGTATAAAAATAATATCCATCGCACCAAATTATAATAAATCAACCTAATTAATTAATTTATTTATTTTTTGTTTAATAAACTTCTAATTGCATCTGTAGTATGTCCATAAGGTATCGTGGGAAAGTAATAGAAACTGTGGTATACTTAAAGTGTGCAAATTTCCATAGAAATAAAATAATCTAATAATTTTATATGTATGCAAATATCTACTATTTATATAGAAAGGTATATAATATTCGTTACAATCGAAATTGAAGTTTTTTTTTTTTTTTCCTTTTTAGAAATATTTTTCACTGCAAACGCTTAGAAAATATCAACTTTATATGACAAACACACTCCTGTTCTAACATATTGGATTACATATATGCTTGCTCGTCCAGCTGGCTACCTTCCTCTGGACCAAAGACAATGCAGCAAGTCAAATTGCAAGCGATAATTAATTTTGACCATATTGAATGTGAATGATTATTTGTGTCGATATTTTGGAATTTTTAAAATCCGGTCCAATTATTCACAAGAATTTCCAAAGCCACAATTCCATCAATTCTCATCGTCGTCGCTATTTTTTTTTTTTTGTTTGTAGCTGAATTCGGTTTATATTGTACGAGTACTTACATAATTCGTTGCCAACCATGCCATTTGCCAACAGTAAACATTAAATTGGCATTGGGAATATTACGAAATTGGTGCATTTTGTAAATTGTTAGTGAAACCTAAGAGAATTGCAGCCAAGGCAGCTGTTGATCAGTTGAAACAGACAGCTAAATTATACATTCCAATAATAAGTAGAATCAAAAACGTTTGACTTAAAATTGTGTATAAGTCAAAAAAAGCATGATGGAATAATAGAGAAAAGAAAGGATTTCTCGGAGATATGATTTAATTATTTCAATTTTAAAAAAAGGATTCATTAAAAATATGTTCAATTTTGTTATTGTTACAATTCTTAAAGACTAGTTTAAGCAGAAATGATCCATTTGACTTCACATACAACAGTGCGCGACGACCCCATGAAATGATCCATGGGACAAGGAAATTCCACTTATTCATATCTGTCCGTTTGTCCGTGGATGCTGAGATCTCATTAGCTATCGAGCTGAAATTTGGTACAGATACTATATATTGTCGCATTCAGCTGGTATGTTAAAATCAGATTCCTCTGGTTACTGAAGTGATAAAATTTGGTAATACATAAATCATGACTTTTATTGTTGTATTCGAAATACGATGAATATAGGTATTTTGAAAATGGGTGAAAGGTGTGTAAATCTCTGTAAACTGTAGTTAGTATTCTACCTATGTGGTTTGTATTCCATACTTAGTTTTGATTTGTTACCTCATTTCTAAATACCTCAAACTTAGTTTATCGGTTTCAGGTGCAGTTCGTTCATTGACGACTTAAAGCAATTTGTATTTTGTTTAACTTTTTGTCTGCAGTTTGGTGCCAAATGCATAATAAAGAGTAACGTGTTTGACATTTAACAAGATACAAATGCAAACCAAACCAAGCAAAAAACCAAACCGCATGGCATGATTGGTAATTATGAAAACATTACCGACCATTGGTGTTTTGGCAATTGGTAAAATTCAGTTGATCACCAAAAAGTCATCCTCGGCCTGAAGGCAATTTGGCAAATTGTTACGGCAAGCAACAACTGTTGCATGTTTCATATAATTTTGTAATAGGTAAGTACTTAGTGCAAAGATTGACTAATGTCAAATTGTTGGTAGCGGAAAGGTAAATAAACATTTTGTTTTGGGAGGAATAGAAAATTAAGAAATCAATACTCGATATTCCCTAGTTCATTAGGAAAGCCTAAAGTGGCGAAAATGATAATAAATTTGAGAGGAAATAAAAAACAGAAGGCTGAGCTTTTTTTTTTTAATATTAAGTATATAAAACCTTGTTTCACTCTAAAGCATATTTTAATCGAATATTGTTCTATTTAAACTTTACTTTGTCCCAAAGTTCGTATATCATATTTTAAAGCTTCCTGTTCCCTAATGGCCACAGATTCTGAATCAAATTGAGATGTGAACGTTGAGCCGCCTTCTACTTACATCACGCGCATGAATCTTTAGTTTACAATCTTGCTGGTTAATACTTTTTTTGTTTGTAGTATCGGTTTTTGTCCAGAAAGAATTGAGACCTTCAATTCTGCCCAGTCTTGTAAGGCATCCCCTCATCAATATACATATATCCGCCTTCAATTAGCCAATCGAGTAGATATGGTCCTTGTGAATCCTACTTTTTTGTTGGCCATTATATACAAAGTAGTAAATAAATTAATGACTAAATGAATAGACACTGTGAATGCATGCATTTCGGACGTTTATGGTTATTTCAAGGCGTTATGCATTTCTCTGCTTAGTTTCGCTTGCAGAATTTTCGATTTGGGTGTGTGTGACTTATCATTTTGACTTATTTGATTTTCCTTATACCTATTTTACGAGTATTGTATGTACATTGTAGTAACCAACAAAATACACTGCAATTTTTTGAATTATGTTCTGTGGTTTTTGCCAAATGTTTTTTTTTTATTGTTGCTGATGTTGTTGTTTTACTTGTACGAATAGTTGGTGCCGCGCATGCGCCACTTTGCATAACAAACGACTTTATTAATTTTCAAATTATCCAAAGTCAGAGGCCGTGGCGCATTTTCCTTTGCTCTCGCTGATTGTTTATTTTTGTTGTTCAATGCAAGACACTTTGTTGTTGTTGTTGGTGTTGTGTCTGTGGGCGTTAATACTTTGATATAAAAGTTAATAACAAACAAACAAAATAAAAATAATGAAAACTGTGAGAAAAACACATTTGTGGCATAAATGCCATAGTCAATGTGGGAAGTTCTGGTGTGGAAAAATGCCTTTGGGTTTTATTATTGTTGTTATTTTTTCCAAATTGGGTAAACAACATTTACTATTAGCAAAAAAAACCTATACAACTCCTTGTTATTAAATTTTATAGACATGCACATCATCATTCAATATTATATCTGTTACTTTAAATCTAATTTTACAATATTTTGCTTGAATTGTCTTGGTTAAAAATAATTTGTCATGGGCGGCTTACTTTTCTTAATTCATTGAACACTTCTAGCACACAAATGTAGGAAAGGATGGCAACACCAAAAGGTTACGAAGTGGTGAATCGTTTTAACTATGAGTTGACATTGAGAGAAAAGAACATTTCTTTCAGTTAATCTTTGTGCAACTGGCGAAGCTGAAGGTTGTGACATTGGTTGTTGTTGTTTCTATGTTAATATAAATTTATTTAAAAATAAAATTATGGTCATTCCGAATGTGCTCTTAAGCTTTCCTTGGCACCAATCGACAAGAGTCTTTTTCTGAGCTATCGTTAAATTGTAAGGTATCCAATAAAAAATAAATCCGTTCGACGGCTGAATGTACTTGTAATTTGAATGTACAAGGGTGCTACACTATTAGTCATCTTGTAATATCAGCTAATTTTGGACTTCCACGAAATACTTCGGTGAGGCTTTTGTTTTAGGCTACAAAATGTCAAATTTCACGATGCAGATGACAGATTTCATCTGGCTACATTAGGATAGCCTATTCCCGAAACATAAATGATAAGCCTCTTATAAAATTCTTAGTTGTTAAATATTATTGATGGCTATTGCGAAACCAAATAAAATTATAAGTACTTGTAGTTGTAGGTACAATACTAATAGAACATTATGAAAAACGTTTATAATCTAATATATCATTCCAATCATTCATAAACTAAAATAATCATTCAATAATAATTTATTTGCAATTTATGACAATGATGGAGGCACAACTTTTCTTTCTTAATCATTATCTTTCATTTGTTATTACAATATGTATTATCATAATGCTAATTTCTCTATTATCTTCTTGTGGCATTTTGCAATATTACGAGTTTGTTAATTTTAGTTGATTTGATGAAAAGAGGAAACGAGGAAACACAAGGAAAAAACGTGAAAGCAGCCAACAATAAATCACACAATTAAAATCCAATCAAGCAATGACATTTGTTCGAAGCATTAATAAGTAATATTGCATGATGTCGTTGTTCAAATCTTAAAAGATACAATGATGTTTGATAAAAAAAGAAACAAAGATTAGAATACGCGAAAACTTAGTCTCATCAAATATTATATACTCTTCATATAATTTATGTATACTTACTTTTATTTATTTCACCATTTTTTTTTTTTCATTGGTATTTTAATTTTGAAAATTCTCTTATAAATTGTATGTAGATAGATTTAGGATTTTTTTTTTTTTTTGCTCCAAGCCTAAGATACTCCTTTTGAAAATGCACTTGGATTGGTTAGAATTTCATGATTTGGTTGAAAATCAAACAATAATTCAAAAACAGAGGATTTAGTTGGCATAGAAACAAAGACAAACATCTGATTTAAATGAAAGTGCTCACAATAATGTGAAGTGTATAAAAATGCTCATAGATGCTTACATACATATACAGATACGTTGACAACATGTTTAAACGTTTTTTGCGGTTTGCTGGAGCTACTTCAAAGGCGATTTATGTGCATTCATACTTACTCATACATATTGTAGATACTTATAGATACATACTTATGCGACGAGTATAGAAGCAAACAACAATAACAGCAACAATTTCAACAACTGCATAATTCAAAAATTATGGCCCATTATGAAAGACATTGTTGCATTGTTTCTTACCTCTCTCTCTCTCTCACCCTGATGGCAAATGCCATTGTTAGCGACAACACTCTAGACCCACTCTCCCATCGCCATGGATCCCTCACCATCTTGAAACTCTTTCGTGGTGCGAAATTGTGAAAATTGGAAGCCACACGCACACACAAAACTACAAAACTGTTGAAAGAAGGAACCAGAGGATGGAATTGAAAGATAAAAATCCCAAGAGAATGGCAAGAAAATTATTTTAAGTTATTTGTTGATCGTTTTCAAATTGTTTCATTGTAATGTATCTGCAAAATAAACATACTCGTACACTTCATGACCATAAACAAGAAATCTATCCATTCACTAAGACCTTTTTGTTTTTGTGTGTCATTTATTTAGTAAATATTGAATGTTACAGGTGAATTTGTACAATAATTACTTAAATTGCAATCACATTTCAATTAGTTATTTAATTTAATGAAGTCTATTGAAGAGTTAAATTTTACACAAATTACAGTAATACATATATGCTTGTATATAAGTAAAACATAAGTTTAAACCAAAATAAACTCTCTGCTCATTACCAATAATTTCATTAACTGAGACAACAATATCAGTCAATCATTTCACTCATTTAAGCAAATAAATCAGAAAACTCTTTTATGGAAAGTTAACTTGAGTTAACATTTTATTGAAATTTGTCACTTTCCAAGCAAAACAAGATTTGCATATACGAAGTACCCACATTCATGATTCAAATTAAAAGATTCAATTTAAAAAGAATTCTTATAAATGAACCACTATGGGCTTCGATTCTATGTAAAACCCTTTCACCGTATTAGTATTTTAGTAAAATCAAAATCGAAACACACTCAAAAACAAATCGTGGAATAAAAATTAATTGCAATCGATAAATTACAAAAAATTGTTTCTTATTTTACCTTTTCAATGGATTTCTTTTTTCTTTTTTTTTTTTTAATCCTATCGCTTGCAATAAATCATGGAAAAATAGCCAAAAGGCGCTTAAATTATTTCTTTGTATATTTTTTTTTTTTTTCTTGCATTTTGGCTTAGCCAGTTTTGTGGTGAATAAGAAGTGACTGACAACTGGAACTCGGACTTGATGTAAACAAAGATTTGGTTCAAGTAATAAGAGACTGAATGAGGATAGTAAGAGTCGCAATAACTGAGGAAACAAAATGAAAACGTGAAATCTAAGCTGAACAAATCAAATACTAATTTAAATTAAACTAATTTTCAAACAGAAAAACTCATTTCGCATTCAAGATAACAACGAGGAAACACAGAAAAAGATTATATGGATTTCGGTTTTACCAAAATATGAAATCCCTACCTTTCATTTAATCAATAAATAATTGGAAAATAATTTAGAAAATGAAAACATTTTTAGGTAAATATTAAAAATTTCTTGATAAATTAATTTTCGATCAGCACATCAATAATTTCACAGGACACGAAAATAAAGACAATCTTTGATAGAATAAAAATACTTTATCACTTTTTTGGAATCTTGTGAAACCACTGGGTTAATTTCTTTTCATCATATGAAGCAATAAAGCAAAAAATGGCAAATATGTCTACACCATGTTGTCCACAGTAGAAAGCACAATAGTGAATTCGACAACCGTGCCCACCAATACCTTACAGTGTTACAAACTTTCGTACGAAATGAATATACTTTGTGAAAAATATAAAGTACAATATACTAAGATAAATTTTATTTTATTTTTCTGCTTTTCATCATGATATTGGTCAATAAACTAAATAAAAACAACAACATATTCGACTGTACGTAAGGAAATCTTTTGGCAGTTTAAATCAAGAAAATCACAAACCGAAATTTAATTTTATTTCCACCTACTGGCAAAATCAATTTAGTTCGTGTGGCACGTGCTCCAAATAAACTGAAATTAGATATGAATGGCATTTTTATACCATTCACACTAGTGTGGACAGATATTATCATTTTGCCTTGATGTTTGTAACGCATACTTCCATACATCCATGTAACGGTGACCCCATAAAATATTCTGTCAGTGCATCCCAATGTTATGCCCTCAGTTTTCGAGGGTAATAAGCTGCAATTGGGTATAGAAATGGTATTCAAGTCGAGTGCAGGTGATATGTATGTGTTTTATTTCAAAATCAGAGTTTTTTGTTTTTATTTTATAATCGATTTGAAATGGCATCATATAACTCAAAACTATATTTTCTTATTGGAGCTGTGAAAGGTATGTAAGCTTCGGTTAACTTCGCACCTTGTTTTTTTTTTTTTTAATAGATCGCAACGAAACCGACATTCGCCCCCACAACAAATCTAAATAACGTTGAATGACTAAATGACTGTCTGGCCGACTGAAGGAGAAATAGACAATTTGACTGACGAAGGTCTGTCAAAATGCCGACTATTATTTAGTTGAGACCCCAAAGGCAACTTGTATTGTAGTAAAGAAAAGATTATTTCCCATTAAAAGTAGAACGAATCGAATGACCGAATGATTGGTCGTTCGTTCGGTCAGACAAACAGACAGGCGTCAGTCAGTTAGTCATTTACTCATTTAAATTAAAATCTAACTTTCAACAAAAGTTCCCAGTGACAACGATGTTGGCAAAGTTATTAAGTTTGACCATGCATTATTTAATTGTAATACTTATAATAGTATATTTACATATACTTATGTGTGAACACTAACATAAAAGTAGTTGTCAAAATCAAGGCTTAGCAATGTAACATAGAATATAGAACGTTCATTAAAAATGTTTGAAATTATTGTAAAATAACATACTATTGCAACTTTATTAAAACTGGAATTCCTCAGTTCTTTAATATTTGAGATGAAATTTTGTACAGATCTTTCCTATATAGAATTAATAATTACTTGTGATATTGCGAATATTCGCTTCAAAAAAAGTTAATAACATAACTGACATTAAGTAAATGAAACAAAAAGTATGTTACAAAAATTTCTTATCATTTTTATTAGAATATCATATAATTTAGCTTTGCTAATATATCTATCATCAGCCTTCACTTTAAGATTTATAGGTATATAAAACAATCAACATCTCATTAGAAATAAAGTAATCAAAATATTAACTCTATAGAGATCAAAAAGTACTACTGAGCGTAAACGGTACTTACTCGATCCAGAATTAGTAAATGTTTAAAAATTGAAATTCGGTACATCACTAATAATTACGAGTACAACATCGAAACCACTGTAAAAGTAGCATTTTAAATTCATTTTAATAAAAATTGGCTCAATCGAACCACCATACAGCTGTCGACAAATATTGTTGCTTATTTAGATCTTTATTTATTTAAAATAATTATACGAGCTCTAGCTGCTGGGATTCGACTCTTCTTAAAAAATAGTGTATTGTAGTTATATTAAATCTGAGAGGTGATCAATTTTTAAGAAGGGGAATATCTCTTCAACATGTGATTCTAATAAAGGAATGATGATGGTTTGCAACTAAATAGGGAAAAGGCCCTTTCTGATGCTTTGTAATCGAGTACAACTTTTCTAAATATGTTTTGTTGACACATCTTCTTTGCCTTATAGGTGTCAGAAAGGGCAATTTCCCTATTTAGAAGAAATGGTTTAATTTTTCACAAATATTCATGATTTCGTATATATTACAATATGGTGAAAGAATCAGTTATCCATTGTAAAGATTGGCTGAGTGATCTATATATATAAATAAATGAATTGCTGTTCATGTTTAATCAATAGACTCGGAAACCGCTCAATGAATTTTGGATATTATTTTTGTGTTCATATGGTTGATGTCTGCCTCATGCTTTAGGCTATGAAGATTTTTAAAAATTCCCTTAATTACTTATAATTTAGTAAAAACAAACTATATAAAGCAAAGCCACCTAAGTCGACAAACTGCAAAAAGTGCCACCAAAACAAGTGCGAATCAGAAGAAAAACATCAAAAGCAAGGCAAACAAGTGAAAATAAAGTTACAGAAATATTCGAACAACGAGAATATAGATTTGAATAAGACTGAAAATGTCATAGATGGACGATGGGTTTTATATAAAATGGAACGTGAGAGACGTCAAACCTTAGTCCAATTTTTAAATAACCTGTAATAAGTGAAGTACGTCCGACCACTTCAGCATTCAGGTAAATTCACACAGTGAATATGTATCGCAATAGTTGAAAAATGTTGGATTAAATTTAACAGAATTCCAAGAACACTGCAACTTCTGCATTGTATAATCCTTAGTTCAGTTCACTTTAAGATTGTTAAAATTATTCTATAAATAAATGTTAACTAGACACCCGAAAAATAAATATCCGCTGTTGACTCATTACGTCAAGTTGTATAACGCACTTTAGCTGAAGGCCCTGGCAGTCATGGCTAATTTTCTGTTAACTTCTAGTTTTAACTTTAGGTTAGCATTATATAAATAAATAAATAAATGTATAACGTACTTCGGCTAAATTATCATACTTTCCCAATGAATCTATGTAAATATAATTAAAAAAAAATAAATGTTAAACTATGTTTACATAAACTTGTTACATCTGCTTTAGTAAAACAGCAATCAAGCATAAATCACGCATCTGCAGATGAACTCTGAAATGCTGAGATACAAAATCATTTACATTTATACAATGATAAATACTATGTACTTATACAATCGTACAATAATTAAATCATGAAATTAATTTTTTCATAAGTTTTGTTAAGGCATTAATATAAAACACCACTGAAAGCTTCAAATGTAATTGTAAAATTCACGCCTATTTCCCATAATTGGTGGTCAACATTCTGTGTCACTGATATTTATCTCAGGGCGATAATTTTGTATTTTACTAGAATAATTTAATACATTGAATACGAGTAAAGCAATGAAAATAAAATATTATCTGGGTGGATGGAGTCTTGCACGTATGTACATAAATCAGACTACAAACTAAGCCTTTTATGTTTATAAAGCTAGTTTCTGAGAAATTTTCCATTTTTTTGTTTTTTACTGAACACCATGCACATAGCCAGGCTTTGGCCTGGGAGTGCAAATCAGGTACACTTGGCATTTAGTACTTAGTACGTATGTCCGTAAATTCTTTTATTTTTGGGTTCTTTTCTTATAAGATAAGCATTACCAGTATGATTGCAACATCGAAGACCAAACATCAATCGCCGATATTCCGATGTCCGTTGAAAGGAAAATTCGATGTCTGTAAATCTTGAATAACGGAATGTTTAAACAGAGACATCCAATTTAATGTGTAGTGTGGTTTTCATTTCAAACTAGCAGCCCGGACCGGCGTCACACGGGTTGTGTACCTATCTTCTATTTATTAGTTAGTTACTTGCCTTATAGTGTACAATATTTTTAGTTTTTTTATCCGGAGAAAAAACAAATACCGCAGATGGTTTACCGACTCTCAAACAAAAAGAATCATGTCAATTCTAGGTTTATTCTAACGATTGATCTTGAGATTTATTAATTGTCCTTTCGAGTGCAAGGCGCAACGGAAACTGGACACGCTCAAAGTCAAAAGGAAAGTCAGTTGGCATTAGTGGTATTCTTGGAATAAGCACATCCCCGCCTTTGAACTTTCTTATGATTATAGTAGCTTCAATCAAATTTTGCATAATTCTTTTAACAGCGAATCTTGTTCCGTTGCACAATTTCGGTTGATTTAGATTTCGCAGCATGATTATCACCGAGCCCACCTTGAGTTGTAAATTGTGTGTCGGTAATCCAGGCAAATCCGATGAATTGAGGAATTCAGTTGGATAATTCACAATTTCATTTGGATCGGTAATAGAATCGATCGACTTAAATAAATGCATTTTTTCATTAATTTGACTCATCTATCATCCTTATTTTTTGCTGCTAAAATGACTCGTTCGCTCAACCAATCGTGGTTTTTGTAATAAGCGCTAATAGGAACACTTTTGAATTTAAATCTTCTTTTAACGTTGTCAATTGACAAAGATTTTGTACAAAATTAAATTGCTTGTCTTAAATCAAGAAAATTCCCTGGGTATGATGTAATAGATGCTCTCGCCATCCGAGCCCTGCCCAACAAAACCTTGTTCTACTTGTCTCGATATACAATGGCATTTTGAGGCTTAGTCTCTTCCCTGCTCAGTGGAAGTGCGCTGAGATTGCCAAACCAGGGAAGCCTGAACATAAATCATGCTCCTACCGTCCAATGAGCCTGCCGGCCATTCTCTCGAAGATATTCAGGTTGCACTATTCACTATTCAGTATAAAAACAAAAAAATTACTCACACCTGCCACTCAAACACAGTCAAACAAAATACGCGAAAAAATGAACATAAAATACAGAAACGAAAAGCGCAGAAACAGCGTACTCAGAGAGGAAAAACACAACAACAACAACAACCAAAGCATTAAAAATGGTCTTGCAGTGGGTTTCAATAAACTTAACACTTAAAAATATTATAATACAAGTTAAAAACTGAAAAAAAAAGTATGCAACTGTTTTTATTTGCATCCATTTGCATCCATTTGTCATTTAAAAAAAAAATTATTAAAATCGACTTAGTATAGTGTGCGCTATATAAAAAAATATTAAAAAGGGCCATCTTGGATATAAAATTTGGATTTCATGTTGTTCAAAATATTCTCAATGAAAATCATTACAGTTTTGCATGCGTTTGAACCAATTTTCAAAGCACATACCAATACAGTCGATTGTTATTTTGTTTCGTCAATGAATCGCCCATGGTTAACTCCGTTATACCAGTTTTTTACAGTGCTGCAAAATGGTGCTTTACCGCTGTATAAAGAATTAAGATCATCGAACACTCTTGCCTTGATAATCCACGTCGCACGAAAATGTTCATAAGCCAATTCCATTTTATGTCCAAGATGAATTTTTTAATTTACTGTAAACAACATAATCCAAACTAAAATGGCAAAATGTTATAAATAAGCTTAGATTAAACATATCAAATTATCGTTTGGAAACGTGAACGGTCGCTTAGCAACACTTAATGTTGCCAAGGCCAGAAATAAAAATAGCAGCCCTCGTTTGTAACTTAAATTTAATGTGATTGATATTCAGAAAGATTGTTTTCGTAATTGCAACAATACGAGTATTTGATGAATTTAGTAAACATTTCAAAATTTTACTCTTATACGCAATTGTTTGGCCAAATATTCGAACGCTTTTGCAATTCTCTTCTCAGACGTACAAAACGTTTTAAAATGTCAATTAGCACCAACTTTGAAGAACTGAACTATTGACTCTAACACTAACTAACCCTCAGGATATCTACCAAAAGAGAAAGCCATCCTTGAATTTGTTATTTGAATTCTATGAATACTTCTCTTAATAAACTTTGTAAACTTTGATTACAATTTTACAATCTTTCAAAGTATTAAAACGATCGACAGGTGCCAGCACTATACTGATCAAGGAGAAGAGTATCCCTGGAATAAGCAGCTCAGAAGAAATAGGAAGATGGCAGGCATTAAAGAATAGGAAAGAGAAAAAAAAAACATGGCTATAGATTTTGAAACATTGGGAAAGATGAGTCTGATGGTCTGGATCAACGGAGGGTGGTGATCGTCTGCTAAATGTTAAATCAAAATGTAGTGATTTCTTAAAATAAATTCAACTTTTGTAATATCATCAAATATATTAAGAATGTGAACAGTATTAGAAATCAAAAATCGAAAAATGGTACGAATTAAATTATGTGAAGTGAATGTAATCTTCGGAGAAACTAAAAGGTACAATAGTTTTGTGTTTTTCGGTTTATTTGTATTATAATTTATTGCATTGCACTCACTGCAAGCACATAAATTATAGTCATCGTTAATTAAATTTAGAACAAATATCATTCATTAATTCAGTCATTTACTGAATATAAAATATTTGGCTGCACTTATTCGTACTCAATCATATAGTTCATGAATCAGTTGCTTAGTCGCCCCATCAACCAACTATTATAAGACACACTTTGGCTATGTATATATGTATAAATGTATATATACATACTCCCCTCTACACATGCATGTATTTTTGAACGCTATAAGTGTGCGATGTACCTATGTTTAACGAATGTGGAAAATGACATAAAAATATAGTAAAAATAATCTGTGAGCAATTATAATAAATTATTTGGACACATTGAGATTGCAAAACGACCGAAACGACAATAAAGAAGCAGCAATAAAAATGAACTTAAAAATATTAAAGTAAAGATGCTATAATCAAGTTTTCTCGAATAACGGATCCATAATATCCATGTGGAATAATTTTTGAATATTTAAGTGTGAATTGTCGATGAGTTCCCCGATATGAAATAGGAGTAGATAGTCCCCCATAATTTTCTTTAAGGTCACGTTATCTAATGATCTGTTTGAGTTCTTTTTCAGATTTCCATTATTAGACATTCGTGGACGAATGTGATTTTCGGAAGTGCTTCGCAATCAACGGATTCTTGATGCAGCTGTTCACCATCAATTACAGAATTAGTGTAGCTAAACATTTTTAAATACTTCCATATACAATTCATACTTCGATTATATTAAATAAATAAATAGCTTACTATGAAGTTATTTTTTAATTCCTTTCATATACGAATATTCGTGGTTATGTTTCACTGAAGGAGAAGTAAACACCTTCAATTGGAAATGAATTTATGAAAATATTTCTTTGTTGTTTATACATTTTTACCTTAAACTATTCTTATGGCCTTTTAAGAGAGTCTCAAATTACATGCTTAAGTAATAAGCTGCAGATGCAGCTCCAGTCTTATCCATATGTGTAGTTATATTGATTTGATAACCTATGATATTTGTCGTAAATGTACATGATTCTTTGGAACTAATTTAGTTTTCGTACAATACATCTTAACATAAGTGCATACTAACGCTTATGACCTACGCCGTCGCGACCAAAGAGATAAATAATTCCTTAGGGGACTGTAGTTTTTATGTGTGTTATTCATGTTCATTTTTAACACATACTGAGTCTTCTGTAAATGGAAGAATCTGTTTCCAGGCCACATTAACTTTCACTAAGTAAATTTTTGTTGCAGCTTCAATTGCTGATAAAATCCCACCTACAATTTTTTATACAGCTTAATGAAAGCTTGCCAACTGAACTTTGAAACAATTCTGATGTGGGGTCTTCAAAAAAAATATTTGTTTAATGTCATTTCCAAACTCTTTCTCCGACAGTCATAAACTCAAGCCCTTGGTTTGCTATAGCCCAGTATTTTCAGATATTATATTTTAGTTTTGTCACAAAAATCCTTTAGAGCTTCAACTCGTCCGTATAAATATAAATAAAATTAATATATTGTTATGTTGTTGAAATCAATAATTATTGATCATCAATTTTAGGATACCTTGACAGCACTCTAATGAATGCAAGAAGCATTGGATGGATACCAATGATCGACAAAAAGAAGAAGGATAAGAAGCCCTCGATATTTTGAAGAAGAAGAGAGGGCGCCAATTTTGGACGAAAAGAAAATGTTGACAAAATGAAAAATAAAAATTCCATGTATGAACTTTGAACAATGTTGAATCTGGCTGCAACAGAGGACAAAAATTTGATTCTGTTATGCGTTTGTTGGCACGTTAAAGACTTGTTCAGTATGGTGAATTAATCGTTTTTTTTTTTTGTTTTTTTTTTTGTTGAATTGTGATATCGTTGTCGTCACCTTCGTCGTTGGTTTATCGTCGTGCTGCAGGTCGCCGTTGGATCAGCCACTTCCAACGCTGGATCATCGTCGAGTTTCGATTCGCCGTTGGATCACGCAGCCACTTGCCTCTGTTAATCGCCAAGTACGCCGCACAATCTATACACTATATCGATTGCACGCCGTACCGTTGCATCTGTGACACGCCACCCATCTACACACATCTTTATTTGGCTAACCGCTCGCCAACCTAACCTAAATAATAAAAGTAATAAATAGCAATATTCTAAAATTGTAACAATATCTTTACAATAATGCAGTCGTAATCTACGGGCAGATTTAATTGCAATGTGAATTATATGAGTTCCACATCCATTACCTAATAAAGTTCTTATCCAGAGATGATTGTAATTTCACTAACACATTATTACGTCTTCGCATAACTGCACCTCCAAAGTTGACGTTGGCATTGTCCCGTCAACGACTATTGTAGTCAATCTATTATCTGACAACATTAAGACTAAATAATTGACAATGAATGCAGAAGTTTTACCTGGTTGGTCTTGGAGTTCTGACATTTATACTTGCACACCATCGTAAGGTAAGGTAAGAGCGCACTAGAATAAGATATATTTTATTGTTACCATGGTTTGAAGCCTCCTGTTGTCATACGCGCGAATCTAAAATTTTGATTTCTCAAATATTAATAGAATTCTAGTTATTTGCAATAAACTGGATCCCATTTTTTAGAAACTTTAATTGTTAATAACTTTTGCAATTGTTTATCTGCATGTTTGAAGCTTTCGCATATTTTTCTAGACATCATTACGAATCCAATGAGCCTCGCATATACTTTAATTGACTTTAGCAAGAATTAACACGTTTTTCAACTTGTGAACAAGATTATTGGCTGTTTTTGTGAAAACGGGGCGTAACCGAAAAAAGGGTCGGTTCCGTGCAAGACGGGAAGAAAATATTTAGAACCATTTTACTCAGCTACATTCGTTCGTCTGGCGATCGGTTTTAGAGCAGCATAAAAGATAGAAATTGATATATTTGGTTTGATATTCCTTCAGCATATGTAGGATGGTTCAATTATGTACGCGATAAAATTTTCATGTCACAAAGTGACTTCAATTTTCACACATACGAGTATATGGTAGCCTAGCGATAACACATCTGTTTGTTTAGAGCAAATTACACAAGTTAACAAGAAAATTCTACTATGCAATTCGAAATCCTCAATTTTAACTGTTAAATCTAAAAACACTGTATCAACCTAATGCATCTTATTGTGTTTAATCTCACTGAAGCTTGATAAAGCTATAAAAATTTAAAATTACAAAAAAATTCCATGCTTAACTACGATCCCAGTCAAACCCAATTGGAATGTCAAATCTCGCATCTAAATCGCGATACTCTTTCCAATGATGTAGGTGGTCATCGACTTGGTTCGATTGTTCATTAATTTTAGCCTCATTTAGAATTATGATCTTATAGAGAAATTCATATTTCTGCTCAAATGTCAAGAGTGATGATTTACCAGGACCTTCGTAGAACTCTTTGGTTGTTAATTTTTTAAAATCAATGAGAGCCATTAAATCCTTCATATAATTTGCCCAGAAAGTATCAGCTTCAAATGAAGTGTCTACGTCCTTTATGACTTTTTCATCATTTGCCAATTCTTTATCAATTTCTGTTTCAGAAAGTTTCTCGCAATCTTCCGATTCTTGATACAGCTGTGGAATATCGATCAGAGGATCAGTGCAGCCATGCATTTTTAGGTATACTTCGACTAAAGTAAAGCGAACGGATTCCGCAAGTAAGTTTTTGGTTAAGAGAATATACTGATAGTAAATAGTTGGATTTAATTCATAGATAGAATTATGCGTAAGAGATTTAGACCATTTAATACTCTAAGAAATTAAGAATATACTATATAAACGTATTCCAATAATATTATTGTAAAGAGAGTTATACTTACAGAGGATACGCTCGCAATGAAGTCTTTATCATTGATGTCATATGCACACTGATAGAGCTGTAGCAATTCAGTAATATCCATAGAATCAGATCTAGTCACCAGCGTCTGTATACAATCAGTTGTGATCGAATTGATCAAATACTTATTACCAAAGTATATTAGTTTAATCAGACTATCACTGCTATAATCGTTGAGTTCTTTTTTCTGAAATCCATAGACATAAGTGCGGAATTTCTCGAACACATCTCGATCGACATCATTCAGTGTAATCTCTACAACTTTTGTCTCCTCGCATTGCGCACCATAAAGCATACTTTCAAATATCTCGGAAGCACAGCTCAAGATCAATTTATGGCAAGAAAAAATTTTAACACCCAAATCATCTTCGACTATGAATTTACAATCGCTGTATCGCTCGCTTTTTCCTAAAAGCTTTAAAGATGGGAGCATCCTATGTAAATATTTCAGAAAAGAGGAAAAAAATGCATTCAACAAATGCACAACTAAAAAAATAAAATAAAAGATTCACTTACCACATATCCATCTTCCTGATCTCAATAACAAGAGAAAAATAATTTACGAAAAGAAATTATTTTCTTTATAAATAACAATGTTGTATTTACAGATATTTAGTTCACCTAAGTATTTACTTTGAATGGAAAACTTACTTTGTTTTATATTTTATGGAAAATAGTATGACACTTAAAAGACTTGCCTACTAAATTTCTTTCTTTGCTGATTGTTTTCTTTGCGGATGGCACTTATGTATATCTGACTTCATGTGATAATTTCATCTACTCTGTTGCAATGTCGTCTTTCCCTGCTGAAACCTGAAGACACTTCTTAACATTGTATTGAATAATGTCAAATTTATCATGAAAAAAGAACATAAAAAGTTGTCAAATATAATCTCCCCAAGTTTTGGCGGTCTTATATTATGATTTAGTTCTTCTTTTGCATTTATTTTTAATACTACAATATTTGTCTACTATTAAAATTGTTTGTCTGACGGTATTTCTTAGTCGTGTTTGTCTACTATCGTTTCGTCTATTATTGCTAGAGAGAACTATTTTTCAAATGAGTATAAAATTTTAGATTCACTGTGCAAAACTGAAACACATGCTAAATGTTAGTGTTGGCGACAAAATAATGCTGTCAATTAATTCCTTCGATTCAGCCGCCACCACCCACCACCTCTAATGAAAAAACAACGTGTTGAAGCATAACTATGGGGCTTAAGACATTCTGAACAGTTCGACATATTTAGTTCAGTCGACCTATTATAAAAATTATATAACTTACACAGCCTGAAATTTTCATTTCAATTTTTAAAGTTACTTTAAAAAAATCTGCTTAATTAGACTGTTGCTCTTATATCGCCATACGAATGCAGAAGCCGGTTATAACTGGGTAACTTAATTTAATATTTTTGATATAATTTGATTGATCAGCTTAACCTACGTCTGGAATCACCTAAATGTAGAAAACTGGACTAAATGAGAAAAATGTCCGAAAAACGCATTGTTCAATTCCTGAAATCCCAAGCTGCGCCAGCTGCAATTCCTAGCGAATTGTACAATACAATAAAGAGAGCTTTACATGACAAAATTCTCCGATATGTTTTCCATAATTACCAATTCCAAATGAGTTTAGTATTTGTGCAACTTCGCTTATAAAATAAATTTGACCTTAGATTTTGCATAAATCAATAGTCAATAGAATTGACCAAAATGTGGTATGTTTGCTATGTATGAGAAGACTTTGTATGTCCCATGACAAATCAATTTTATTGTTATGTTGCGCCTATTTATGAAACATTCAAACTTATACAGAAGCAAATCAAATTTAATATGCTAATGAGGTCCTATGGGTTCAAAAACAGGTTACTTACTCATGTTACAAGATTTACAACATCTTTATTTTTAAGTAATCTCTGAAGCAGTCAGGAATAAAGAGATTAGTGTATGATCATTTTATATCAGTGCGGCCCATCTGACAAACACAGAGAACATAAGAGAATAGAAATCTACATTAAAGACTTTTATTTAATTATTTTTTTTTTTTTTTTGGATCGCCAACCAACGAAAACCTTTTTTATGTATTTTTAGCTATGCTAATATACTTGCGGTCCAAATCGCCACGTCTTTATGTGAATAATAAGTTCACTCGGCTAAGCTTCGTATGGCTTGCCGAATCTTGCCTTGAATTTGTGTGAAACAAAATAATTTTCGTGCAGTGCATGAATTATTGAAATGAAACAATTCAGTTGATGTTTTTAATGCGTTCATTGCAACGCTTAATGGTGGACCCCTTCAATGTTGTTGCCCTCTCCAATTTATCTTCCAGATACATTGAAACCGAAAAGTAGAAAGTATTCATTTCGAAATACTCATACTTGATTCCCAGGCCTTGTTCTTAGGAAATACTTTTGAATAAAATTAGACGAACCAATTATGTACTTGATTTATTTCTTTTTATTTATTTAAATTAATTATAATACATTAAAAAAAAATACGTTACTATTCCTGATAATTAGCAATAAAGTAAGAGCTGCTAGGCCTTCGTCTCTAAAAATAAATATAAAATATTAGAACTAGTGTATGTGTGTATGTATAAGGTTACAATTTTTAGAATAGAAATATCTTTTCTATATTGGATTTGGAAACTGTGTTAACCGATGGGGAATTGGAGTTAGGTAAGATAGCATTTCTGATACTTTGAAGGCAGTGACATTGATCCAGGAGGTGTATCTTAGATATCACTGGATGACCTCATGGGTGACAAGATTAGTGGATTAATAGGTTTATAACTGGGTTAAGAAGCAAGCCAGTTTTCATATTGGCGATATTGCACGATGTCTATTATTGCCATTTGCAAGTCCTTCTCGTTGGAAGGATTTGTAGTTAATGACGATACCTTCATTTCTGGCAATATCTCTCTTTGCAAAGACGACGGAAAACATTTTGCAGTATCTTATATAAAGGATTTTTGGATTGAATTTTACCGAAGTTTCAGTAGTTTCCGCTTCATCGACAGCAGGCCAGCCAGCCAAAGGCAAAAAGCAACGTAATGGTTGATGCTTCTTCGAACTGCTGTGTGGTAGGCAGGTTGAAATAATTTTAAGCGTGACCAAGCGCACCAGCCGAATATTGGAAGACCTTATTCAATTTTACAGAAAATCGGAGCCATGCTGATTTAATTATGGTATTTGTATTAATAAGGGAATGCTTGGAACTTAAATATTTAATTATGTTTAATTTTTTTTAGAAGATTAATTTGTATTATACAATATTTTAATTTAATATTGACATATTTTCTGAGATAAAAAAAGACTACTTGATTGATTTTAAAAATATGGAAGTATGTCTCTAAGATTTGAATGCAAAATTTGAGCCAAAACTATGGTATGCTTCCAGCTGGAGCCAACCATATACATTCACAAAATTATATTGTAATCAGATAAACGATTTGGCATAGCATATACCTACATAAGATTAATGGTTATCAGAAGTTTTATATATATATATGTATATATATATATATATATATACTATATCTTACTAGACTTAATGTGTATGTCTATTCCTCTTAATAATTTTCAGAATTCATCTATTTATTTTCAGTTGTAAGTGTACAATATGTATTTGTACCTAAGCTGAGCATTGAACACGCATGCTCATGCCTCTGCTACATGCTTTGAGAATCGCGTGTTCCACTCATATTCCAAATCAAATAAGGAGCGTGAGAAACAATACATCCACAGATTATAGTAAGTATCAAGCGCATGAAGCCAAGTTGAACTGAGCTTTGGCCCCCGCTTCAAATTCTTACAATTTTACCTTTGACGATTTGGCGGCAAAGCGTTTTTCTTGTTGTTGCAAGACTATTTGTTTGTTCGTATTATTGGCTTCTAGCATACTCACAACAAAATGGATAAAAAGAAACGACAAAATTATGCAATACGACAAGATACAATAAAGCGACTATGTATAAACAAACGAAGAATGATGCGAAAAATGTTGCTGCAGGTGTTAAATTTACAATATAATGATGTTAACAATTTTATTAGCCAAAAACAAATAAAACTAGAAAGAACGTTACCTTCGACTATGCCGAAGGTGAAATACTCTTCACGGGATTTTGATGGGAGGTACCCTCCTTAAAGGTCCGATTCGGCTGGTTCCAAGAAATGTACTGCGCCTATCTTGGAAACTGATCGTGTCCAAGTTTCAGTTCGATAGGACAAAAAACAAACATGAACATGAATTCAAATGGGTGGTTTGTATGGGAGGTACCCCCATAGTGGTCCGATTCGAGTGGGTCCGTCAAATGTACTGCGTATGGGAAAAGGAAAGGTTCGTACAAAATTTCAGCTCTCTAGCTCAAAAACTGAGAGACTAGTTTGCTTACATACAGACGGACATGGCTTAATCAATTCGTCCAATCGAGCTGATCAAGAATATATATACTTTAGAAGTTGTTTTTTTTTCTTCTGCCTGTTACAAACTTCATGACAAACTTATAATACTATTCACTCCCGTGAAGAGTATAAAAATAATTGTAAAATATGCAAAATAATATTGCATACTTTTCATGCTCACCGGAGAGTCTTAACATGCAAATCTTGTAAATTACTGTCGAAGGTTAATTAAATTTATGTTGTGTAAACGATATTAAACATCATTATTCCGTGATGTGTAAAATAAATTTAATGTTACATTGGAAATGTTTACCACGAAAAGGGAAAAATCTATGAAAACTTTTATTAAAATTGTGATGATATCGGATGGAAATTTTGCAAAAATACTTCCAATCAACTGGAATAAGTCATACATATGTATGACATAAGCTATCGCAAAGAAGTCCTAAGAATTTTTCTATCAGTTTAGGTAACATTTTATACAACTGGCTGTTACCACATATATATATTTTTGATTGGACCAACATTTGTTATAGCTGTTTTATAATCCTTTGAGAAATTATGAGTTATTGTATGGAATATCAAAAATCGATTTGTCGTGACAATTAACTGCCATATGATACCCATAACCCTATTGTGAAGTGTGTGTGGAACATTCCATGAAATATACCTAAATGCAAAATGTTAACGTGACGAAAAGACTCGATGCCTACCTGAAGATTATTTTCTGAGGATTCTATTTTGGCAAAGGAAAAAAAAAAGGACTAAGCCGAAAAGCATCCAAAAAATAAGTGATACTGTAGTGCTAATCCGAACTTTTGGGTCCAAAAGCAGCATAGAAACACAGCAGAGTGCTCTATGCGTCGCGAACTTGTGGAATATAAGGGCTCGGACTTTCCCGAACATATAAATATTGTAGGCCAGGTGAAGAGTCATACGGAAAAGAATACAATAATTATGCACATTTATGAGAATTAAATTCAATTGCAAAGATCACAATAAATAAACAGGATGTATAAATATATGTTAATAAGCAGAAGGAACTCACACAGAACTGAAACCGGTACAAAATTAAATCTTGTTAAATCTTTTTTAGAGTTTTACTTAAACTAACACTAAGCCGATCGAATTAACATTGGTCTTTTTTGTTTAACGTAATTTTAAGTGAGGTTATATTGGATAAGGTAGCGATGATAGCCGGTACCAAACCAGTTCCCTTATGCTATTAATGGCCCGATGTAATGGCATTAACACACCGTGCGTTATATTCCCAGGACATTCAACCTGAAGAGTTTAGCAACCTGATGTCTATGGCTTTCCAATCGTCGAGTTAATTTAAGAGGTAGAAACCAAGCATTCTTTACTTCCTTTTTTGTTTTTGATAGACCTGGACCTTTGTTACACAAAAAATTATACAAAATTAAATAAACACATATTAAATAAACATTGTGAATTATTAGATTATTTTACATATTTTGTACGAGTGCGTTACAAAAGTTTACTTTGTCAAAATCATAGATGAAAATGTATCACACCATTATTATGGATACGATGTAGATGTTTTTTGTTCTTTTGTTCGCACCTTCAATCTTTCAGTCATTCATTATTGCGCTAGTTTTACCTTTGAGAATTGATGGTTCAAGGTTGCCCAATTAAAAGTGACATTTTGCAACATAATGTGCTGAATTTAACATGTTTTATTGGAAAACGTGTTCATATTGCAATTACTACATATCAATCTTGTTATTGTTATTGTTAATGTTGCTTTGCCGTCACAAACTACAAATGTACTTAAAGTACTTACGTGTAATTCATACATTTGGCGTAGGTTGCAATAGTAGATTTTCCAATTATTTTAATTGCATTTCATTCAATATTCGATATAAACAAATAAATAATGGTAAGTATATATGAAGTTGGATCTCGATTGTTTGTGTTTCCCGGGACCGAACTCTGTACGGAAAACAAGAGATTATACATATATAAACACTTTTTAAATAACATAATTTTTTTTTTTTATTTTTTATAAGAACATATGGATATGGAAATTTCATCAAAATCTGTTCAGCCGTTTAGGAGGAATTCAGTCTCGTAGATCCATGCCATCGTATTTTTTATATGTTCATATAAAGACTTGTGTAGAATGTACGAGTATTACCATTGTCCATTATTTACGTAGAATGCATTAATTCCGCTTACGATGCTTGACATGCCAATATAATCGATAAACATTAGAGAAAGGTGTTAGTATTGTACTTAAACTATTCACACTACTGTAATACTAACATGAAGTGTTCTTCTTGATCTTTGGAAAGGCCAAAATTAAAATTTTTTCTTGTTTCAAACTTTTTCTATTACAATACACAGCGAAAAATGTGAATCGAACATTATAAAAAAAATTCGACAGCTGCCATAGGCGTGCCAGCTTTTCGTTTAATGGCCACGAATCGGGAATTTCCTGTAATTTAGAAGAGACTAATTAATAATTTTCTTTTTTTGAAAAAATCAACACTTAATACTTAGATCGGCGGCTCAAGCAGTTGCAGTGTAGGTTCCTTGATAGCACCTGACCTTCTACCGTCTACCTGTTCTTTGCGCCTATGCCTTGTGCTGGTAATAAAATATGCTTAGTAATGAAATATTGAAATTGCTACAACTCAAATGTTTCTGTTGCACTATTCATTCCACCTGCTGAAATACTCCTTTTAATTTGAAACACATGAAAATTGCATTAAGTCATAATCGTAAAGTCACAAGAGTTTTAGATTTTTTATAATTTTATGTTTTTTATCAGAAGATTTATTGCTTACTTTTTAATCTTTAATCTTTTAATAACTGCATTAGTTTTAGTTCTACTTAATCTTATTTTAGTATGCCGGTAATTGATGTCAATTAAGAGCTCCCAATTGTAAAGTGGTTATTCTCGTGAATATCATACTATGTTTTAGTAGACTTTACTTATGCAAAATATGTTACAAATTTAGAAAGAAGATACAATAAGGAATAAGTTTTAGTAGTATAAGCATATTTTCTTTGATTAATTTACTTTAACATTAATCGCAATTGCTTTAAACATTGTTTTATTCCATAATCCGCTTCGCTACTCACCTTAGAGCAGAGCAGTTGCTTTGGAAGACGCTGATTGTAACGGATGCTGTGTATATAGATTCCCTCAAGTACTGTAGGCATTTTAAAATCTCTATGTAGGGTAATGTTGCGGACAAACCAGGGGATAAGCTTACATTCTCAATTAATACAAAAGTGTCAAAAAGTGGAAAAAAAAAGTATTACTTTACAGTAATAAGTAGTTTTAATGATAGTCCCAGCACTCATCTGTCAATTTTCCGACTGTGTTGATTTAAAAAAGGGATTCCCAAGTTTAAGCCACCAATTAACATTCGTAGTATTGTGATATCATTACATAGTGGTGGTTGCCGATGGTTGCCTACTTCATGATTGGAACACACTGTTCGACTAACAGCCTTAAGGCGTAAAGCATTTCTTTTTGGATTGACACACCTGTGGCTAGAAGAAGCATATATTAGTTGGGCCACGGTCATCCTTAGTATAAAATAAAAGAAAAATGTACAGCAATTTTATTAAAAACTTACAATTTTAACTGAAACCATTCTTCATTAAAAAAGTGTTGTGTACTTTGCGATGAATGCTCCTCATATGTGTCAAGACTTTAAATCAACAGGTGACTTTTATCCGTTTCCCAAAGATAAGTTTGCATTAGAGAATCAGGAGATCAGGGAGCGTACAAAATGAAACAATGGAAATTTCCCTTAAGGTATGATTGGAATATAGATATACAGAGTATAAATCTAAATTAAAATATATATGATATATCAATAGTCTTGTTATTTTATAACCAAATCTTGCAATTACCTGCATAATTCTGTTGAATTCAAATTTATCATTTGTGCTTTTGCCACTCGACAATATAAAAGGTATGTAATGTGATCGATCGAGTACTTTTGAAAAAATCCTCCGACAAAATGGACAATAACAAATAATAAAAATATATAAAGTTGTAACAAAGTTCATACTTATGTAACTTAAATCCAATGTAATCCGTAAAACACAAAAAAGTTCTTTTAATTTTGAATTCATAAGTATTTTTTTTTTTTATTGTATTATTGTAAAAAGAAGGAACTACTTTGAAAGTCATAATGATTTTATATCACCAGCTAAGTACCGCTAAACTGATACGAAAATTTTAATTTAATGTAAATACAATTATGAAAACTTCTAAGCACTACTTCTTTTGAACTCCAAATGAATAACATCATCGAACCACGGAATTATAAATCTAGCAATTGATGAAAAAAATTCGAAGAAAATCAATGATTTGTTAAACTCCCTACTTTACTTTTGAAAGCTTGACTGAGCGAGACATATTCCTGTATATAATTATTTTGTTGGCGATATATGTCACTAAACTTGAGATGATTAACAGCATCGTCACTATTCCCTTCAGATTCAGTTGTGCTTTTAATATCTTCTGAAGCAACAGAACTTTTAGGAATGCATTTAGATTCTTCCTCCACCTCCTCCTCTTCCTCCTCCTTCTCATCATCACTCTCTTCGCCGCTTTCATCGGTGCTAATAAAAGCTTCAAAATTATTGTTAGCGACATCATTTTCATCATTCTCGTCTTCGTTCTCGTCGTCATCTCCTTCTCCATAGCTGTTACAAATGTCACTTATATAAGTAACAGAATCATTATTTTGTTCCACACTCGATGTATCTATACCCGAAGAACAACTGGTTGGTTGTTCATCGAATCCACTAGAAATGGTGCCGTCAAAAGGAATTTCTGGTGAATATGTGCGATTGGTTGGAACAGAAACTTGAGATGATTGATTGCTGTTAATGGAAATAGCATCAACTTCAGCACCATCACCACCACCACCATCATCACCTCGTAGTAAAATCGGTGACATGAACGGCTCAATATTACACTAAACAAATTCAAACAAAATATATTAAATCATATAATTTATTTCATACATTTCATTCATATTTACCTGCGGACCTTCATTGAGTGATAGTTTTGCCTGTTTTTCAAGCCAGTCCGGTATAGCAGGAGCATCCATCATCAGTGATGTAAAATGTTTTGTCTCTTCATTGATACTTTCACTTGTTAAAGCACTGGAAGCACTACCAGCTCTTCGTGTTTCCATAACAGAGCTGGTATTGTTTAGTGTACCTTTTTTTGTACTTGTAGTAGCCGAAAGTAGCAGTCTGTCATCTGGAAATTTATTTGACACATCACTCAATACATAACGCTTAGTTTGTAATTCATAATCAGCCTTTGGTTTCTCCAATTCATCAGCATCAGCAGAATTGGTAACTGCTTTTGCTTTCATTTCTGTGCGTTCTTTGAAAATACATTCCATCTGCAAGGCTCAAGAGTTGATTAACAGTTCCAAAAACAATTTTAGGAAAAAAATCTACCTTTAATTTATTTGATTCCATAATGCATATTTGTTTAATGTCTTCAATTAAACTACTCTCGATTTTATTAACCGCTGTTTGGACCTGCAGTGAAAGAAGAATAAACTTATTCCTTGAAATTAAACTTGGCAAATTCATGACCACTTACTTTGGTGGCTACATCAATGTCTTCATTACAGAGATATTGATCTTTCCGTATTTCAAATGTAACCTTTGTGGTATTTAAATCTTTTGTCGGCGGCTGCATTAAATTATTATAATAAGAATTAATGCTTAAGAATTATGACTATATATAGAATATGTGACTTACTTCTCCTTGAGCAGCACCATCACCCTTGACAGCATTCGAGTCACCATCATCATTGACAGCATTCTCGCCACCATCACCATTGACAGCATTCTCGTCACCATCACCATTGGCAGCATTCGCGTCACCATCACTTTTAACAACATTTTCGTCACCATCACCATTGACAGCATTCGTCACCATCACCATTGGCAGCATACGCGTCACCATCACCATTGACAGCATTCTCGTCACCATCACCATTGGCAGCATTCGCGTCACCATCACCATTAACAACATTCTCGTCACCATCACCATTGACAGCATTCTCGTCACCATCACCATTAACAACATTCTCGTCACCATCACCATTGACAGCATTCTCGTCACCATCACCATTGGCAGCATTCGCGTCACCATCACCTTTAACAACATTCTCGTCACCGTCACCATCACCATTGACAGCATTCTCGTCACCATCACTATCAGTACCAAGATAATCAGTGCCAGAGGAATGTTTCATTTTAAACTTCTCATCACAAATCTCTGGAGTCTGCAATAATACAAATTGTAATGAAATTATTAAAGTTCTTACAAACTCATGACTTACATTGACAGATAACACATTCTTATCATTTCCACCATCATCATCTTCACTATTACCATCACTGACATTACTACCATCATCATTGTCAAAATCATCTTCATCACTACCAACATTTAAAAGTCTCATTTCCGACATTTTATCATTAATTGGAACCTGATTTAAAATATAAAATTAAAAATTGTACAAGTTTACAAAATATTTATAACTTACATTCGTTGTGGTGGCAGCGTCGACGGGCTCTTCTACATAATCATCTTTTAAAAAGAAAATATCAGTTAATATAGTATCGAAAGGGTCTAACGCATTAGAAACTGGCTTAATTGAATACAACAAATAATTCCCTTCCCTTTGTAATTCACTCAATGTCCTACAAAACTCCTTACCGGTTTCTTTATATTTGTCAAGTTCTTGTTTCTTGAGTATTTCCTCACGTGTATCAGTATCTTGATTTCTGTCTTTCTTACGAGCCTTTCGGATCTCTGTAATTGAAATCTCATTAATACTGTGGTTATCCTGCATTTCATTATCCCTATTACTAATGCTTATTTTATATTCCGGCGAGATCTCATCCCCATCTCTATCACTGCTCTCAAGCATACTTCTGATAAGTTTTCTTAACAATTGGAAAATTTCATCTTTGGACTTCACATGCACATTCTCATAATCGATGTTGACAGACTTATTTTGGTTCCCTAGACGACAGCATGTATGGTAAATAATTAGAGCCTCTTTGAAATTGGTCAAAAGTTCAACATGTGTTATGTCTTTCAACTTCTTCTCTAAATCGAAATTCTTCACCCAGTTTAATTTCTTTTCGTGTTCGGATTTGTCATAATAACGAAAGTCTCCTGTTTCAAAGGTTTTAACTGAATCAAAATCAGTAACTTCCTTGTTACTATCAGATGAAAAGATTTTCAACTTAACACTTTCTTCTTTGTCATCATCGATTTCAGACAACGCATTCTGTTCCCTATTACAGTCTTCGTCTTTGCTTGCGTCTTCTTCAATTTGATTTGATTTGATGTCATTTGACTCATCGTCACCACCATCAAACATATGTTTTTCATGCTCAATATGATTTAGGCTATCGGATTTAATGCTGCTTGCATCATCGATGGTATTCGATATGGCCAAATGTTGTGTTGAGCTTTGGAGTGATTCTCCCGTGGCTAATATGGGAGTATTAAGACGTTCTTGTTTACTTTCAACATCGACAGACAATACTTGTTCATCAGTGTTCCTATTTGTGCTATCGACACTATATGTGTGCGTATCGATTGAGGCATCGGCACTAGCCAATGGCGCAGCAGTTGTGGAAATCATTTTATCAATTTCGGTCATTAGTTCCACTTCGATAAAATATGAAAATTTATATTTCGAAAAATTCCAAAAATCGATATTTGAGCGTTCCTCTTCTTTTGGAAATTCATATACATTCATTGGTGAGCCAATGCTGGCCACCATATCCTTGAACTTCTGTTCTTGTTTCTGTGAAGCCAACAGATTGATGACAATTCCTGGTGTGCCGAAGCGCCCAGCGCGTCCAATACGATGCAGATAAGTAACGATATCGTTTGGTGGTTCCAAATTTATTACAAGATTCACAAACTCCGAATCAATGCCGCGTCCCATTACGTCAGTAGCGACTATAATACGCGTTTCAAATTTCCGGAATTTTTGGAAAATTTCGAGACGGCAACTTTGTTTCTGAGCTGCCGAAATAAATTCGCATGCCCAACCATCCTTCCTTAAATAACTACAATAAGAATCAGCTCGCAGCTGTGTACCTGCAAACATTATACACTGCTTAAAGCTTAAGCTCTCAAAGATCTGCTGAACAGCGTCTAGTTTTGCACGCATCTCCAGCATGCTGTTTCTTTCCTCTTTAATTACGTAGACAAACTGTCGTATGCCCACCAGCACCGAGTTTCGGTCATTTGTCGAGATTAGTAACGGTTGCTTCATAATCTTGCTAAGCTGTGTATCGAGCTCATCGGGGAATGTTGCACTACAAGCAATGGTTTGAATATTCGCTGGTAGACTCTCCCTAATGCGAAGTACGGTATCACGAAATGAATCTGTGTATAGTTTATCGGCCTCATCGAGAACAAAAAGTGATATCTGAGCAGTATTGAGCACATTGTTTTTAATGAGATGCAAAATCCGGCCGGGTGTACCAATAACAGCTTTGACGCCCCGTAATCGCAGCCGATCAGCAGCCACATCCAATCCACCAATGCAACAAACTGTTTTAAACGAAGGCACAAAACAGCCGATGATTTTTATTGTGTCTTCGATTTGAACAGCAATCTCCCGTGTTGGTGCCAAAACAAGCGCTTGCGGAACATGCGAATTGTTTAAGCAGTTCCCCAATACAGCAACAGTAAAAATCAGCGTTTTGCCAGTGCCGCTTTTTGACTGCACAACAAGATCTACAAAACAAAGTAAGTTAACATTTGTATCCATTGCAAACGAAACACATGCCTACCAATGCCGGCTTTTGCCAAAGGAATTGCAGTAGCCTGAATGACTGTCGGATACACAAACTTGTTCGCACTCAGTCCGCGTTTTATAGCTCCATTCAATGGCAAGCTATCAAATGGTATCACATGTTTCAATTGGATATCATTGCTGCGCTGGCAAGCGCGTAAATCGTGCGCAATGGCACATGCCATAATTATATCAGTAAAAAATTTATTACAATTGCAATGGATCAATTAATTCTGAATAATTGTAGAACGCCGTTTTTCCTTCTTTTTTTTTTTTGACTGCCAATACCCTCGAAACCTTTATGAGATTGGCAGCACTTGCAAACTGTTCCCTGAGAATACCCTTGAAACCTTGATGTGATTGGCAGCAGAAACCAATAGCACGTTCAGACAGAGCAAAACTACGAGTTTTCAGCAATTCGCACTATGCTCGTGGTCGAATCTACAACAATATAAATGAACGAACGTAATTCGTAGTTGTTATATTGAACTCGAACATCGTACGAGTTCGGCAGAAACCCGGAGCTCTGCGAAATATGCAAATTACGAGGTGCTCACTCTACGTAATTTTGGCTTCTGTTTGTCATTGTTACCAACTTTTTATGTGACTTACACTTCTTGGTTACCCGCCAACACAAATCAGATGTAGATTTTAGTAAATTTCAAAATGCAACCTTTTTTTTTAAATTTTAGTAAAATTTTTATCAGGAATGAAAAGAGGAACTACAACAACTATTTGCTTAACTGCAAATTGTTCGAAATTATTTATTTTGCACAAATTTTACAATTTAACTTCCCATTTGTGTGAAAAAAAAGAAAAACAACTGTTCAGAAAAACTCGTAATCGCAAACTACGACGGTGAATGGCTAACTAAAACTCGCTGTTTGAAAGGGCTATAAGAATATCCCGAAAAAAAATTTTTTTAGTGGATCCTCGAAAAATGTATTTAATTGGCCACAATTGGTAGCTGGCCCTTGAATAGTTATACTTTCGCTTGATATTTTAAAACGAGGTACTTTGCCAGTTGTGAAATTCCAAACAGTAAGGAAACCATCTACAATACCGGTTTTAAGATATCGTCCATCTAAATAGAATTGATCACATACCACATGAGATGTCTGACCAAATTTGATTTGACGAGAGTTGTGTGGGATACATATCTTCTTCTTGGAGAGCCTTCAGTGCTGCCATGCATTGGAACAAATAACTATAACTATACGCCAGACCTTGATATTGTTGCCATTTCAGGGCTTGGTCAAGTAATGCAAGTAACCTAGAAAAAGGTACCACATGCACTTCATCAGAATTGAATCAATTCTTGGGCAATGGCTACCATTCATTTCTCCTTACTTACATCTTCGGGATAAGATTCACGTGGATCGTGGATACTAGGCATATTGTAACATATTTTCTGGAAATTGATATAAACGAATTTAATGTACTCATTTGATTTGTTGTTTAGTGTCTACTAAGCCAAGTGTATGTAACGCTCTGGTTCATGTTGCTTCAACATCCCCATGGGATCAGTTTGCCACAACAAAGCAGTTCACGCAAATCAATTAATTTCAAAAATATATATTGGTATAGATTAAACAAATTCTTATCCGGCAGTTTAAAGATATTGACCTTAAGTATTCTCTATTCCAATGGCCATTGAATTCCTATAGCTTCATCTCGTTTTCTGTAATCATATGGTGCCATCAGATGTTGTCACAATTGGTGTACAAGCGAGATAGATGCAACAACAACAATGGAACGAAGTGAAATGAAACGCAGAGTTGCATTTTTATACATATATAAGAAGAAGCTAAATAGGACTGATTTGATCAAGTTAAAGTTCAAATGTATTCTCGTTTTGCTTTAGTTTTTATATTACACAAACGTAAGGAATTTGCATCATGAAATAAATAATAGCGAGGAAAAAAGAACACAAATATTTTTACAGTGTTCAATCGAAAGGAATTTCATATAAATCAAGGTAAGTATATTGTCAACACGATAAATTTCTCAATAATTGAGAACAGGATATTTTATTTATTTATTTTATTTCCTAAAATGAATTACAAATTATATTTAAAGATTAAAATTAATAATAATAATAGACAATATGAAATAATATAAAGATAAGATATAACAAATACATAGTAAACGAGCCTACTTTTGTGATTCGGCATGAAATGCTCGCTCAAACGGTTTGAGCTGCGAGCCTTTTGGTCTTTGGTATTTTTAAACTTTTGAGCCTATGCGGCAGCGACGCCGATGTTATTTCTTGTCTCCTTTCGAGTATTAAATGATTGCCCCATTGTACGTGCTTCTTGTTTGAATAAATTTGAAACCTCCAATTAGCGGGCTCTCATGCATTGCTGATATTTAATACATTTAATATACTCTTCAGTCAGTGCTTGACTCAAAGAAAAACGATATCGATAAATTTGGCATGATTCAAGGATGATTGACGGTGTGCGGTGGTGATTGAATAGTGGCTTGATTAAAGTACAATAGCATAGTATTTTTATGATTTATTCAAGCATGATTAACCGTCTGTGGGGATGTGTGATCATGGTCATTATTTTTATGAAATTTCTTGGCAAACGGCGATCTTGCAGCTGGACAAGGAGTTCTGACAGAAAAGCGTATTGAAAATATCAACAAAGCGTGGAAACACTACTTTCACCTCGAACCCATGGCAGTATGTTGTACTTCGGCATAATTCATCCAGATTTGCCACCCCCAGCCAATCATTCCAACCTAGCAACGAGCAACAAATAGATTCAAAGCCAATCCGTAAAATTACGTAAGCAGATTTTGGATCTCTCATCATTGTCGCTTTCGTTATTAATGGCGAAACTTTATTTAATGATTCATAAAAAGTATTTTTGTCCATTCTTAAATACTTATTAATAATAACATTGTGACGTCCAAATCACAACTCTTTTATATCACGTTTTCGTTTAAATACAACAGTGAAGTTTGTAACAGACATTAGAAGATATCGGAGACCCTAGAAAGTGCATATACTGAAATTTCGCACAAAGATTTGTTTTCTCCAAATTCTGTACATTTGTCCCTCATTTAATTCTAATAAGAAATATGAGGAAAAAATTCGATGTAAACATAAGAATAACAATAATATTAATTAAAATTATTAAGATTGTTTTGAAAATTTTTGTAGGCTTTTTTTTGTCAATAATTGTATTGTGAAATATCAACTAGGCAAAACTTTGCAACTGCGGCTTGCAGTACAAAAAAAAAAAAAACTACATATATTTAGTATTGTCATAGAAGGAGCAATATTCATAGGACCTTTTAAAGGTGAATCTGTTCTGATTCCCTGAACTGTCATGATTACTTCTGATATTCATTTCAGTTTAAGAGATTTCAATTCGAATGGCATTTGCAATTACAATCAACAAAGCGTAGGACGAATCTAAAGAATTGTGCGATTTGAATTTAGACACGGATTGCTTCTCACATGGATAATTACATGTTCTGTGCTCTATAATTGGCAAACCAAGCAATCTAACACAAGTAATGACACAACAAAATACATTGTTTACCTACAAGTATTATACATAAAATCCCATTACAATTAGAAACACCCGCTTTCCTTTTTTTCTTTTCCATTTCCAGACCAAAGACTATTAAACATATAGTCTCGGGATACCAACAACAATTACATCGATTTTGAGTACAAAACATCAAAGGACACAATTTCGTGAGCGAGTTGTCCATCTTGTGTGTATCTTTATAATTATAATTTCATATGTAAATTACTTCAACTGCTCTCAAAAATTAATATTTTCATTGCCAAGTGTTAAAGTAATTCTTCTAATTTCTATAAACTCAAAAGTTACAGAAAATTAAACTTATCTGTATTTAATATTGTACACAGCCGATGATGACAAGAATTTAAAGTTGAAGCTTCTATCCTTCGAAATCCACTACACCGATTGAAAACTTGATTTCACAAATGGAACACAGCTGTTAATACTGAAATACATTTAGCTTGGGATGTGGTAATTGTCCATACAGTTATCTAAACTAAGACTGACCGCTGCCACGCCGGTCACTCACCCCAGGAACAATTTCATGGGAGGAAACGTGTGACAAGAAAGCACCCTCACCGTTTAAATTGGGATCAACAGTGTGCCCTGTTGTAAGGGTCACGTTTGCTAGGGAGGCGGATAAAGATGCGGCGCTAGTGCAGAAGCCAGCCAAACCTCTGCAGGTTAAGAAGATCCCTTCTAAAAGACATGTAGAGGATAGTTGTCCAGAGGGAAATGTTGTACAGGATAACAAGGCAGGATAAGAGGAGATGGATGGCAAGTTCAAAGAGCTGACAAGCTTAATGGAGGCAAAGTGAAATGTGAACTCACACATGAAAGCGATTGTTACCTCTTTGGTGAGGCTGTTATAACAGGAGATGAGGAAGAAAAATCTGGTAACCCACCTAAGAAACATGGGTCTACAGTAGTACAGCAGGCGAAACCAGTCCTGCAGAAACCAATTCAGTAGCAATCGGCGTATATCGACCCACTGTTAGAATGAGGAAATAGCACAGTTGAAAAGGGCATGCTTCAGCTCCCAAAGACGAGCTCAAAAGTCAAGAGGCAGAGAAAACTTTTCGCGCCTGCAGTCCGAGCATAAGGAGAAACGATCCGAATTGCTTAGAGCTATTCAGAGGAGCAAAAGTGTACAGAGCATATGCAGCGACCTCAACAACAACCCATGATGAAGCGCTTGGGAGGAACTCTCGCTCAAGCACCGGTGTGTCCCGAGATGTTGCTCAATATTGTTCGAAGTCTCTTTCCACAACACGAGCTTAGTCACTTGAACAGCGCATACAATTTGGAAAACATTGTCCCACTTACAGCAGATGAGCTAATGGAGGCCTCCCGGAAAACGGCTAATGACAAAACCCCAGTCCTGGACAGTATTCCTAACAGTGTGCTAAAATACTTCATTCAACGGAATACCGACGTATTCTGTGGGGGAATGCATGTCTGGTAGAGGGCGTTTTCCCGCTTGTTGGAAACGGCAGAGACTGGTGTTGATACCGATAGGCAACAAACCACCGAACCAACAATGGGCAAGGTATTGGAGCGCATTATAAGTAGGCGTCTGGAGGGGTTCACTGAAAGCCCAATTAGACTACACCAAAACCAATTTGGCTTCAGGAAAAACAGAAGCACCCTCAACGCAATTAACAAAGTTTGCGACATAGCACGGAGTGCAATAGCGGGCGAAAGATGGCTTTGGGGCACCAAAGAGTACTGCGCAGTAGTCACCCTGGACATCAAGAAGGCATTCAACTCGGCGAGATGGTGCTACATAATGTGCGCTTTAGACAATCTTCGGGTAACTGGATAAAATTGTAAGGTCATATCTGAGCGATCGCTTGCTCTTGTATGATACAGAAATTGGGCTACAAAGGTATAACATCACAGCCGGTGTTCCTCAGGGTTCAGTGCTTGGGTCGATCCTCTGGAACATCATGTATGACGGGGTTTTCAGAGTGCTAGTGCCAGATGAAGTGGAGGTGGTTACGCAGATGATATAGCAGTAGTGGCGGTAGCAAAAACGCTCCGTGAACTACGGGAAAAATGTAACGGCTCCATTGCTATCATTAGGAGCAGGTTATACCACAATGGTCTAGAGTTGGCAGATCATAAGACGGAGGTGGTGCTTATAAGCAGCAGGAAGAAGATGGAATCGCTAAGCATACGGGTCGGGTCACAAGAATTAATGTCAACACCGTGCATTAAATATCTTGGGGTCATCCTGGACTGCAAGCTCAACTTTAGAGACCATCTAAAGTTTGCAAGCGAGAAAGTATCAAGGAGACAGGTAGCCCTGGCACGGCTGATGCTGAATATGGGCGGGCCTAGACAACCGGTTCATGAGCTACTTGCGGCTGTCAGCAACTCCATCATCCGGTATGCTGCGCCCGTATGGTCCAGTGCAACTAGACTCAGATCTTACATGAAAGGAGCAGCCTCCGTGTATCGTCTCAATTCCATCAGGGTATGTTGTGCGTTCAGAACCGTCTCAGACGATGCAATAAGCATTCTCGCCAACTGCAAGCTGATATCGAGGTCAACAAACTAGCGGCAATATATGCCCTAAGATGCGCGGACGTTCCTGTGAATGACCAGGCAGTCTCGCAAACGGACTTGTGGCAGCGGCGATGGCAAAGCTCGGCAAAGGGACGGTGGACGTTTGAGCTTATACCGAATATCAGCGATTGGGTGTCCGCAAGCATGGTACGCTTAACTACCATTTGACGCAATTCTTATGGGGGCATGATTGTTTTCGGGAGTACCTGCACAAATTCAGACATGTGGATGATCCACTTTGTCGTTACTGCATAAGCAAAGTGGAGAATGCCAGTCACGTACTCATGGAATGCACCCGGTTTGTACATCAGAGAGTCACAATAACATCAGAAATGGGTGAGGTGCTCTCACCATACGGCGTTGTTAAGTACATGCTGAGAGACGAGATGCTTGGAACACCGCTTGCATCATTATCGTCAGTATTACGCAACAGGTCCGCAGAGACGAAATATTGAATAGAAGTGGGGTCTAACCTGCTCTCCCTGGCGAAGTATTACCTCAGTTGTTAGTTCCGCCAGGGTTGAAAACTGAGCCAGTGTGGACCGGGGGTGGGTTTAGTACGTTGGCACCATAGTGGGCTGTTTGCCCGGTGAATCGTGCATCCTAATAGGTCGGTCTATTAGGATCTTTGAAGATTTACACCTCCATGGCAAATCCAAAACAACAAAAAAAAAAAACTTTTCTTATCGTTGAATTGGATGAACATTTATACTGCATAATTGTAAATAGGCTATTAGAGTCGTGTCTAATTCTATAACAACACCACAATAGCATCATTTTCCCTAGAGTTCTTGTAGAGTTCAACACGAGTCTATGGTTGTGTCATTTAAACTGATTTTGATTTTGTGTACATTAGGCGTTAGGAAATATCATAGATTTAAGTAGGTCAATTTACATTTCTGTACCAACATAATTTTATTCTCTTAGCGAGTTAAGTAAATGTTTAATTCAAACAAATCTTAAATAAAATAAAAGACAATAACAATACAAATAAAATATTTGCAAAAAATATCTGAATATCCTTCGTCTTATTCAGTTATAAAGAATGTCTAAAAGGTAATGCTTGACATACCATATGATATTATTCAAAGATTAATTTCATTGTACTTATTGTATTTATTGACGACATAAAAACTTTTGTTTTAAATTCATATCTATCTAGGCTAAGCAAATCTGTTCTTTTATAAATTATCTGTCAGTTTTTTTTTTTTTTCAAAATTAGTCCAGTTTTATATACACAAAAACAAAAAAAAAAAAACAAAAAAAATTACAAAATGCACATAATTCTTTCTAAATCCAAAATTATTATATTATTTCTACTGCTAACTTTACTGTGTCTTTGCGCGCGTCTAAGACCCATTGTTAGCGCTAACGTTGGACTCGAATCGCAATACCCAGCAATACCAAAAAATGTCCAACTAATCGTTGGATATGAATTCGATAAGTCTATGCTGGTCCAGGCGGTATTCAGCTCAGTGGTCGCTACATTTGGTATAAGCCAGTGGTGGAGTAAGAAAGACAAGGCGCAGGAACAAACTACTAAAAGGTCACATGAAAGTGATGCACTCAGATATAATTCATTGCGGAAATTATTAAATCAATATAATTGTTTAAAGAGAAATTGGCATTCTCTAGCCATTATGCCGTGGCTATTGACGTTTCTGATCAGTACAATTATAAATTACATAACTTTAGTGTTGGTTCTGCAATACTTTTGCGTGTCCTATTATAAATTGCTTACCGTATATATTCGAATGCAATCTCAATTCCTGAAGAACGTTTTTAACGCTGCCACAAAACACCTCAGTCAATTATGTGGCATATTGATGGACGTGACACCATATGATGATTTTTTAATTGTTACAGTGGAACACTAGAATATCCAATATAGATAATAGTTAAACATTGTTAAATGATGGTCTCCTGAAGAAAGAAATATATACGAGTACTACACGTACTATAGTCAATCAATAAAAGATATTTTGTAATTTCTTTAATCTCTAATCAAGTACACAAAAGTATTCATTAATTGGGGAGTTGATTTACTACTATATACGAGAAACGAAGAATAGATATTATCAGTCGAAATAATATTGCACTTATACGAACTTATGAGGGTAGACCCGTACCCGTCTCTACCATATGTGGCGCTTATTATTAGATAATTACTTTGGGGAGTCTGACGCTTCATATACAACAGTAAAATATTGAGTTGAAACAAAACCGTACGAGCAGCCAGTACGAACTTCGAGTTGGCCTACCAAATGGGGTGTCCACGCCAGAAATGCTGAAGAAAATTGGTACTGGGTGACAATCGACTGAAAGTAGTCGAGCTAGCATTATGTATGTACACGTACATACATTCCATTCTGTTTTCTTTTTAATTTGGGTACTTTTGGAACGTACCTGGTATTAATAAAACTGAAATAAAATATAATTGAGCACTACTTGTCGGTGGCACAACGTGTTTGGGGAAGAGTAGCATGCCGTTTTAATGAAAGCGAAATTGATGCACAAAAAGATGCAATAATTAAACCAGCACCAATAATTATATTAAAGCAATGTAATGAATTTTGTTCGCGGCTCAATGTAAAATCCTGGAGTACTACAATACATCGAAACCATATCTATTGGTATAAAAATATTTTTGCAAGTTATGGAATGTTCAATATTCTTTGTGCAAAATTTTAAATGTGCGTTTTACGCATATAAAACAAAATCAACAAAGCCATATAAATCTGTCTTATACGGATTGGAGTGACTTCCTGATGAAACTGTTAAGTCTATGCTACAAGGACTGGGACTAAAATGTTCTGCTGTCAAAATTGTTGAAAAGAAATTCAAAACAGACCATCAACTTAAAAATCTTTTTTTTACAAATGTCGAATCAATTTGAATCTGCATCTAATCTTCTTGGGAATTATGATTTTGATCTTCCATTGCTTTCCTTCTCACCTTCTCCTTTATCCTATGCTACTACATCTTAAGTCCTCCAGTGCCCTCAATTTCACATTTTCTGGTCTTCCTGGTGCTGCGAATGTTCTACCTGTCACTATACCACTTCCTGAAGCACAATCATCATTGCCCCTTGTGCCTTTTATAATAATTCCTGATTCTTCCCCTCATTCCTCTAATCACGTATCTACGTCCTTAACTATAACCCTCTTAGTACCTCCACCGACACTGAGAACCACTACTAATTCCATACCTTCGTCGTGAATTAACAATAAGGGAATAATTTACAGACAAGTAGTGACCACTGTCTGGCGTTAAGCGATTCAAATCTGGGACTCTGCTGCTACCAGCAACATTCAGAGTGTTCAAGCTTGTCAAAACAAGGTGCTTCGGCGCATAACTGGTGCTGCTTTGTTTGTGCGCAACACCATTTTGCATATAGACCTAAGGATGCCAATGGGACGTGATGAAATCCTACAAATCAGCAATCGTCATCAACAATGGCTACATAGTCATCCCAACTATCTGGCGGCATTCCTAACTCATGGTGTTAGCCGACGCCGTTTAATGAGGCTCCATCCTAACGACCTTCTAAGTTGAAGTTGAAACATTATTCTGAATAATCATATCAATGTTTCATGCAATTTCTAATTGCGATAACATTTATTAAAAGAAATTTTACCAAAACAAAAAATACTTTTGAATTTAATCTCGAAAAACTAATTTTGCCGTCTATAAATCTTTCTGTTCAACATCAAAATGTTCAACTAGAAATTTCGCTCCCTTATCTATAGGTACATGCACAACAAAAAACTGCTACTAAATGAAGTGGACATCGCTCATTGGCTCACACATCCCTTCCGTCTCTGACCACAAATGGCTGTGAGTGGCATAGCTTGAAATAAAATTACTCCAACGGGTCAGAGATGGATGGATTTCTTAAATATTATCTTATGATTCATTTTAAATTTTGCTTGTTTTTCATTAGTAAATAAATTAGCTTTAAGCCTAACTTTATTCACTTATTATTATTATTAATTATTTTTTTTTTTGGTTTATTCTCCGGTATTAATCATTTAATTTGAAGTTAACAGTATTTTGTCAAAATTAATTAAACAAAATACAATAAATAAATAAAACTCCGTTAAAAACATGCGGAGCCGGATGCGGAGTTACTATTTTTTGCGAATGTTCCGCAGTTGTGAAGGCGGGGGTGAAGTTCCGTTACAACCCTACTTAGAACCCAACTCATTATAATGGTGAACCAGAGATGGTCAAAACTGACTATTTGATTAGCACCAATTACTGTGTATGTGGTAATTAAAAACTTCTCCTTTTTTCGTTTTTTTCAATTGGGTAGAGAATTTTGTGGAGAGAGTGAGCAAATTGTAAAACAATACACCAAGAATTATCGGGAGAAGTCGTGGAAATCTGTCAGCCTTCAACAGAAGTTACCAATTCCATCGTGACCTTCTTATTCCAGGAGCTGAGAACGAAAGTTGTTAATTTGGACGGTTACACCCGAGGATTTATTGTGTAAAAGTCCGCTGTCTGATGTTTGGAGATAAAACTAGCATTTTGGGCATATTGAAATCAACACTAATACGCCACTTTATGGCAGAGCCAATTTAAGCTTTCTAAACTTTGACAAGGACTTAAGGTAGTTTTTTGTCAACATTTGGTATTGTCGTTCAGTGTGATTTTATATAGATCTTACAGTAAAATTGTATGATCGGTAGTGGCGAAAGTCTTAGCCAGATCTGCGCCCTAGATAAGCATTCAATTGTTTCCCTACAGCTTACGAGGATTGCTATTAGATGTTGAAGTCAAGTCGCTTTACGAAGATTCTAGAAAAGGTTGGCAATCTCAAAGTTCATCTGCGTTAGATGTTTGGCCATTACTTAGCAATACTTACCATATCTCGTTAATTCGCTTTTCTGAAAACGGAGAATGCGGAAAGACAGTAACGTTTCGTTCCATTGTCACAATCTGAGCATACTCGCGCTTTATGGAAGCAGAAGTGTAACTCATACTTTACGGGACCAAAAAATTCTGACATGATACTATTCATTACAGATGCCTCTTGCTGAATTTGGATCATAACCATATTTAAGCACTTTGAATATGTTCTATATCAGCACGGTAACATCTGCTCTTTAGAAAAAGATAGCAAGTGTGCGTATATACTTATATTCGGCTGAGCTTAGCGGTCAATACACGACTGTCTTCGGATTTCGTGTTGAAGAAATAGTAATCTGTGAAAATAACTAAACTTTGGCAAATGAACAAAATGATGGAACTGCAATATTTAGCTAGAATAAAAGAAAAATGTTTGAACACATCCTTTAAATCAATATATCTATGGTAGGCTATGTAAATTTGCTCTTTTATAAATTATATGTCAAATCTGACATATCCAAAATTATTTCAGTTTTATATAACAAAAATGCAAATTTTTTTTACTAAATCCAAAATTATTGTAATATTTCTGCTACTAACTTTGCTGTGTCTTTGCGCGCGTCTAAAACCCATTGTTAGCGCTAATGTTGAACTCAATTCGCATTTCCCAGCAGGGCCCAAGAATGTCCAAATATACGTTGGATATGAATTCAAGAACTCCATGCTGGTCCAGGCGATACTCAGCTCAGTGGTCGCTACATTTGGCATAAGCCGGTGGTGGAGTAATAATGACAAGGCGCAGGAGCAACCTACTAAAAGGTCTCACAGACGCGATCCAGTCAGATATGTATTGCGGAAAGTATTAAATCAAAAAAATTTTTTAAGGAACAATTGGCAATCCCTAGTCATTATGCCGTGGCTATTGACCTTTTTGATTAGCACCATAGTAAATTACATAATGTTGGTGTTGGTTCTGCAATACTTTTGCGACTCCTATTATAAAGTGTTTACCGTGTATATTCGAATGCAATCTTTGTTCCTGAAGAACGTTTTTAACGCTGCCACAAAAAATATCGCTGGCATATTGATGGAAGTGTCACCATATGATGATTTTGTAAAAGTCGCAGTGAATAACATTTATTGAAAATCACTAGAATATCCAATATAATAAATAGTCCAACATTGTCAAATGATGGTCTTCTCGAGAAAGAAATATATACGTGTCTTTAAATCAATCAATAAAAGTGATTTTGTAATTTCTTTAATCTCTAATCGAGTTCGTAGAAGTATTTAATAAATAGTAGTTGATATACGAGATACAAATATATATTTTCATCATTTCTTTCTAAATATTGGGCATACAAATAGAAAATCGCCGTTTTTTTTTTCATAATTTGAGGCTTTATTATAAAAAACTCGTTACATACTCAATCTCCAAAATAATTTCCATTACTAGCCACAACTGTTTCCCATTTTTCTGGCAGCTTTTGAATTCCTCGTCGGGAAAATTGTTCGTCTTTTGACGCGATCCACGAATCAATCCAGTTTTTGGCTTCTTCGAAAGAACGAAAGTGGTGTCCTGCCAGTTCATGCGTCATCAATCTGAATAAATAAAAATCAGAAGGGGCGATGTTTGGAGAGTACGGCGGGTGGGGTAGGATGTCCCATTTCAAAGTTTCCAGGTATGTTTTCACTACCTTGAAAACATGTGGCCGACCGTTGTCATGTAGAAGTTTCGCACATGCAAAGGCGCCGTTCGATGTCCCTCGGCTTCAACTCGTACGGCACCCAATGTCCCAGTTTCTGGATCATTCCTAAGCTCTTTAGGCGATGAGAAACGGCTTGCTGAGTCACGCCCAATAAACTTGCAAGTTCCTGTTGCGTTCTACACGAATCTTCATCCAGCAAAGTCTCTAATTTTGCATCCTCGAACTTTTTAACGGGACCGGGACGTTCCTTGTCTTCCACGCCATATTCGCCATTTTTAAACTTTTGAAACCATTCCCGACACGTTCTTTCACTAATATAGCTTTCACCATAAGTTTCTACAATCATTCGATGCGCCTGAGTAGCATTTTTTTTCGAATGATATGCAAAAAGCAACACTTCCCGCAAATGGCCCTTTGTAGGCTCGAATTTTGCCATTTTCGCTAACGAACAGGACAAAGCACAGTCAAAATACACATCCCTCAAGGGGGCTTTTGAACCTTTATGTATACATATATCCAAGATGTTATTACCACTAAATCAACAGCTTCCATCTTCACCTTTTGGGTTAAAAAAGTTAATATGGAACTGGCCAATTTTGGTGAGGGTTCCTTCCCATCCAAAAATGGTTATGTCACGTTTGTTAGCCTGCTGTCATTTTCTACTAAACACGCAAAGAACGCCTTTTAAAAAGTATAGTGATAGTATTGAGTCCGTTCAAAAGCGTAACTTACGCTGGGATCCAAATATTAACCTTCCATCTTACCATAGCCGTCTTAAATTAATTCGCCTTCCTTCATTATACAGTCGTAGAATTACTTCTGGTGTCGCATTCTTGCACAATCTAATTGTAGGCAGTATTTTTTTCCATCGTAGTATAAATTTCAATGTTCCCTCTCGAGTTACAAGGAATTATTCTCCTACACTTGTTAGTACGTGTAAGACTACTTATTAGCAGCATGATCCCTTTCGTGTTATATGTCAATCATACAACTTACACTATGACCTTGCATCTAACTCTATTACTTTTGATCAAATAAAATCTAATCTGTTAACTCACCTTAACAGATAGCATTCTTTTAACGGATCAACGTAACTTTTTTTTCTCTTTTCTTTTTTTAAATAGTTAATGTTTCTACGTAATTTTTAAGTTTAAAATGTAGCTTTTTAGTTTTGTAGTGCACGCTTAGTTTAAATGGCTGATGATTTTTCGTCTGTAGCCACAAGTTAGTTCTCTTAGTTTGTATTGCATGTCCACTAACTCCAGTAGTTCAGTACCGAAGTGACTTGTGGTCGATACCCAGGCATGATCGGTTTTTAATGGACCCCAGCTCGCGCGGGCTCTGGGGGTACAGTGGCATGGGATAGAAAGTAGAGTAAAGTAGAAAAAAAACGAAAAAAAAAAATCATGTAATAACAGGGAATAAAGAAAAGGAGACATTAGCTACCATCTATAAGATAAATGGACGCTCCGTCGTAAACTATGGTATTTTTGTTTCGACTCCTTTCCTCAGTGACACACAATGGAGACACAAAACCACACATAAATGTTGAAGACAATACAATTCTGCTTTGCTGATGTCGTTTATGACAAAATTAGGGATCTATGCTTCAAATTGTTAAAAACAAGTCATTTCTGCTTTGAATTGGGTAGCTTTCATTCCGTGTATTCAACATTCTTGCGGCATTTATTTTTATGATTTCCACTTTCCTTCACATTATCAAGGCATAATAACAAATTTTCCACGTATATGTTATGTGTGCATGGTTTAACACCTTCACAAACCTTAAGCACATGTTCTCATTAATGGAATCTCGCATAATCAAAGGAAGTAAGGCAATGATGATTCATTGAGTAACTTTTCAATATTCTTAAAATTTTTAAAATACGAAATTTGTCAATACATATGTGTTTTTTTTTTTTTTCAAATCAACAACAGTAGTCTTTTGAATATAATCATCTAATTGATTTTTTTTTTCGGTTTTTGTCATACGAAGCCTTTCGAAAAAAAAACTAAAATCATTCGTGCAAATTATTTAACGTAACAAAAATCTGAAAATCGACTCGCTTCTGGAACGAAATACGCTGAAGTCGTAAAGTTCTAGTTATATATATTTTTTTAATTGAGTTTTCGCTGTATCGCGATTTTTTAAATTATTTGTAAAGTTAAATGGTAAAAATGTTATTACGCCGTCAATCTTGGCGCTATGTAAAAGCGGCGACCGTGATATTCAAGCCGAGCTATAGGCCCAACGCTTTACGATATTATTCGAGTGAAGGCAAAGGAGGTAAGGGTCTTATAATTGGTCTGTATGAGAAGGAGAGTGGTAAGGGACCACGTCTGACTCCAACCGGTGAAAAAATCGATGACCGAGTAGGAGGCAAACTATGCGAATTGATAGAAGAATGCAAGCTCACTGGTCGTTTGGGTCGTGGACGGGTCTTTAATAATCTCGATAAAGAGTATCGTTCGATAGCCGTGGTTGGCCTGGGGCTGGAAGGCATTGCTTTCAATGAGCTGGAATTTCTTGACGAAGGCATGGAGAATGTGCGTGTTGCTGCAGGCATTGGCGCAAAATCGTTGCAATCTGAAGGTGTCGGTGAGTTATATATCGATCATATGGACTATCCCGAGCAGGCTGCCGAGGGTGCCGCATTGGCAATTTGGCGTTTTGAGGAAAATGTCAACAAAAAAAATCGCACCACAATACCTAGGCTGGAGCTCTTTGGTTCGCCTGATGTAGACTCGTGGACACGTGGTCTCTTTAAGGCAGAGGCGCAGAATTTGGCGCGCCGTTTATGCGATGCACCAGCTAATTGCATGACACCAACAATGTTTGCTCAGGCCACTGTAGATGCACTATGCCCCTGCGGCATTACAGTTGAGGTTCGTACTATGGAATGGATCGAGAATCAACACTTGCACTCGTATTTAATGATTGCTAAGGGTTCCTGTGAGCCTCCTGTTCTGTTGGAGATCGCGTATTGTGGCACCAGTCCGGAGGACAAACCTATATTAATTATGGCACAAGGCTTAACATTTAATAGCGGTGGTATCAATCTGAAGAAAGCCGATGGTATGGATGAGGAACGTGCAGATTGTTCGGGCGCTGCAGTAGCTGTTGCAACAATGCGTGCAGCAGCAGCGCTTTCCTTACCCATCAATGTGACGGCAATTGTACCGTTGTGCGAGAATCTACCGTCGGGCATGTCTTGTAAGCCTGGGGATATTGTAACCCTACTAAATAGTCGCTCGATGGCGATACGCGATGTCGAACGTGCCGGAACCGTAATTTTGGCTGATCCATTGATATATGGCCAGACCACATACAAGCCAAGGTTGGTTGTTGATATTGGTACATTCTGTGTGGGCATTAAGAATGCCCTTGGAGGTGGCGCAACAGGCGTTTGGTCGAATTCGCATTATATATGGAAACAAATGCAACGTGCTGGCTCTTTGACTGGGGACCGTGTATGGCGCTTCCCATTGTGGCAGTATTTTAGAAACCGTGTTATCAATAACGTGAGCTACGATCTTCCCAACGATGGTGATGGTGAGGCTTCATCTTGCTTGGCTGCAACTATACTACACGAACTAGTACCATGCTCAGATTGGGTTCATCTGGATGCTCGCGGAACTGGAATGCTTTCGACTTACGGTATTGTGCCATATTTGACTCCAAATCGTATGACTGGACGACCAACACGCACGCTTATCCAGTTCCTTTACCAAATGGCTTGCCCCGAGCAACCTAAATAACTTCGAGTTTTTAGCTCTTGACAAATGTTTTAATTTTTGACTTATTACATAATAACTTTAAATCACTAAAAATGCACAACCAGAGATACTCTGGGGGGTTGTGTTATGTGCAAAAAAAATCCATGTTTATATATTTTTATTATTAAAGATTCTTGCTTTTGATTAAACAGAACCTGATTCTTTTAATTTTTATCAATACACCAAAGGTATGGTCACATTAACTTCAATTTTCATTTAAAGTAACTTTTATAATTACATGTATGTATCATACTCGTAAATATAGATTTGATCAACCCATACTTAAATTTCTGTTCTAATATCAATCAACATCATTTCATAGAAAGCCAACATTAATTCTATATAATGGCCTATGAAACTTTTCAGACCTTAAAAAAATATAACGTTTATTAAAATCACGTTATGTGCATAACATAAGACAGAATATTAAATTCGGTTCACCCCAATGTTTACATTGGAATAAGATCGCATTGAAAATTTATATAGTTTATTTTGATTCTTTTAATTTATTTCACACATGCAACAAAAAAACAAAAATAAAACTAGAAAGAACGTTATCTTCGACTATTCCGAAGATGAAATACTCTTCACAGAGTTTGTATGGGAGGTACCCCTCCTAGTGGTCCGATGCGGGTGGTTCCGACAAATGTACTGCGTATGCTAAAAAGAAAGGTTATTGGAAAATTTCAGCTCTCCAGCTCAAAACCTGAGGGACTAGTTTGCATACATACAGACGTCTAATCGAGCTGATCAAAAATACATATACTTTATGTGGTCTCTTTTGTCTCCTTCTGCCTGTTACAAACTTCATGACAAACTTATAATACTATTCATTTCCGTGAAGAGAATAAAAAATGCGATGCTGTCCACCCACATTATTTAAACTACAATATTGGAGACTTAATCGGATGGGGATAAAAATCACATTGCAGCGTTCATGAATGACATTCTTGTTTTGACTCGAAAACCAAGAAATCATATAAGTTCACATGTACAAACATGTCGTCGTCGTTTTTGTAAACATGAATTGTTATTTGTGTGTACGTTAATTTGCTGTTAATTATATTGTTTGCTTAATTGAGTTCGTTTTTAAATGGTTTAAGAAAGGGTAACCGACCCAAAAAAAGGACTGCAATAGTTAAATGCATTCAAAAAGTACTTTATGAATGGCGGCTCACATATGGTAGTGTAGGTATGTAGTGTATTTGTACGGGACTTCGCTTGTGTTCTAAGTTTGCCTATACTTTACGAATAAGCGGTCAGTATTTCAAAGTTTTAAACATGAAAATGTTTTCATTAACTGCAAAATACATATAACCCAAGATGAAATACAATCAATTAAGTCCTTAAACAGGCAATTGGTTTATGATATAGAAAATTTCTTCAATGTTTTTAAGCAACAGTAATAGTAATAGTTACAGACTGCACGAGATCTTTGTCATACCATTCTTCTGATTATAATGAAATTTTGTGAATGTGTTTGGTTGAGTTGCAGCTTTGAATGTACAATACTTTTGGTTTTAAAATTTTGCATATATTTGAGACATATTTTAAAAGCACAGAAGTCGACTTTGTGAAATAAGCAATATACCACATATCGAACTGAAACTTGGACACTATCAGTTTCCAAGAAAGGTGCAATCAGCTCTATCGGACTACTAGGGGTGGTACCTCCCATACAAACCACCCATTTGAATACTACAAAGAAAAATTAACTGCGTCCCGTGAAAAGTATTTCATCTTCGGCATAATCGAAGATAACGTTCTTTCTTGTTTTGATTTTTTTTACTTTATTCATCATCGTACTGTTTTATTTCACACAAATTCAATAAAATATTTGGTTGGCCGTGCGACGCGGCCAGCGTGCTCCAGTCTGTAATAAAACTTGGGGGGGTCTATCCACAATATACGCCTTCCATACTTTGTGGAAGTCTTCAACAAATCAAAACCATCAGAATCAATGATAACATTTGTATGCCTTTATATATAGAAAAAGCGATCTTTTGGAAATAGTTGTACTTGTATGCAGTGTATTTAATTTTCCACCTACTCGAAACTAATTTATTCATGTCCTGAACGAGCTCAAATAAGCGTTTTAATAAATTTGAACCGAGAATGATTCATAGTCCATACTTCAATTTCTTATATTCTTCTTTTAATTTTATCAGCTCTAAAGTGTTAGAAACTCTGAAATGAAAAATTGTCCATGGTTTCATTATTGTAATAATGAAAAACATTGACTATTTACATCGAAATACTATGTATGTAATACTATGGTATATATCCAGATGGATGATTTCCTACAGTCTCTTAGTATGCCTTATTGAATTCATCCCGCCTCGTCACCTGTTGTCAAGTAAAATTCTGTGAAATTTAAAGATGCTTCTTCCTGTCATGTCTAAATCAAAACATGAAGAAGTGTAAAATGCAATAAAGATTGACGTTAAGTGTCAGATCACAATCGAAAAGAAAGTAATGATGACGATTTCAAAAATGGTTAAGGACATAATAACAAAAGAAACGAGAAAGGTAGACGTACTGAAAAAGGCACATCAAACCAAGCATGTCAAATACAATTTTTTTTGGTTGAAAAGTATTATCAGTTTACTCTGATGTTTGTGACACATAGAACTAGCCGCTTGACAGTATCTTTGTTGTTGAAAAAATTTTGTAGAAAATTCGTTTTCATGGCTCAGTCTTTCCGAGTAGTTTTTCGTTGCGTGACAACAAGACGAACTCTTAAACTTGTAAATATTATTATTATTATTATTATTATTATCTTGTGATAATAAGCGAATAAATGCGAAAGTAAGTGAAAAAATATAACCAGCTGTAAGCTGTGTTCTATACATACCTGACGAAAGTAATGTTGAGAACAAAAAACATAAGAAACTTAAAAACAACATTTTTCTAAAAATATAATACAACAATAATGAATCATCGACTGATTGGATAACTCTGATTACAGCATACCATCGTCTCTTTAGGAAATGTTATCAAAAACTAGAAAACATTGAATAAGGAAGGAAGGAATAACGAACGAGCGGATAAGGCTTAACCCATTTTCTTCGTTGCACTGATCATTACCATATAAGTACATCAACTGCTTAACGTGTGTTAATATGCATTCCAAAGATCAGGGCAAGGTCTAATACCTACCCACCCCAGTTTGAAAGGTATAAAAATATTAATTTATGCGAAGTGTATTTAAGATTTGGTTAAACACAAAGTTAGTGTTTTGTTTTTTCTTGCTCTACACAATTGAAAATTAATACAAAACGGAAGTTGTGCTTTCCGCAGGGAAATATAAAGCAAACGACGAGAAAATAAGATACAATAGTAGAAATCAAAGAAAGCACAAAGAGAAAAACCAGCGGAAGCAACTTGATGTGATTCAAGATGAAAATAAAAATACAAAATTAAATTGTAAACAAGAAAAACGAGAGAATAAAAGACATAAAGTAATGAAAGCGTGCAAATAGAAACGCAAAGTAATGCTCGTTAAATGAAAGATTTCCATTGGAATAATTTGAAGAAAAATAGTTGAAAAAGTTCTTATTTATTTTGTTTGAAAGAAACTTTCAAGAAAGAATACAATGCGCTTAGAATTGCCCAAACGAAAGTTTAGCAGAAAAGTCGGAAAACATTACAACAGCAAATATTTATAGTAATTTAAAATTAAAGTAGCAAAGACCCACAGACCCACACACACACACGCATATCTACAATAGTACATGCATATTCAATAGAATATACATGGACTCGTAGCTACACAGACAACAATAGTAAAGGACACAAATCCGTTTGCACTTGAAGTATTCCGATGTCGAATTCATTCGTTGTCATTCTCGTCGCATCTTGTACCCAAAATTGGTATTAGACGACGTGATTTCTTATATAGCCATTTTAACTAAGTGTGCTGGGCACGAATGCAACCGCGCCCACTATTACACATGCCTTACGACTACAGCCGTCTAAAGCAAAGTTTCGTTTTCAGTTGCACACGATTCACTCTGTGCTAATCGAATCGGATAGATCCGAATTTTAGATATCCTGTACTCTCGAATAATGCAATACAATAGTATTTTGTGTATAAGATCTGTCTGGCAGTAGGTTGTTTTATTTTCTATATACTTATATTATAAAACAAAGTCCATCTGCCGCGTCTGTAAGTCTGTCTGAACGTGAGAAACTCAAAAACTACTGTACGAATTTTCATATGGTTTTTACCAATAGACGGAGTAGTTCATGGGGAAGGTCTAGCTGTATAAGTATGTTGATGATTGTTGAAGATGTCGGAAAGAATCATGTTATGAACTGCGTTAGCCACATGACTACAGCGTCTAGAATGTAGTAGACAGCAGTGTCTTGTGAATAAAGCGATTCTAATATTGAAATCACTACATATTATAAAATAAAATCTCCCCGTCACGTCTGTCTCTCTGCTTGTAAAGTAATAAATCTGGTTAATAATGATTTCAATACAATTACATAATGTTTTGACTTGATAAATAGTCTTTTAAATTTGATGCAGGTTTGCCATCTTCAATTATTCGGAGACAATCTCTTCTTCTCAACATTAAGTCCTATGATTCCTAATGAAAAAAAAGAAGATATTTTCTCATGTCTATACTAAGAAATCCTTAAAAATCTGTCTTATTTAGTTCATTCAAATAAAAGCATGCATAAACTTATCCAACTGAATAATGTGTTCATATCGCAAAAGACATTTTTTTGCTTATAACATACATACCTTCCCGGTTGCAAAGCATTGAATATACTAGGTTTCTAAATTTAACACGTAACGACGTTGCCTGTCATCGTTTCAACAATTAAATTATGGTTAGCATCACGTGTCAAGGGAATATTCACATTTGTTATTTGACTGCAAACTCTACAATTTGTTCCCTAAGCTGATAAACTTTTAAAAAATTGCACTTGAAAAAATGGTTGAAGCTCACATGAAAATATGTCCTCATTAAAATTTAAAAGCACTGCCATCGCTTATCAATAAATCAGACTAATTATTTAAGAGATTTACGAAGTATTGAGAAGTAATTTTTTCCAAGTGTATGAACGAAGCTTGTGTGTCATTGAGAAAATGCTTCACAAAATAGAACAAACAACAAAAAAAAAAAAAAAAAAAAAAATACTTATTTTAGAAATTGGGTAAAGCAATGGAAAATAAAATGAGAAAGAATGGAGAATTTAGAAGGTTAATAGAAGAAACATATTGAACTGAAGAGCGAAGCATGAAATATTTACTAAAGATTTGTTTTTATTAATGTGAAACGAGAAAACTGTTATACAAGCATCAAATATACGTTTGTGTGTGTGTGTGTGTGTGTGTGTGTGTATGTGTGTGTGTGTGTGTGTATGTTTTTAAATTAGATGTATACTAGTTTATACAACATTTTTTAAATTTTGGTATTTTTTAGCCCAAAGAAATAGTCCAACCAAAGCAATATTTATAAAACCTTATGAAATAATAGAATATAAAATAATAAAAAATAATACAAAATTATTAAAGGATAAGATAAATAAGTTTCAATCACTATGAAATTGACATATGTTAAGTAAATAAGGTTTACATACTAATAGATTAAATTATTTGCCATATTTACAACATACAAGTATAATATATGTGGTAGTCCTGGTTGTTGTATCCAGTCATAAGTCGATGGCAGGAGTAGAGAGGAAGTCGTGGAATCGTTGAAAGTTGTAGGGCAATTGCTTAAGTGTATTTGTTAATCTTAACCATTAGTAAGTAATATTAATCCTTATTAGAATGAAAATAATAAGTTTTATATAATTAAATAAACATTATCTTTACATACATGTAATTTGATTGAAAATTTTGTTATTTTTATATTTAACAACAAAACTTAGAGTAAACATTAATTTTAACATTTTATTCAAGGTCGTGAAAGTAATTTACAATCACTCACAACAATTTTTCATACTCAGGTTAACAAACAAATCCATTTTACCTGTGCACCCATTTATTATTATTAGGTATTTATGAATTTAGTTCTTGTTTAACACACATTCATAACTTTTTCAATATTTCTTTCTGAAAAAGTTAAAGCACATACAAAAAATTGGTAGTATACAATATCCTTAGATGTGTCTTCCATTTCACTTAAGAAATTTTGATATGAAGACTTCTCCGACAACGAATTCTAAAGAAATATATGTACATAAATGTAAAAATGGAAACCGCAATGCAACACATTTGCCAAATTTTAACACATCCTCACACACACATCCAATAGATACACATACTCACTCATAGATACACTTATGTACATTAAGTCATTGCGGCAGAACTGTTTAAACAGCCATGCTCAATGAATAATAACGGCGACATACATATGTACGTGATAATAAGTGTACTTTGTATGGGTGTATCTGTGCCTGTGTGTATCTGTGTGAGTTTTTTAATAACAATACGAATGCAAACAAAATGACTGCAATGTCTATGCGTGTGTTTGGGTTTTTGTTTTCTCTGTGTATGTATCTGCATTAATTTATGAGTGAGTTTTCATTCAACTTGCATTATGTTGTAGTATATGGTATAACCATTTTTATGAAGGAAAGAGGACTTTGGGTGGAGTAGTAAGGCAAACTGGAAATCAACGAAAAACTTGGCTGAAAAAACAAAAGTCAGTTAAGAATTGAAATGTGTGTGTTTTTGTTTTTTTTTTTTGTTTACCTTTTACTTTTCAGTTGCCAAAAAATTTTAAAGCCTTGTATTTTTCAATATTTCTATAAGCCTTCCATTTTTGTACTTAGTTAGTTAGTAAATGTAGACATTGATTTAGTTAGTGTCACGTTAACTAATAATGAAATAAAAATTTCAGACACCCCAAGTTGTCACATTTTTGGTTATGTTAAGACTCTCTGCGTTGTTGCAGCTTCTCTGACATATTAGAAATGTCTAAGAACTTTGCATCTGCATTCCTTTATTTTAACATTTTGTTTAATATTTTAAGTTTTCAACTTTCGGTTAGCATGAGTTTTGCTTAAAATAAGCCAACCACTATTTATATTTTTATGAGATTTTTTAGATCAATTTATGGACAAGCTATAATATATTATGAATTCTTGATTTGTTTGTAAGCCATTTTTATATTAAAGTCAAGTACAAAAAATTCTAATGGAAATTCAGCATATGAGAAAAATAACTGGCAGAGTTGGTATCTAGTAGAAGAATACGGGAGGGTACATGTTGTGTATGTTTTTGGTTGAATATTCAACCGGAATATTAACTTTTACCATTAGAAACTGAAGTTCTCGATGAATGGGTAGTGTTCTTTTTGTACCAAAGAGCAGAAACTTAAATTGAAATCTCTACATTATCTTAATATTACAGTTTGGAGTGGCGGCATATCCCGTGTGCCCATACAAATTCATTGCGGCCTTGTAAAACAAAAGTTTGTCACTATCCTAAATTGTTAACACTTTCGCTTAATAAGAGCCGATCTAAATGTGATTGTCTATAATAAAAAAAAAAAAAAATTCACAAAACTTTAGCCGAATATGACAGTAATCATCAAATGGCACCAATGTACATATTTAACCGAGATGTGTAATAATGATGAAATTTCCGTCACTTTTACACAATTTGTTTTGAATAGAAAATTATCAAAGAAACAACAGATAATCTCTTGATTACTAAAAAGGGATAAAGATTTAATAAAAATTAGAAATCAGGGCCACCTGCAATTCTTACGCATATTTTCTATCATGTTATAAAAATGGGTGTTGGGAATATGATTCTAAGAACTTATCCTGGACCCACAGAGTTTATCATCAGTATGATCTATCAAATTTTAGAAGCCTCCCATTATCCAATGGTCCCATATTTTTACTCTATATTCCACATAGATGAAGAACAATATATCTCTGTCACGAATTTGAAAATGCGGCTTCAGACTCCACGAATCTGACTAATCTGGAAAGATAATTACAAACAAATGATTTGGTGTCATGAATGTAAGCTTAACCTAGTTAAATTACCTTTACTCCTAGTGTTTATTAGATTCTTCTAGTACACAAATACATAGAAAGATTGAAATTGTAATAAAGGGTGTCCGAAAATGTACGTAAGGTTTGAGTTTGGTACTATTTATGCAGTAAAGTGTATGTTAACAAGTCCACAATCTATCCATGCATTAAAAAAGGAAATTCAATGCTGCATCATCGAAATTCAACGACTTTATGCAAAATGGTCATGGAAAATTTCGGCAAAAGAGTGCGTATGTATCAGCAAACTCGTGGAGGCCATTTGCCCTAACCCTATCCTATGTACAATACTTTACAGTTAAATTTAAAAATAACAATCAATATATTAAAAATTGTGTTTTCCATTTAATTCAAGTCTTGCGTAAATTTTGGGACACCCTTTACTAACAAATTTGTTTGTCCTTCAGAATTTTTAAATAACTCATTCGCCAAGTCCATCTGCCCGTTTGTATGTTAGGTAATACTTCATTTTTTGAGCTAGAATGCTGAAATTATATACGAACGCTGTAACTTGGTCTGAATCAACCAAATCGGGAAATAGTAGGGGTACATCCTATACAAACCCAAATTTAAATTCAGGTTTTTTTTTTTTTATTAGAAACAATTTTTTGTGGTAACGAACTGAAATTTACATACTAAAAGTGTTTGACCCATATTCACCAACCATGTCCCTAGGATTACTGAATAGAGGATAGTTAGTTATGTATACTGAACATAACTGTATGTAGGCAAAAACGATTTCTAGGGAAGCGTTTAAAGGATATCAACTTTTAATAGTCTCGCATGTTATATTATGTGTTGTATTTAAAGTTATTCTGATTCTATTGTATAATGGATGGGATTAGATACAAAAGACTGATAAATTGCAATACAATTATGTTACATGAAATAATAAGAATGAAAATTGATGGAACTACATAGCGTGTGTTTGAGATATAATTTTGAACTTCAAAATGTGTATTACGGACTTTTCCAACAATTTTAATAAATTACCTACATTTTAGACAGGGAAACTTGTACTCACGACCCAATCAAACAATCACGTTTACTTGTTTCGCATTCCAAGTTTCATTTATTTGTACGACTTCTGCACAAATGCGCAAAACTCACTTCGGCACTTAGGAAGTTGTAAATTACATCTAAATGACATGATAAGCATTTAGCGGATGTGTGGATACCAAGTGCAATTCTATGACTCGAATAATTTATTGTTGGTAAAAGAAAAAAGTAAAGAAAGAAAGAAAATTAGTTTTTCATTTTATCCATTCTGTTTTATGTCAAGTTGACCTGACGCCTGACAAGGCTGAGAAGCCCTGAGAAGCTAATTTTTGAGATGTTTAAGTGTTCATTTTCAAATTTAAACTTCTTTTTACTCTTACTTAGTGCAAATGAAATCCTTCCTTATTCACTCAGTAGGTCGTTTGCTTGCCTACTTTCTTTCCATTCCACTCACCTGACACTATTGTTACAAAAGGTTCATGATGATGATGATGATGATGAATATTTAGTGCCAGAGTGTAATTATGTAAATATATTTGCATCTTAAATTGCAGTTTGCTCTCACACTCGCAAACTACTACTACTTCTACTACCTGTACCTATAGTCTATACGGGGCAATGCATGTCAACCGAGTTATTTGTTAATTATTTAGACCAACTATACTATTTCAGCAACAACAATATATTTAAGAACTGAGAAATTGTAATGTCAGCAACAATAAAGAGGTAGCAAAGGATAACAGCAATAGCAATAGCAAAAGGAAAAGCAACGAAAACGGAAACGGAAGGCACAACCTTCGCCTGAAGCTGACATTTCTATTTGTTGTTGAGCTGTGCTGAGTGCAGATGTCTCTATATGCCATGTTTGTGTGTCTTGTTTGATGTCTCACTGTGCAGATTTGCTTGGGTGTGTGCACCCCTGTTGAAGTCATTTGCATTTAAATGCGTCTTTGAGTCATGTTCGTGGCCATGTTTGGGTCAAATCAGTTGTGCTTTAGGCCAAGTTGATGTCAAGTATGTGCAAGTTGGCTTGAATTGGCACTTGAGGTGCTCGGAAGCAGCCAGTTTACATAACATTCGAAGTGTTTCAATGTGGCTGAAGAAAATTGTTTGTAAAATGCTTTTCAAGATGCTTGGGAAAAATATACAATACTAATACTCCCTTTATCTTACCTATACTCGTACTCATATTTTTGTTGAGCAAGTTGGATTGTTATTGATGGTGTGTGTGACTGATAAATAGAACCAAATGTGCACATATATTTCCACTCACTCCCAAATGTTTGTCTCAGTTACAAGTAGTTTTAAACAAGATTCTCATTAAGTACAGATCTGATGATGAGAGATCTCTCAAGTTATTCAAACTAAACGGTTTAACTTAATACTATATAATTATATTAATTGTTTTCTTATTTATAGAATTGCCTAATGGCATCCATCACTGTTTATATCAAGTTGATTACTACCATCACACTTTATTTGTAAGATTATCTTAAAGAGCGCCAACAATTTGTAGCATTCCTATGTTGTAAAGTGTATTTGTGCAACTATATTTGTGCAACTATATCTGAGTTTATTTAACTTGTAGTGTGTAATGAGTTATATTGGATCTAAATGATTTTCTTTTGTATAAACTAAATGTTATGGTGATTAGTTTTCTTCATAAACATATATTTGGGGACATATATTCTATCCGTCTTTCATGTCCTCTTGTCGAAGATCTCTCCCTCTGCGCTTAACATCACGTGCCTTCGGGAATTGGAGCACAGTACAGGCTGGATGTTCTGGACGTCGCTTATTGGTTCATCTATCTTGACAGATTTTTTTTTTTTTTCAATCCTCGCTTAATTGTCTCTGACCATAAATGGCTGTGAGTAGTTTTGGAAATGAATTTCCTCCATCGGATTAGAGATAGGTTAATTGAAACAAGCTCTCCTCAGTATTTTAGTTGTTATTATTTGCTATGGCTAATCGAAGTATCCAACACTAGGGTGAAATGTGCTTAAGTTAGATGCTTCTTGTAATGCCAGAATCGTGAATCAGATTTGTTGCGTGATCAGCATTGCTAAATGGATTATATGAGTTTTTTCCATCGTTTTTGCAATCGTTTCTTTTAAAAAATTTTTCTTTCGAGAGAATGAAGGAATAACCCAATTTGCAACTGATCGTTTTATGTGTTATTTGCTTTGTTGTATAATGTTACAATTAACATAATATTACTCCATTACAGTTATTTTTGCGCTGCATATCATTTTAAAATAATGAAGCCACTTTGTGACTGTATTTTCGAAGCATACGCTGACAAGATTAGAAGCAGGTCTCAGTTGATTTCATCATCTTACATGAACAACGAATCAATCGGGCGCTAGTTTTCCACATACCTACTTGAGAATGAACTGCTTCTGAAACGAACATTCGTATGATCAGATATATGTTGTTGCCTTTATCTAGACTTATGACTTATGACTTACCTACGTTGCCATTATCTACACTTATAAAAAGATCATCTATCATCATCTTCAACCAAATTTTCTAACTCAATTGATTACAATTAAGTAATTTATATTTGCTATGCCAAAAACAAGGAAAATACGATAAAGTGGAAAAATACTACCAGAGAGCTTTGGACATTTATGAATCTAAACTTGGCCCAGATGACCCAAATGTTGCAAAAATAAAAAATAATTTGGCAAGTTGCTATTTGAAATAAGGAAAGTATACTGAAGCTGAAGTATTCGAAGTATATCGACAGGAAGAATAAACCTATATGGCAGGTAGCTGAAGAAACACTCTGGAAACACACTGGAGAATATAGTGGATGGCATAAAGCTGCAAAAATTACAACTACTTTAAAGAATTTGGGTACCCTCTACAGACACCAAGGCATGTTTGAAGCTGCTGAAACACTCGAAGATTGCGCAATTAAGAAAAGAGCTTATGATATGGCTAAACAAACAAAAGTTGCTCAGTTGCTAACTTCCAGTGAAAAACGTAAAGTGTGTCACTTAAAAGCAAATTCGGATTATACTGAAGATAAAAACTTTAAGCCTCAAACAAATTCGTTTGTGTGAAGCTGAACCACTCTCTAATCTATCGTTTTTTAACAGATATTAGGTTATCTTTATTCTTAATCCCAACTTGTGTTTCGTTAGGGATAAGGCATTCTTGACATTTATTTGTAACGATTTTGTTAATCTGTGCTTCATTCACAAAATAAATAATTTTGGCTTTTTTATGTAAGAGCTTAATGTACATTTAATTAAATAAAAAAAAAATAAAATAATATCCTCGGCTCCGACGTTACTGATTATGTTTAAGTAGGACGTTGCTATTATAGCAAATATTCCCCTTCTGCTTATAAGGCTGCCCAAAGAAGTCTTAACGCTTCTAAATCCAGAAATATTCGAATATTTAAAAAATGTTATCATGATTTTTATGTTGTAGATCAAATAATTATTTATTATTAACGAAAAACTTATTAGTGACACACCTTGCATTCAACCACATTAACAAAAATACAAGAGATCACTAACAGTAAAAGTAAATCCGCTTCGTCACAGAAAGGTCTCCAGTTTTCTATCACTTATTCCACAAAATCTTTTTTTTTTTACAGCGCTATGCTTTTTCTCCAAACTTTTTTTTTCATTCGTCTTTCATGTCCTCATGTTGAGTATTTAAATCGATCGTTTCATTTAATTGCAAGATTTATGTGACATTTAATTTTGTTTTTATTTGTACAATACAATTGATACAAAGGCAACTGCTGTAACTGAAGAACAACAAGAACGCATTCTGTATTCATTACAAACAAATTGATGCTCTGAATTTGACACAAATTGTAGATAAACACAACAAATATAAACATAAATAAATTAAAAAAAAAAAAAAATTAAATAATACAAATTTGTTTTTCATAATTCGCGGGCTTTAATTGGCTAGCGTAATGTGTTTGAACAAAGTTCAATTTATAACTTCCGTTTCCGTACCATTTTGTTTGTCAATAAAATATATAAACAATTTATTATTCAACAATTGCCAACATCAGAAACAAATGGAGAGATATACAAGTATATTTATATTACAAATGAATATCACATATTGTATAAAATAAATAAAACCAAAAATTCATTATGTTGAATATGTAAAATGATAAAGAATTTATCAATTCTTATGAACTCATGAACTAATCCAAATGAAATGAGTTTAATTAAATAAAATTAAAATAAAATCAACTTGGCAAATCAAATTAATTTAAATGCCTTATGGCATCCAACGGAATTCAATTTGAATTTGTTGTTGTTCTCTGTCATCGCTAATGTTGAAGTTGAGATTGTCCTTTTAAGTATTCAAAGCATATTCTTCTGTTGTTGTTTATTTTTCTTGTACAACATTATTCGAGGTGGGTTTCAAAAGTATCCGACCTGCGTTCATAACTACGAGTACGAGTACGACCGTAACGCCTCTCGAACTCACTGCCTGCCACAGTTAATGACAACAAGTTCTTGTTTGCATTCGTCGGATTTTGTTATTAAACTTTAACGAATTTCTTGAAAGTTTAGCTTTGAATTCCGAAGCGTGCTGAACACAATCAATAAATATCGGGAAGATGCAACTTGTAAGTCAATTTTCGAGCAAAGGACATAGGTTGATCGACATAAAGACGATGAAAAGAATGCGTTGAGTGCACTGAAGCCATTGCACAAATTGACTTCCATAATTTATTCAAGCACCGTTATGAGCCATTTGGAGATAAGATTACTTTAAAAGATGCCACGAGCTGCATAAGAAAAAATAAATAGAAACTAGAAAGAACGTTATCTTAGACTATGCCAAAGATGAAATACTCTTCACGGGATTTGTATGCGAGGTACCGACCTTAGTGGTCCGATTCGGCAGGTCCCAACAAATGTACTGCGTCTCTCTTGGAAACTGATAGTGTCCAAGTTTCAGTTCGATAACATGAATTCAAATGGGTGTTACCCACCACCCAGCTCTCTAGCTAAAAAACTTAGGGACTAGTTTGCATACATATAGACGGGCAGTCGGACATGGCTTAATCAATTCGTCTAAATGAGCTGATCAAGAATATAGGTATATTTATGTGGTCTCTTTTGTCTCCGTTTGCCTGTTACAAACTTCATGACAAACTTATGATACTATCCACACCCGTGAAGAGTATAATAATGGCAGCGGATAGTTTTGGAATTCATCTCGTGTAAGTATGAGTGGTAGTATTTTCTGTGACTCTTCGAAGTGTCTAAATGAATGAATGTAAAATATAAATGAATGAATAAGTAACTGACTGACTGAACTACACAGCTACAAGCACATAGGGAATAGATACAGATAAATGAAGCTTTATGTAAATAGATAGACAGACAGATACCGACCCAATGAGGAGCTCAACTGCTCAAAGGCAAATATTCTAGTCTGACGCTTGGTCTACTTTTGAATGTATTTTCTTTTATTCTCCTTTTTGGATCGTCCTTATTCCGCATTTCCTTTTTATGTGCATAAATATGAAGGTCGTTGTCGACAACAACAAATGGTGGAAAAGAGGATCCGAAACAACAAATACATAAATGTTGTTGCAAAAGGCAAAGTGTTGAGCATAATAATAAGCTTCCTGTCTACTTGTGACAGTAGCGAGAAAAAAAGAAATGCAAACGGAAACGAAAGTGAAATGCGCATACACAAAATGGCGTCTTTAAAGGACTCACACACCCCCATACACCCACACACCTCCCTACATGCACACATACGTGACTGTATTATGTAATTGTTTGACTGTATTCTTAGATGTTTATACCTTTGGCCTTTTTGTGCATTGTGCATAATAAGTGACAGAATTGAAAAGTTCTTAAAGGAAAATAAATTCGAAATTTTTGTTTAAATAAAATTATTTCACTTTTTTAATCAAAATTAGAAAATAATTATTTAAATATTTGTGTGTAACAAATTGGATTATATTTGCTTTTTTTAATGCATTTAACGCACAGACATAGGTGACCTTGTATTCCAAATACTAGGCAGAGACCTAATCGGTTTTTCTTTGGTCTCTTTATTTAGTTTTCTTCACCCTAAACTCGCAACATTTTTTAAATAGAATTTTGTTGATTAGTAGGATTAGGAAAGCTTACAATTGTCAGAACACTATGAAAAATTGAACTAATTTATAAAATATGTTCTGTTTAGTTTTATTTGATCGTGATAAGATAAACTCGCTTGAGTAAGTAGTAAGTGTAAATGACCTCATTGATGGGAATAACAAACAGAAATTTAATCTTCTGTAACTAATTTTTTAATAGAAACTTAGTGCAGCTTATAATATAATTGGGCGTTAATTAAATACTCGTACATATGAATAAATAAAATATTTCAAAATAACTAAAATGCTTTTACCATTAGGCAGATTCACTTTGGAGTTATTTGACTATTGAGAGTTCTTTAACTAAACATGAGTACAACATGTATATTAAATCCGCTACTGAACACTCTAGATACTTATTTAAATTAGTATTTGTAGGTATACTGTTTGTTTATGTGAAATTCATGTTTACATTTTCATAACCATAAATCAGCATATTTGCACCGAACTCAAAATATTTGTGGCAACATGTGGGTGCTCAATGCAAGCCCAGCAATTCACTACGCACAACAGCAAACAGATAACAATAAAAGTGAAATGCGAAAGGGGTTAAGACAACAACAAAATCAACAACAATAACAACTGACAAGCGAGGATGTATAGGATGTAAAAGTTATTGTATATATTCGCCATGTTCACACTTTATAAACGCATTAGCGTAAAAATGCAAATAAAAAGGGATACAAAAAGGGACCAGCAACACAATTCACTCAACTTATATAAAAATACAATTTTTGAAATTTAACGATGTTTTTTTTTTTTTTTGTTGGTTTTTATGCTTAAAAAATAACGACAACGAAGAAAAACAATGACAAATTTTGGATCATAAATCATGCGATTATAAGAAGAAAAAAATACCACGTGCCCTGACAACAATGTGCTCCTACAGGCTACACAACAATGTAGGAGGACAATGAGAACCAAATGAGAGGGAAACGACATATTTAAACATACATAAGTAGGAGAAGTAGTCCAGTCAAAAAACTGTAAATAAAAGGAGCTATAAATAGTGTAAGAGAATCCCTTTGAAAACATTAAGGAAAATGATGAGAGTCTTGTTTTCGCATTCGCAATACTTCCTCTTCATAAACGTGCAAACAAACCATAGATATTTACCATAATTTGTTCACACAAAGGCTACATTAAGGCGAACTAAGCTGAAATTATTACAACTTCTTGCAATATTTACCCCATTCAAGGTCAATACAAAATGATTGATTGCATTGCATGTATAGTAAATACATACTACATATAATTTCAATACAACACACAATACAACATAATACACAATAAGTTTCGGGTTTCAGTAATAAATAGATGCTGCCTGCAATAACAAATCCATGCGATCTTAAAAACATGCAAACCTGTAAATGGGACTTTTCAATTTTATGATAATCCGATTATTAATTTACAAGTAACAGTGAATACATTGAATTTCATTATTTTTAGAGCGCAGCTCTTTTATGTGCGTTTCGGCATAAGTGCAATTTCAAAAAATTATGCTAAACATAGAATCGTCAGATTTTTTGTCTAATGGATAGAGTGTCGGGCTGGCAAACCGATGACATAGGGTTCGAATCCTGCCTTGGAAATATTTTTATTTTTGATGATTGTTTTTTAGATTTCTAGACCCAAAGGGTACCAAAAAGAACTCTATTGCAGAGACTTCGTTGTCCGTCCGTCCGTGCGGTCTCGGGCCATATCTCATAAACCGCAATAGCTAGAGAGTTGAAATTTGTAGTTCTATCCGGGCATTAGCAACAAATACTAAAACTAAAATATTTTCAAAAACTTAAAGGAGTCTCCATACAAGAAACATTTTGGTTTGTATGGCAGCTATACGATCCAGTAATCCCACAATTTTTAAATTTTGATGGTTGGTGACTATACGTCAGAAAGTTCAGTTTGATCGGATTGCTATTGAGGGTACCTCCCATACAAACCACCATTAAAATTCAGGTTCTTACTCGAAAAACTTTTTTGTTTCTTGGACTATTAAACTGTAATAAAGACACTATAAGTTTCTGTCCTATCTTACTGAAACTTTGACACTATTGAAACTTAGAGACTGACTCTTCTTGGGCTTGTGGGCTGCCTAAAGTATTTCTATCATGAAATGTTGAGGGCAAAAATTCGGGAATAACATATGAAAACAAGCTTTCCTAAAATTCGACAAATGCTTTCCAAGAACATCTTCACCAAAGGAGAGATTATCTTTGAATCCCAAGATCATTGTGTGATACTGGAATATTGAATATTGAAATATTGTTTTATAATCATCAAAATGAGGGGAGATGTTAAATAGTTTTCTTACAGCGAAACGCACTGCATAAATATTGCATATACAATATTCGCTGAAAGCGACAAGAGAGAAATATTTAGTCGTATTACCTCCATGTTAACAAATTCGCAAGGCATCATCTTAATTGTCGATTATTTTGGGAAAAGAAAGAGCGACAATAACAGGTGTTACTGAACACACGATTGTCTGAAGAAAGGCAATGCGAAATTGTATAGTTGAATATTACCTTAAATCGATGCTGATGTTTAATTGCGCACCTTACAGTGTTCATTTGGCTGGGATTGAATGTTTATTATATGCGGCCTGGTTGGATCTACTGTGAAAACTATTTTGAAATATAAAATGCCCCCTATAATAACATCGTTTCATCATTTACCCTCCAACTTTTTGTTCAGTCCTTTCTTTCATAGCACTGTTACCTTGTTCTGCCAACATTGTTTTTCTATTATTATGTTGTAATTTTCCCCCTTTTTGCCTAACTTTTTTCATAGTTCATCGCTTTCCCTATCTCATTTTTCTGCTATGCCTGTTTAACTGTTTTTTATGGTTTCTTCCACTTCACCACTTTTTTTTATTAATACGAGTACGTACCTCAATTTGTATATAGTGATTTCATTACAACAGTTTCTCTCATATTAATTTCTTTGATACACCGCTTTGTATTCCTTTCATTGTGTGTGTTGTGCTCCCCTTGAAGTATGCAATGTTTATTTATACCTCAGTATATATTTCGAAATTTTTATGCTATAAAATTGCAACAGCAAGTTGCTTGTTGCATGTTACAACATGAAATTATTTTAAATGTTCAAATAAAAGCAAGTCAAAAATAAATATTATAGTAGCGGACTTTTAAAGTTTTTATTATTTATGTTGTTGTCTGGTTTTTGTTTTTTGTTGACTTCATGTCACACGGTGTTTGTGTGGCAACATCAAAGGACTTCGCGATGCCAAGTGCACTTTAATCCGAACACATGCAAAATAGTTCACATCCCGCTCACATGCACACACCGAATGTTGCTTCTCATTACCATTATTATCATTATTATTATTGCACTCATGTTGTCCGACTTCTAAGCAATTATTTAAAGCCATCTGCAGCTCATGTTGCTCCTTATACTCGTTTATGTTTATATATGTAAATATTTTCATTTGCATGTAGAATAGTAGTAACAGACATATCTAGATACATTTGTTGTTTCACTGACATATGTATGCATTTAGTAGTTGAGCTTAGCTTTATGAAGTCCTTCATGCTTACACGTGTATGCATGTCTTTATAAAAGATCAGCTGTAGTTGATGATACTCTGGACTTTAATTACCCAACTACCGGATGACGACGTGTCTGAATGTGTTTGAGTTACTATTGTATGCGTCCGCCTATATATTTTTATACTTATCTCTACCTACGTATGTGTTGTATTGCACGTATATTCCAAAGTACTCGACATAAATTTACATGTCTATATGCATGCGTGTTCTAAAAAGTTTTATGTGAGATACAAAATTGGAGATAATATGAAGAAAACAAAAAACATTCTTGCTAAATAAAAAACTCTCTGCACACAAACTGTAGTCTCCCTAGGCCATTTAATAATTCATTGATTGAAATAAAACACTCAATCTACTTGTATTTAAAATCCTATGATGATTAAATTATTCAAATCAATTCTGTTTTACTTTCATTCGAGTTTCATTCGGATCATATTCATTCTCTGCGCTTGTCGAATGCGGTTTTTGCTTTGTTGGCTTTAATCAAAATCTAACTCAATAGATCAGTTTCTCGTTTGAAAGAAACTATGTACATGTCAGTTTCAGGTCTCATTGCAAATGAAATATATGTCGCGAAAAACTCGTTTACTCATAACAAATTTGGTTTTACGATATTTTATGTTAATTAATGCTGTTCCATAATAGAAATATTGATATGAATCTCTGATCCACCAGTGGAAAAGCAATACATACTTTTCAATTTCATTGCACACACATCAATTCGGGTTTAGATCAAAACACAGTACAATCGAGCAAGTAAACCGTGTCACTATGGGTATCAGAACGGCTTTTGAGCACCGAGAGTACTGTTCAGCTATATTCATTGATGTTGCTCAAGCTTTTGACCGTGTATGGCATGTTGGTCTCATTCACAAAATAAAAAGCGTGCTTCCACAGAGCTCACACCAACTACTAGAGTCATACCTTACTAAAAGGTTATTCGTGGTGAGATGCAAAAATTTCACTTCAAACGAGTACCACATCAATGCTGGCGTCCCACAAGGCAGTGTTCTCGGTCCGCTTTTATATGTCATTTTCACTGCTGACATACCTTTAAATCCCCGCCTTATTACATCAACCTTTGCGGATGACACTGCAATCATCAGTCACTCTCGCTGCCCCAAAAAAGCGACGAAAGAGCTAAGTGATCATTTACAACTGGTATCGAACTGGCTAGACAATTGGCGTATAAAAGTCAATCCGGATAAATGCAAGCATGTAACTTTCACCTTAAACAAGAGAGACTGTCCGTCCATTACTTTTAACAACACCACCGTACCACACTGTACTGAAGTCACCTACCTAGGAGTACATTTGGACAGACGACTCACCTGGCGGAAGCATATAGAAGCCAAAAAAATTTCTATGAAATTAAAAGCCCAGTCTCTTCACTGGCTCTTAAACCCAAGATCTGGGCTAAGCCTCGATCTAAAGGTGCTGTTATATAACAGCTTAATAAAGCCTATCTGGACATACGGTTCCCAGCTTTGGGGGAATGCAAGCCCAAGTAACGTTGAAGTCATCCAAAGAGCCCAATCAAAAATACTTCGTTTCTTAACAGGTGCTCCCTGGTACATTTCGAACGCGAATATCCACAGAGACCTTAACGTCCCACTAATTAAAACCGAATTGGACAAAATGAAACAAAAATATTTTGTTAAGCTCTCGGAACATCCTAATCCACTAGCTCGATCACTATCGTATATGAGTTGTCGCACGCGCCTTCGTCGGAATGACTTTCCTGCCCCATAAACCTGGGAGGACCACGCAACACTGGAAAGTTTCTTTAGCTCACCACTATAGAAACTTTTAAAACATCATTAGCTTTTAAGATTTCTCAATTATTGTTAGGCTTTGTGTTGTATTCAAAGTGATGCAATAAATAATAAAGAACGCAAAAAAAAAAAAAAAAAAAAAAAAAATTTCATTGCACAGTTCTCGGCAATTAATGAGCCTAAAACTTGAATATTGGACAATATTTCATTGGCTTAGTCAAATGTTTTCAGGTTCACATCTTCAAATAAGTGGATAAATTATCCTTTTAGTATAAGTCCGTTAAAAAGCGTCTGTTAACAGAAATTTGTTGGTTTAAATGACCATAAACCAGTTGGTTTATAGTGATTATAAGTTTTATAGTAAAACTAAATGCAAATTGTACATATAAAGTTATTTAATGTTACTTAATCACATTTATTCACTTCCTTGCTTTTCAAATGTTTAGGGCGAACTATTAATTTATAGAGTAAATAAGTTTTCGGATTAAAGAAATCATTGATTGGTTACAAAATGTAGTAATTTAGTAATTTAATTTTTAATACTTAGTAATTTTGTTCTGTTTAAAATTATCCTTCATTCAAAATTCAAATTTTTGATTGTTGAGATTAGGAAATCACTAAGTAATTCCACGGTAAGTGGAATCTTTACATTTTATAAAATTTGAAGACTCTTTTAAAGCTTCTCTTAAAAATTAACCAAAAAATATGTGGATTTTTTTTTATTTTTTTTGTCCTTTGGTTTTATTTATTCTTGTTGATATTATTATATTTACTGTTATTGTTGTTGCCACACGTGTCTTATTTATTTACAATTTAAATGCGACATGTTTCAATGGGATGTGGATGCAATACAATCGCAGCAAAAGCATTTTCTATTTGCCTGCGCCAGTTCACTCAATCAGTCAGTTGGATAGGCTCTGCCTTATTCAAACACACATACTCTCTGTTTTTCTTTAATTTCCATCCATCACTGCATCATATATGAATTTTTTTGTTTTATTTTGTATTTTTCTTCTTTTTTTTTTTCATTTTAATTGGTTCAATCAATTGTGCCAACAAACAAGGATAAACGAACAAATGGGATTAAACGTTAAAATACACAAGTGGCTTCGTTATTATTGCCAAGTCAACCAAAACTCATTCGACATTTGTAGCACTTTGAGGTTCGAGTTTAGTTTTTGAAGTAAGTATATAGTTTTTTGTTATTATTTAACATTTACTAAAAATAATACACACATTTATCTAAGTGTAATGTAATGAGAAACAAATTTACTATTAGAGTTATGCCTATCAATTGATATCCTATAGAATTGTTAGATCTATTAGATACTTTTAAATTGTTTGCACAGTTGATTGATTGCATTTCAGAGAACTTGTTGACAATTGTACTCTGTTGTGATCACGACAAGAACCTCAAACAACTGTGAATGACGTAAACAAGTTGTGATACTGAACGAGTTAAATGCAATAGACTCCAGATCTAAAAACTTAAATAATAGTAGAAAATAAGAAAATTTTCTGTCGACTGTTTGAAAATCCATTTAGCCCCTATAATACCCAGATCGCACGATCATCCAGTTTGGCCTATATGGTAATATTTTAAGTAATTTGTCATAGACTTATTATGAAATTTTCCCCTTGTTAGATCCACCTCGATAACTAACCTACTTATTGTCAATCCTTAAACTTTTAAATACACTACTTTCAAACTAGAATTAGATATACAAATTACATTAAATTAAATTCAATCAAATATTCAAAATACTTATTATTGCCATCAGCAACAAGAAAACTACATATTTAACTTTATAGTTTTTATGTTCTTTATTTACACATTCATTCATCTGACTTATCAAAATATAATACAATAAATGATTATGACACGTAATGAAATCATGTTTATTGCGTCATGAAAGACATAAATAAGAAGATAAAGACAGCAAAGAAGAATAAAGAAGTCAATAAGGAAGAAAGAATAATTTTTCCACTAAATTAGAAAGGAAATTTTGTGTAAAATTTTATTATTTTATTATTGTGTTGGGGGGCGCGAACATATGTATGTCACATTTAAAGACAATGAAAGAATACGAGTAAGTATAAATATTATGTTTGTGATAAAGTTTATTAGAAAATTAAAGAAAACATTATATAAATTGAGTTGAAAATAATTTGAGAATTCAATTGTTGTGACTCTAACATAACAATAATAGCAGCATGGAAATATGGTATTCAAAAGGACCCTCCATATTGACTTTAATGGTATTCAAATTTATTGTTAACAAAGGTTTGGCCTAAGGCAAGTCAATCCAATAGCAAACCAAAAATTTACGAGTAACTAAATTGAACTAAGCAAACAGGAAAAGGAACAACACAATACATACTCGTATGGGAAAAGGCAACCATCAACAAGGATAACAATGCATGGTTATACAATATAAAATACAATTCTGGTCTGATTTGAAAACGCATACAAAAGGAATGACGAAGGAGTGAATAAAGAAATGAATGAAGTAGTCTCAGACGAAGATTTCGCCGACAATGCAAAGTAAACGAATTTAATAGTCTTGTAATTGAATTTCTATTGACACACACTCACACAGGAGTAGAAGGAAGTATGAAGTAAGTAAGTATTTCGTGTATTTGCAAAAAGGATTGCAAAAATTGGCAAAAGAAATTAAAGCAGACGAATAGGGGCGCGGTGGCAATATGCCTTTCTCCTATGAGAATGAATCCAATAAAATACTTGAGAGAACTAATCAAACTAAAGAATGAATGAAGAATAGATAGACGAAGAGAATGAAAGAAGGCAAACGAAATTTATTCCATTTTAAACTTTTTCGAATAGTTTTCAATGACGTTGAACGCAATGGTAATGATAATCATAGTGATGATAATGATGACGATGACGGCGAGTCGCGTTTCTGTTTGTTGTTCTGTTCAGTTCAGTTCAGTTCAGTTCTGTTCTGATCTGTTTCCTTGAATAGAGACAATGCAAACGGCAAACTTTTGCTTCAACTCAACTCATTTCTACTGAACTGAATACGAATGGTTTTTATTTTTTTTGTTCTGCCTTTGCTTTGCCTGCAACTATAAATGCATTGGAAGAAAACTAACTCAAGGTCGCCCAAGAGGAAACTTTCCACTTTGTAAAAAAGAAAGGAGAAATTGTACAATGCTTACCTCATATTATAATGCGTTTTTCTTTTCTTTATTTTCCAGCAGGTAATAAAGACCATGTTGCTGCCACTTTGGATGCCGATGATGTTACCACCACCACTACCACCGCTGCCATCGGAACTACCACTCTCAGCAACAACATGATGCTGAAGCCAAGTCGCCACGCAACAAAAGAGAGCAAACGAAGGACATAAAACTGTTATACAAATACGAGTGAAGCAGCATCCAACAAATTCTTGTTGCATACTTCAAAGGGCTCTGCCTAGCATCGCACTAAATCAGTTGTTCATTGTAAGCCTTGACGTCGTCCTCGTTGTCGTTGTCATTGTCGTCATCGTCGTCATCGTCGTCCATGTCTTCTTAGCTGTTGATAAACCATCAAAAGCGTGTATTCACTACGTCGTCAGCCTAAGCGTCGGCTAAGGAGCCAAATTAAAGAAAGGAATATTAAAATCTTTAATATTAATCATACGCCGTGTGGCCAATTAGAAGTGATAAATGATACTAGCGCTTTTAATGGCGGCTATTTAATCTTCAAAACCGACATAATTACAAAAAATAAACAAAAACAAAAAAAAGACAAAAAGAAAAAAAAAATTAGGAAGAAAATAAAATTAAGAAAAACCTTGAAACCAAGGAGATTTTATTCTCACTCAAGTTTAAGTTTGGAAAATATATAAAAGGAAAAAGAATAAAGGAAAACGGGAAAAGGAAATATTCTTTGTTGCAAGTGAGTCTAAGTGTACTTTCTGTTCATTGTGTGCGTATATATGTGTACTTGTGTGAGTGCGTGCCTTTCTGTGTGAGTTTGTTTTTTAAAAAAAGATTAATGAAGCAAAAGTTTTTCAACTTGAATTTTATTGTATTCTTCTTCTTGTTGTAGTTCATGTTCCTTGTTATTTTCATGCATAAATATTTTATGAAAATAAATGGTGAATAATTAAAAGAATATCTACATACACCACCACACTCACATATTAAGCCCAAAAATTGAAAGAGAGTGTAAAATAGAATGGGAAATATATATAAAAATAAAATTTAAATTTTAATTTATTCTTCATAAATCAACGATAACCCAAATTGTTCATGCTGTTTTTCAAGAATTTTACATGACAATTTTTTTAAAAGAAAACCTCCAGTGAAATTTATATTCATACTTCGTGAAAGAGGAAAGGATTTACAATTAATTAATTACAATTTGGAATATATAATAATACAAACAAAATATAAGAACAACAATTTAAATAACTGGTAAGTATGATTACCATTACATGGTATTTTCCACCATTTAATTTCAGTATTAATAATGAATTCAATAAGTAGGATGTAAATTTCAGTATAGTAACATAAAATAATACTTTAGTGACCCAATTCAATTACAGGTTTCGCATATAATTGCATATTAATGAAGTTTCCCCTGAATTGCTTTGTATACAAAAATTCACATTGCTAACTGGCATTTTAATAGACATGTTTACATGAACTTGGTTTGAAAAGACATGATTTTAATTATAAATATCTTTTTTTTTTGGGAATATCTTTTTTTCAGTAACTGGAAAACTCTAATAACTACAAATTAAGTATCAGTGTATGACGATTAAGAATAACTGAACATTATTTGTATTTTTAAAATAGGTTTGCATATAGTACACATGGACCAATCAACAATCAACTCTACTACTCATCATTTGGGTAATTTCCATATCAAGTACACATAAATATTTATAAAGATCAGAAAACTTAAGTTTGGTTTTACTGAAGATTGTACATAAAATATTTGTATATTTTAAACAAATATAATTCTTTTTCTTTATTTAACAATTCTATGACGAAGATTACATAACATATATATACATATATATAAATATTTATTTGTTTTACATTTGATTTGAACATGAAAAAAAGTGTCATAAAAAATTAAAAAATACTACATTCCATATTACAGAGACTTCGTTGTCCATCCGTCCGTCCATCCTCGGATCATATCTCCTAAACCGCAATAGCTAGAGAGTTGAAATTTCCACAGAATGTGTAGTTTTATGTGGGCATTAGGAACAAATACTAAAACAAAAATATTTTCAAAAACTTAAAGGAGTCCCCATACAAGGAACATTTTGGTTTGTATGGCAGCTATACGATCCAGTAATCCCACGATCTTAAAATTTTGATGGTTTGTGGTTATACATCAGAAACTTATATTGTCGAAATTTTAGTTTGATCGGACTACTAGGGAGGGTACCGCCCATAAAAACCCCCATTACAATTCAGGTTCTTATTAGACAAACTTTTTTGGTTTTTGTTCTATCGAACTGAAATTTAGACACTATAAGTTCTTGATATAGACGCCATACATCTGTTGGAATCAGCCAAATTGGGCTACTAGGGGAGTACCTCCCATACAAACCCACCATTAAAATTCAGGTTCTTATTCGAAAAAGTTTTTTGTTTTTTGGATTATTGAACTAACCATCCAAATTTCTGCTTATGGTTCCACATTTACAAGTTTGCCAACATTATGTATTCCGGACCATTGCCGAATGTTTCGTAGCCATGAAAATTGTTTCCGGTCGATTCTCTGCTTTCCATCTACTTATTTAGCTTTGTATCTTGCAATTTTTGCAACTCAGGTACACTAGGTGTGGGCCATCTCACTGACAACTGCAGTCGAGTTCAATCCCTGTGTAACTCCCTTCACATCCCTCCACTTCGCCATCTACTTACAGAAGCCAGTCAAAATAACTTCAAAAATTTCATATTACTAATAAATAAATTTAATCTAAATCAGTTAGTCTAAGTATGATAAAAAAAAAAAAAAAAAGAGAGATTCTGATCTCATCTAGCTCAAGGCCTTTGTTGCTTCAGCTTCAATATTGTATTTTAGAATTAAGTTTTCTATTGTACAATAAATAAATAAATAAATAATTTAGCCTTGTATAATAAGTTTTTATTAACTCGTATTTGGGATCTCTCTTAACATATCCCAAGTTCTTCTCTTTACGATTGTTTAAAGTTCTCGGTCACAATGCATTTTATAAAATTTCTACATTTGTTTTTTTTTTTTTTTCTTTGTTTTTATTTAAAGGATTCCTCGAAGGAAACTTAATTCACATGACTGAAGCTTGTTGCTGTCTGCTATTTTCAGAGTTCAAGTTTCGATGGCGTAATGACCAAACGTAACATTTTAAAAAGCGAATTTTAATGTTCATATTGAGATCATGACTGTGGAACGCCATTCTGTTCTTAAGAAAACTATTTCGCGCTGTTTTAATATCTTTGGAGCAATTCCAATTTTCATTTCAGGCATCAAAGATACTTAAAATGTTTCATTCTTTCGATAGAAGTGTTGTTAACCATTAAGTAAGTGTTAGTAAGTATAAATGTTTTTCCGGCTTACAGTCGTAGACTTGGTTTTATGGAAATTAATTCGTAAATCTATTAAGCTTTTGGCTAGAAGAGTGGTGCTGTCTGCATATCTTAAATTGTTAAATAAATGCACCATTTACTTTTATATCCTGGTCAATGTCATTTATTGAATATACCCTGTCTTACCCTTCGTGGGTCAGTTTGTTGCCACTACAAATTTCTTCTGCATGAATTTCTTTGTCATCTAGTATTCCCAAAGACTGAAGAGTTTTGCATATGCTTGTCATATTTATCGCCAAAAACATTCGCAGTTTTTTACTACACCTTGAATACATTGCAATGCCTCTCGAGTTCCAAATGCTTCTCTAAAGCCAAACTTCGACTAGCCCACTACTTCCTTAAATGATCTATATATTCTTGCATGCATAATTTCAAGCCAAATATGGTTGCGTGCGACATTAAGCTAATAATGCAGTGTAATATTTTGCTTCTTTCATGTTATGCAGGGATATGAAACTAGACGTCAACCAATCTTCATCGTACACATGGCTAAATAATTTAACTAAGAGCGTCATATTTCCAAGGTTTATCAGTTTTAGAATTTCGTATGGCCTATTTTTGTGCTATTTGTCAGTAATTTAATGGCTTCTTCAATTTCGTTTGCAGTTATGTATAAATTTATAATTGCCAGTTGAACTAGTTATGGAACACAAAAATCGTGATTGGATCTATTGTCATCTGAAAATATTGTTTATTTCTATGGTGCCTTTGAAATGCTTAAATTTGCCTAATTAGATCCTAATCCAATAGGAACATAGTCAATAATATAATATTTTTCTAGTCCACGTTTATTTGTTAGCTTTATAAATTAATAAAACTTTCATTTGTTGTTGAACTCAATATAAGTTTGTTTTATTATTTGATGTGCTTTTTGTATTCATTTCATTAACAATTTCACATTTTTTTTATTATTATGAACAATACTATTGGTTTTTAGTTGACTTCTGGAAGCAGAGTGTTTATTGTCACTACCATGTGCTTCCTGACTGATAGCTGAAACCAGAGTGATCTAGTGAGAACACACTTTTATGTGCAAATCCTAGCTTTAAACTCAAATGAGGGTTTGCACACGACACCCAAGAATAATAGAAAAAGATATTAGCTAATTAAAAATTGCCTTCTAATAGTGAAGATAAAGACATGACGTACAATATATTTAGGTTGGCACAAAAACATCAATAAATACCTTTTATTATTGCATTTGTACTATGAAACCTGTATGATTCCTATTTAAATATCCCTTCCATTGTTTGTTTCACAACATTCTACAAATCTAAATCAAAATCAGAAAAGGTTATTATTTTTTTTTTAATAAACAATCATATTAATTAGAAAGTAGACCATTTAAAGTAATGTTAAAGTTTCTTGTTATCATGCCACATGCACGTTCGTTACTTTCTATCAAAAGAAATATTTCAAAAATAATTGTAAACTTGCCAAAAAAAAAATTTTTTAAATTTATTGCAAGAAAATGAAATTCTCTTTCCATTTGTGCGATAGGAAAACTAGTGATTATTCAAAAATTTAAAGTTTCTCCTATTTAAAGTAAGAAACCTTGGACAGATTTATATTGAAGTAAAAAAAAAAATGCGAATTAAATGAAAATATACAAAATAAAAAGCCAAAGAAGAAATTAAATCAAATAATCCCATGAGGTAAACCATCTGAATCAAACTGAATCAAAACAAACAACAAATTGCAACTTGAATTATTGTTTACCCTCATTACGGAGGACATGGTCCATGCTCTATGAAGTCACAAGGTTCGAATTTTTAAGTAATTGCTGTTTATGGCAAATTATCGTTAACTTTCTGTGAACTTTCTATATTTCTATATCCATGTATTTTCTAATTTCTTTTCTTTTTTTTTTGCCCTATTTATTTTTTCGAGTTGAATACACTAAACACAACATAAAACTTCGTACTGCATACGTGAAAATCCAAGAATGGAAAGTTTGGCTAGCGAGTTGAGGAGAAAATAAAAAGTAGACAAAGCAACAACGCCCATTTGATTTATGGCGTAAAATTTCCCAAACTCTCGTTGTCAAAACTTTTGTGGCCAAAACGAAGAAGAAGAAAAAAATAAATAAAAGAAGAAAAAAAAAAAGAATACGAAAAGAAAATAGAGAAAAACTTTTATTTGGTGCAATTTATTTTGCCCATTTTGCTCATTCACGGTTCGCTTCGTTTCGCTTTCAAATCCAACTAGAATTCATTCATTTGAAGCGTTCTTTATTTATTTATTTATTTGTTAAAGCATTTATGTTTTTTTAAAATAATTTTCAATGGATAAAAAAAGTTTGTAACTTTAATTTCTTTTCTTGTTGCGACAGTTGACAGTTTCAATGGTGCGAATGAAAACGATATTCATTCATTTATTTAGTCCTTTGTTTATTCTTCATTTTCACGTTCACTTCACAAATGAGTAAATCAAATACATTTGAGTGTCTGTCGCACTTTCCGTCGATATTAATATGTAAATGTATTTATGTAATTGTTTCAAATTATTTAAATTAGGAAAACTTTAAACAAAATTGACAGAGGCAATTAAAGTTGCCTGCTTTAATTATTTTTGATAAAGGTTAAAGTTGAAGCGATTAGACTAGATTAGTGTGGAGTACTTATATTTTTGAGTTAATCAAGTAAATAATGAAAAAAGTGTGAAAAATATTCAAGAACTTAGTAGTTCAATTGACTCTGTTTCCTATATTTCTATTTTAATATCAAGCACATTTTCTTATTTAAATTTCCATCAAGTTCAAGTTTGAGGTATCCTTTTAAATATACTGACATTCTTTATTTAACAGGTACTAGATATAGGTAATGTCCTAGAGAACTGTTTGATAAGCTAATGAAACCAAAAAAGTTTATATGTAGAATATATGGTTTCAACAGGAAGGGACAACATGCACATGGTTATTCAAAAATTTTGGAAAAGATTGACAGCCAACCGAGCTAGCAGAGGAGGTGACTTGAACAAAATTCCTTTTTATTATTAACCGGAATCAATGTGCATTCTGTAATTTACAATAAAAATAAATAAATTTCACCCAATAACAAAGGGTAAAACTGCGCTTTCTGTCTATTTGTTGTATTAAAGTTATTTTAGATATGATGAGCTTTAAATCAGGCAATCAGGTGGCAACTTGAAATTCCCATCATGAGCATCGATTGGAGAACAATCTCATTAGAGGAGCAAGAGGAGCAATTTACTAATTCTTTGTGCTAAAATTTCATTCTACTGGAATTATGAGTCTTCAGTTTTATTTTCACAACTCTCGCAATCGACACATCATTACAAAAATTAACTTCACCTTTTCCACTGGAACTCATTGTAAATTCATAAAAAATTCACTATAGAAACCAATGGCATCGTTGAAAGATCCAATCTTCCATATAAATTAAAATCGTTTTAGCTTAACCGTGATCAATAGTTTTCAAGTCATTTGGAAATTGGAACGATGAAATCTTTCTTTAAAATATATTGCTTTGTGGCTTGAGAAATTGCTAAGACAAGATAATTCTGGTTTCCGTTAAAATAGTCAGTTACTTATTAGTTATTGTAATTACTTCAAAAATATCTCAAGAAGTATTTTGTTCGACTTCCATACGATTATTGGTTAGACGCACCAAACTCTTCTTTTTTTTTTATGTCCAATAAATGTTGCTTATCATCTGTTGCCTATCAAACTGTTGTCCGAATGTTTTGTTTTTCGAACACATAACTGTTTTCTAGAAATCTTTCGACGTATGAACTCACTTGAACTGTTAGTTCATTGGGATAGACGCAGTTATTATTTTATTGAATATAAAATTAAAAAATAACTTTTTTTTGAGTAGAAATTCAGACAAAATATGGGCAGAGGAGAGAAGAAGATGCATTTTGGCATGACTCCAATTTGTAAAAGATTATATGACGACGACTGTTTAAACTGACACTCGATGATTGGAAAACGATGAAAAACGTTTTAATTTAGACGGCCCCGATGGATAACAAAACTACTTTCACGATTTGCGAAAAAAAAAAAGAAGATTATTTAAGCCGGCCTCACATCTGTGCTGGTATTGGGAGCGATTATGTTTTAATATTAATTTTTTTTAAGCAGAAATTGAATAGTGTTCGATATAAATAACAATTGGAATCTGTTTTTCCAAAGATAAATAACCATTTTGTACCGTTTCCATTGATTTTTCAAAAAGATACTGCTCCTATTCCTAGAATAGTAAAATCGTTCACTTCAAGGTAAAACATTGATGTAATGAATTGGCCACCATACTCTTCAGACTTTAACAAAATTAAAAATGTAAGGGGCTGGTTGTCTTGTAAGGTTTAAGAAAGAGAAATTCAGTACAATGATAAGGAGTCGTTAAGGGCAACAATTAAAGTTGCTTGGAGCGAGATAAAATTGGACTATATAAATATCCTATACTTCTCAATAAAAGACAGAATTTTGGAAGTCATAGGCCAAAAAGGTGACAGCACTCACTATTAAATATAACATTTAGTTTTATATAAACAAATAAAAATGCTTAAATGTCCATTTTATGACCAAAATATAAATTTTCTTTACTGTGTCTATTCATTTGACCAATGAAAAAGTGACTTATTTTAACTAAGTACCTTACCAGAAGTAAAAATTATTGTTATTTATATTTTTACTTTTATATTAATAAATGTGTAAGAGCAATGAATAAATACAACTTGTGCATAATTTCTTTTTAAAAATTTTCTCTTGTATAAAAGCTACAATGTAATTTTTAAAAAAGGTATAGGTGCGTCTATCCTTTTGACGAGGACTAACTTTGTCCTTGATGGAAAGTGTGCCGGTGTAGCCCAATGATGATGACCTTGATTTTTGTTTATAGTTACACTTAATATTTTTATTCTTTACTTTGGTTAACAAGTTCAGTAAATCACCAAAAACAAAAAATAAATAACAACAGTTAAATTCAGTTCATTTCAGTTCAGTTGATTTCAAATACGATAGCAACCCAAGACTTATACGAATGCATAGCATAATCTTTTAAGTCTCGTTTTACAATGGTTCTTTTATTCTGCGTGGTAAACCTTTACGAAAACCATTTTCCTAACACCTGATAAGCAAAAACATTGACATATTGATGTTCTCGCCTAACAATCTAGTTGGCGCAACTGTTATTTTTTTGTACTATACGCTGACTCCGAAATATATCATACATACTCGTATCTTACTTCCAATTGGACGGTGAGTAATTGGTACTTATTTTGTTTACATTTTACTTCAAATTTTATTTTTATTTAAGATTCCGTTACGGTATTCTATTATTCATTCATTCTAACTCAAAATCAATATGGTAGCGCCCTAGCAACTTGCAACAAAGCAAATATGTATCCATAATATTGTAATATTGCATCTTAATATACAATACTTGGATGCCTACAATAAATATTGATATTTTAAAATTGAAGATGTTAACACGTTCCAAGGAAAGATCAACGTTCTTGGTCGTGACACATTTCTTTTTCTTATGAATCTGCTTTGCTATTTTCTTTGCTATTGCTTTTGTCTTTGTTTTCCCTATATTGCCTTTTCCCTTTATCATATTTATCTTCAACCTCCACCTCTTCTATTTTCTAATTTTGTAAAAACTTTTTAGCAAATTACACCGTCACCGCTTTTGTCAAATGTTGTTGCTGCTTTTGCTTTTGTTCCTTTGACTACATCCGCCACTTCTACCGCTTCGCACAATCCTGTAAGCATATTCAATCTTGCCAAGCTATTGCTACTGTTTCTGTTATTATACAGAATGAATGTATCTCCTTCGTCACTTTCGTGTTCTTGTTCATTGAGAGAACATGTGTCAAAATAGAGAAAAAGCCAAGAGAAGGGAAAGATGATGAAGACAAAGAAACCGGTATGTTGTATTCTTCTGGTCTAAATCGCAGTATTAGTTGCAGTAAAGTGTTTTGCTCAGTGGAGCAATGCAATTTTTCTTGAGTTCACTTTGGAACACGTTGCGTGTATCTAGATACTTAGTTACATGGATGTGACTTGCTGTTGAAATATTATTGTAGTATTTCGCATTTTAAATAAGTTAAAATGTAAGTGAAACAACAACTCGACTAATGCGAATATCTTTGTATTTAGTATGAGTTTGTTTTAATAAAGAAGAAAATGCTGCAAGAAAAATATTTGTATGCATTTGTTTATTTTTCTTCATTTCTCTTTCTACTTTTCCAACGAAATGATGCACTTTCCTTTGGGTTTTATAGTTGTTGGTTCCGCACACGGGCAATTGTGGTTGTCTTTGTTGCTGTAATATACAATACAATTTTATCTTTTTACAAAATACTTACTGTTCTTATTGTTTCTGTTACTGTTGGAGATGATGGTTATGATGATGATGATGATGATGATGTGCTGAAAACGATTGTGCGCTTTGTTTATTTACTGTTTCCTTCTACCGGAAGTCTAAAGTGATAGACATTTTTTCCCTCATTTGTTTTTTCTTTTTTACTTTTACCATTTCCATCACCTTCCAACAGCTTCCTGTTCCTTCACAGTTAACCAAACGTCATTTGAGAACGCAGGGTATCCTATTTTCAACAATTTCTTACTAGATAGAATTGACAATAACGTGAGCGAAGTCCTTCTTATGGCAATTGAATCCTCGACAGAAGACACAATTCACTATATGTAATGAATTACTTACAAACGAACAATACAGACGAAGAATTATGGGAAAAGAGAAAAAGTTAGAAAAAAAAGGTAGTATAACAACATTTGCAGGTTCCATTTACATGTCACAACTATTAATGTGGCAAGGCATGGCACGTTCCATGTCCTTATTTGCCTGATTCCACTCCAATTGCGTATTTTAGTTAAGATCCGCACAATGGGTCAGCAGCAGTGGTAGAAGTCAAAATAGAAAAGAAGCAACCATTTAACTTATTTTATGCATTACTCAGTAGTTGGTGTAGCTGCAAATACTTGGGTATTTCTGTGTAGATGTGTAGGTACTTAGCAAATGTCAAGAGAGCTACTCACTCTATGGAAGGAAGGAAGGAAGAAACGGGTGGGGTAGCCCACTAGAAAGTGGCAAAAAGTCCTTTATAGCTTGTATAGTTGAAGCGAATAAAATATAATAAAGCCACTTAGCTTGTTACTTCGTTATGGAGCATTACTTCACCACTTGCCCTGCTCATTTACCTCTGCATTGATCTCAACTGCTGCTGCCCATCGAGGCGGATTGTTGCACGACTAATACGACAAGTACGACAAGTGGCAATAAAATGTAAGAGCTCTAATTGGAAGTTGAGCAATAATTAATGTTATAGTTTTGCATAAACAAATCCCAATTGAAATCAATTCCAGTAGGTAATGAGGATGACGAGAATTCTTAGTTAGCTTATAAGTTACAAAAGCAATAATATTGTAACCAATCTAAGGTTTCAACACGAAACTATACACAAACATATTGTACTTATTTCGAATCTTGTGTGTTATAAATCAATATTTGAAGTTGATTAATGTTGCATAAGCTTTGATTTTGTTTGGTTTGATTAGTCTTGAACTGAGCGAAACCAATTCATTTCTAGTTGGTGAAATAATTCAGAATAGCAACATACATATGTAAGGGTCATCAAAAAAGTTGTCAGTTATAATATAGAGATAGTTTTACTCATCGAAACTATTTTGATACAATAATATCTTGAAATCCATGAAATGGAAGTTGATATTGGGAAATAATTCTTTCATTTTGGATTTGAAACAAAAATTCCTATTATTCAATAGAAATAATCTTTTTTGACTTATTCCAATCGATATTACATAACTTACATTTATTTAGTTATTTAGAATAAATTAAGAGAATAAACAAATATTTATATGAAAAATAATAAAACTCATCGACATTCATTTAATTTAATTTAATTAATTTGTTACAGTCAAAATCATTTAGTATTTTATGAAATAAACGAGTGTCCTATCTTAGTTATTGATTTTTTGAAACTAAATTCAATATGCCAACAACACATTATTGTATATTGCAATAAATTTGATTTCATTAATAAACATGAATCACTTGACTTGGAACTAGCGCAACTATTAAATAAAAGCAAAGCAAATTCAATAATAACAATCAAGGTTGAGTTGTGAATATTTTTTTGCATACCCAAAATTATAGAAAGAATTTGGCTTCCGATAGCAATATTTTAAATAAAATTTAAAAAAGAAATTGATTTTCATGAAAGTATGAAAATGCAGTCTTAAGGAGAATTTGTAATTTAGTAATTTAAATTACTAAAATACCAAGAAGTCTATGCTCATTTGATTAGCCAAACACGTTTATGATTTCTATATGTGTATTTTTCGAGTTTTTATACTTCTGTCCCCTCCCTGCACAAGTAGATTAGAGTGTTATATGTTAGATATATTATTCTATAATGGTAATCTTTAAGTTTTTTAGAACTTTAAATTTGCTTTAATTTCTTCTACATATACAGTTTTCATTTGTTTAATACATACATATATCTTATATTGTATTTCTTGGTAAACATCTCCTTCAATCCAGATAACCCAACTTTTCCAGACATCCCCCATCTTCTAACGTTATCTAGAATGCCATAGTATGTTAAGTTTATTGGAAGTGGCAGCCGTTATTAGAACCACATCATTTAGGTCATGGCGTTACGATTGTGATGACAAAGATGACACAAACTATCTTACTCAATAGATAACCAATACGAACAGTTAGTTATCCCAGTAACCTCATACCGAATGCTGAGTGATGTGAGTCAACAATCTTGTTCAATCTATAAAGAGTGTTTTCTTAGAATCTAAAACTGAAGATATATTCTTAGTACACTATAATTTGTTGGTATCATGTGTTTGCCTTTTAAATGACTGTAAAAATAATTAATGAAACAAAGTAACATACAGTAATGTGAAAGAAACATTAAATCATTCAATCATAGATACATTTATTTATGTATCCATTCGGAAAAACTAGTGTACATATTATTATTTATACTATTGCATATATTGAAAACCTGAAATAGTTTTAATAAAATAACAACTGTGGGAACATCAAAGGTTCTGGTAACAACAAGAATATAGTACTTTCAGTGCATGATAAAATATTCATTCAGACACTTGAAGCAACCTCAATATAGTACAATAAACTTATTATGTAGTAGATGAACACGCACACGAAACAGCATAAACTTCGATCAATTTATCAATATTTCAATCATCATTCAGCAGCCCATCAATCATACTAAACATATTTCCTATTTAAGGCAAACATCCTAATGATGCTTCATGGTTTATGGGTTGGTCCTTGCACATTCATAGAGAATGAATGAATGTTGAAATACGAATAAATTTATGAATAATTTTCTAAATGTGCACGAGTATCTGTAAGTAAGTATCTGGCTGTATATGTTTACTTGTGCGTATATGATATTCGGAAAAAATACGCATAATTTTCAATGTAAACGTAGTTGATATTACTGAAGAACGACGCGAGTAGCAGTCAAAGCTTAAAATGTGTGCTTATTGTCCACAGTTTTTTATTCTTGTAAACGTGCATTTAATGTAGCATTAAAGATGTCATTATCAATGTTATCCAATGATGCATCGATCAAAACTGTTCCTACATTCGTACATTTATCTAATACTATATGCACAGTACAGTTCAAAATAAAAGGAACAAATCTAAGTTTTGGTATTTGAACTTTACTTACTTCTTATCGCGATTGTCAATCTATTAGCTATTAATTTATCAATACCGATACAAAGGTACCCGAATTCCATTCTATTTTGTATAGCTTGGAATAGATGTAACTTTTATATTGTTGTCATTCTGATACATCTAATACACTGGCATATGTATATCCATTGTATTTGCAACATTTTTGAAGGATTCATGTAATGAATATGCTCAGAAGGAATCCATTTAGTATATACAATATAACAAACTTAAGAATTACATATTCATGAGATTAGTACGTTCGTTGTTTTTGTTTTGCACAGTACTGTACTATTTATTTACTATACTTTATTTGTCGAGTATAAATTGTAGGTTAATAAACTCATTAAATGCTTTATGTATTTGTATTTATCATGTACATATGGTACGTGTATTTTAGTATCTCAAGTAAGCCTTACTTCCTTTCATCCTTTCATTTTTCCATCGATGTGAATCGATACCACTATGGATAATGATGATGACGATGCTCGATGTTGGTTAAATTCAAGAATGTTACAATAATATGAGAAACAGCAAATAAGTCGTACAGTATGTCAAACAAACATACGCAGAGACGCCCATAAAAAGTATCAAAAATGCGGTAATGGTAATGGTGAAGGTCAGGCCGCATTTACGTTTTGGCCTAAAGCATCATCATGGTTTACGTTCTGTTCTCTTGTTTTTCCTTGTGCTTGCATCCGCCCAACATTTGAGAAGCAGCGGAAGTAGCAGCAGCTGAGGCAGCAGCAGAGAAGCAGCGTTATCACTCCATTGTCATGCGCATTTGGGATCTGTCGAACAGTTTTTGGCTTGCTGCCGTATAACAGTTTGATTTAAACGTTTCAGTTTCGTTGCAGACTTTCAGGCGCTGCTGCCATTGACAATGTCGAAATATTGTATATCAAAGCTTTTATTCATTTTCCTTGTTTTTCCTTTTGTCATTTTTAATTTGCGGCCATTCACATAAAAACCGAAAATTGATAAAATGATTTACTTATTTACCAGTTTCATGGCATCAAAAATTATGGTATGGTTTATGGTTTTCCTTTTGATGGCTTCGAATGTGAGTTTATTATTCAAATAAATATATGTATTATTGGGTGTATGCATATGATTCCGCCCTTTTTTGTGAAAACAAAACAAATTTGCTTGTTTAGAAAAAGGAAAATTTATTTATTCAAAGTATGCCCCATCTGCAGCTACAACCTTTGCCCATCTTTCAGGCAATTTACGGATTCCTTGCATAAAGAAGTCCTGGTCTTTTGAGGCAATCCAATTATGAAGCCAAATTTTGATATCTTCATAAGAAGTGAATCGCTCTCCCGTAAGATCAGACTGCATCCTTCGAAATAAATGAAAATCTGAAGGGGCTATATCTGGTGAATATGGCGGGTGGGGTAGCACTTCCCAGTCTTGTCCATTTAAATATGTTTTCACAACATTTGCCGTATGCGGTCTGGCGTTGTCATGTTGAAGAATTAATTTGTCATGCCTATTCACCCATTCCGGTCGTTTTCTTCTATAGCTACCTTCAACCGCATTAGTTGTCGTCTGTAAACATCGCCAGTGATAGTATCAGACGGTTTCAGCAACTCATAGTGCACAACACCTTTCTGATCCCACCAAATACAGAGCATAACCTTGGTACAATGAATATTTTTCTTTGGCTGTGATGGGCCGGCCTCACCTGGCTTCAGCCAAGATTTTTTGCGTTTAGGATTCTCGTAATATATCCATTTTTCATCTCCCGTGATTATCCGATGCAAAAAACCTTTTCTTTTTTGTCTTTGAAGCAGCATTTCACAAATGGTTTTGCGACGTTCGATGTCTCGGTCTTTCAATTCATGTGGCACCCAGTTATTGACTTTTTGAACCATTCCCATTGCTTGCAAACGTCTTGAAATAGTTGATTGATCAACATTTAATGTTGTTGCCAATTCTGATTGTGTTTGACAACAATCTTCGGTCAATAAATCTTCCAATTCAGCATCTTCAAATTTTTTGGGTGGTTTTCCATGTTCTCTGTCCTCAATGTCAAAATCATCATTTTTAAATCGTCGAAACCATTCTTTGCAAGTTGTATTCGATGGAGCATGCTCACCGTAAACATCAGCAAGCAAACGATAAGTTTCCGCTGCACTTTTCTTTGCAACAAAATAGTGCAATAAAACCTCCCGCAAATGATGTTTACTTGGGATAAAACTCGACATTTTCAATGAATTAGAAATATTTGTTGTTTATGCTTCTATCAGCTGTTATACACTGTGTTTAACAGCTGATAGAAGGCACTATCGAATGCAAGTATTAGTATTTTAGTGTGCAAGTGTAAGCGGCGATACTAGCGAAACTATCGGAAAGGGCGGAATCATATGCATACACCCAATATTATTATAATTTTGTATTTTTATTTTGGTTTTGGTTTCAGTGGTAATTGACAATTTTCAAAAAAAAAAAGAATTAAATAAAAGCCTTAATTTAATCGTTAAACCTTTAGACTAACTTTGACCTTACCAAATGTTGCACACACTTCACTTAAGTTGATGATGGTTCCCGTTATATTGTAGAAATATCCAATGTATATAATAAATACAATTGGACTGAGGCACAATAATGGCTTATGACTGATAGAAATGGCCTTTTTTTAAGAAAGTAGTTGACCATATACAAAATTCTATTTCAAAACATCTAAAATGGAGTGACTACTCGTTCGTTATTACAAAACTCATGGCAATACCTAAGTACATAGATATGTGCATATACATATGTTTAACGAGATAATCGAAGCATATTAACATGCGTGGCAAACGTCGCATTATAGTGATAATCACCTTCTACTTACTCTATTGTTGTAAAGTGCACAGGAAACCAAAAATTTAAATAAAAATTTTTTGAATTTTATAAAATATTTCAATCATTGAATGAACAGTCATTTAAATACTTTAACCATAATCCAAGTTGAAGTGGCAATCATTTGTAATTTATGTCAATCAATTTGCTTGGGTCCTTAAATGTAAAAAGGTTTGGTTTACTTTTTACTTCTCGTGTAATAAAAACTTTTAATGTTGCGACCGAAAAAAAAAAAAAAAATAGAATTTTATTGTTGTCCGACGACATAAATAAAAATCAAATTGATCGTTTCTTACATTGAAAAATAATATATTAACATGGACACACACACACACATTTCAACATTCATAGAATTTTGTATATTTTAAGTCTTTTTTTTTTTATATTATATTTCACACTAAAGTATAACAGGAAATATCACTTTGGCTTGGTGTTTTGTAATGCATAGAACCAAGAATCGGTCAATCATCCTTGTAAACAATATTACAATGTATATTTCCGATGTCCACGAACTAAAGTCTGGCAGAAATAATATATTCAAATTAGAGTCATTGAATTATTGAAAAAGGGGGCTACCATAAAATTCATTATTGATGCTAATTCACTTTTCCAAAGGCTATTAAAATTATTGAAAAATCTATTAATTTCAAGCGAAAAAGGCTTGGAACATATTGAATTTCTGTGAACGAAATTTAATATTCTATGTTGTTTTTAAACTACTTTTAAATTTCAGTTGGGTTTATTTTCAACTGTATTTCTTATTCAAATATTATATTTTAATTTAAAGAAAAAAAAGTATTTGTTCATTTAATGAACTTTCACTTAGCAAGCACATTTCTGCAATTAGTGAAATCCAAAATGAAAAAACGAAACTAAAAAGTAAAAGTGAACTAATTTACATAATTTCAACAAAGGCATCAGTCATTCAGTCGGTTAGTTAGTCCGTCGCTCAGACAGTAAGTCAGTCGTCAATCAGTCAGTTAATCAGTGTTGATGTGTTCATTAGGGTGAACCAAACTATTGTACAAAAAATGTATTATAATTAATAATTGCTTTATTGTATTTATTTGAGAAAGATTTGTGAATATTGCAGCATATTTTGATCGTCTACAAAGAAATCTCTTCCCTTAACACTTTATGCTTCAAGAATTAATTATACTTAACCGAAATAATACATCCGATAGAAAATCCTTTAAGTTTTAAGTGACGTGGCTTTGGACGGTTTCTATCTTTTCTTCATCTGTTCAGTTGCAACAGAAGTTTTGGTGGGAAACGTGCTAACTTTAAACCATTACCAAAAAGGTATATTATCCCGTCAACTCGGCATGTGTTTATATGATATAAATATTCTTTACAGTAATCTAAATTTTTCATGTGTTTACCAGGACCACCCTAATGTGCAAACAACTACAATATTTTTTAATGAGTACTCTAAATACACACAGAGACAGTTCACATACTCACTCATTAGTACCATTTGCTGCATATTTCTTTACTTTCTTCCTTTTTTTGGCAGTGATTTTTCATGCATGTAATGCATTTAGGCAATCACCCGCCGCCCAGCCCGAGTATCCCCTTTATGCGAAGATGACTTTTTCACTTATTGCGCACGTCTTTCGAAGTTTTCGTCAAGTCAAGTCAAGTTAAATTAATTAGTAATGTTCTCAAGACATGCCTGTGGCAAAATGCTGGTGGCACTAGGAACTTTGACGTGTAAGGCACTAAGTCTCTTAAAGAGATGTGAATTCAGACCGATATGGATGAATGAATGGAGGGACCAAAAGACAAATAGACGGATGGACTTACGAGCAAAGTAGCAGTCAAAAACTGATAAGTTGTAGACAAGTAGACGTTAGACATTTGTTATATTTCATTTTGGCCTGCTTCTGCTTGTCTCAAAAAGTCAGCATACACACACATAGCAACATACGCACATGGATACACACACTGCCACACTCATACTTAACAAATACTATGGTAGAAGAAGACATGTTGAGTATGCTGTAATGCGATGCAAGATACGCCATTGGCATGAAGAAGGATAAATTTACAATTTCATATGGATGAAAGACGCTGGAAAGGAAAAAGCATGATTCATATTCAGACCCACACTCACATGGATATTTATAATCGGATTATATTACATTCTTACAGCTGATAAATGTTATTGTATCTTTGTAGACATGAAGAGCGTCGTCAGCCAACTAACTGACTGATGAATGAGTGAATGAATGTATTTATGAATGAGTGCATGAATGAATGAAAGATGTCTAGAGACAAAGTGACTCTGAGAACAAAAGTTGATAACTTAATTGACGCCTTCAAATTTTCTTCAAAACTTATCTCTGCTATTTCACCGAATTCATGAAATTTCCCTATGTGTAATCCATTCATTTATATTACCAATGCAATTATTGAACAAATGTTACTCATTAATGAATAGAAGTAATGTGTTAATTGAATCAAATAAATATAAAGTAAGAAAATCAATATAATTCTCATTTGTTCTACTAATAATTTCTTAACTTATTTAAATACCAATCATTTCAATTGACATTGGAATTAACTCGATTTTAAATTTTTATTATATATTACATTGAATATTGCAAACAAAAAAACCCAAAGTTATGTATTAATTTAAATAATTAAAATGGACCCAGATTGGGGTTTGTATGGGAGGTACCCCTCTAAATTTCAGTTTAATTGGACAAAAACCAAAAAAGCTTTCTAATAAGAACTTGAATTTTAATGGGGGTTTGTATGGAAGGTACCCTCCCTAGAAGTCCGATCAAACTGAAACTGAAGTCCGATAATATAAGTTTCTGATGCATAGCCCCAACCATCAAAATTTCAAGATCGTAGGATTACTGGATCGTATAGCTGCCATACAAACCAAAAAATTTCTTGTATGGGGACCCCTGTAAGTTTTTAAAAATATTTTAGTTTGCTGATACCCGGATAGAACTACACATTCTGTGAAAATTTCCACTCTCTAGCTACTACGGTTCATGAGATATGACCCGAGGACGGACGGACGGACGGACAACGAAGTCTCTGCAATAGGGTTCCCTTTGGTACCCTTTGGGTGCGGAACCCTAATAAAAAAGAATGTGGACTTTATACATCTGTGATACTTCTCACGCTACTATCTTGTGATTGAGCATTCAGAAATATTACATTATTGATATGACTTATGTTTAGGGTAGAGTATTCATACAGTATTTCAACATTGAGACCGACATATCCGATGCGATCGAGTAATCGCAGAATCTTAAAATTTACATTCAAACTTATTTCAGTTCGATAATATTTATAACACCAAAAAAGGTTTTTCTAATAAAAGCATGAATTTGAATTTGAGTTTAGTAACAACCCTCATGCTCTCTTTCCTAAAATACTGCATTTAAACAGTCAAAAAATTATAAAATTTTCATTTTCAAATTTATCAACCGCAATGTAAAATGTCAGATAGAACAATGTGAATACCACGATTTGAGTGAAAATACACACAAACGCCGTACAGCTAAGTGTTCATGGTGACATAGCATGTCAACATGTCGTTGTGGATACAAAGAAATGGCTAAAATCGCGTAATATATTTTATGCTTGCCAGGAACTTCAGCATCGGTAGAATCAAGCTTTTCTGCAGCAAACAAAATTTGAACGTCAGACAAAACTCGATTAAAAGTGGAAATATTGAAGACATCAAATGAATAATTTGAAATATCCTTGCGCTGTTTTATATAAAAGACTCCAAAACTAACCGGAACTGCTTCCTTAAATTGCTTTTAAGTACAAATTCAAAGCAATAACTACAGAAAAAGATATTAAAATGGAAAATTTAAAATTTAATAACTTTTAATGAAGAAAAAATTATATTGTATTGAGAAAAATACTGTTTTCTCTAATTTTCTGTTATTTTTATACTCTTCACGGAAGTGAATAGTATTATAAGTTTGTCATGAAGTTTGTAACAGGAGACAAAAATAATCACATAAAGTATATATATTCTTGATCAGCTCGATTAGACGAATCGGACCACTAGAAGGGGTACCTCCCATACAAACCACCCATTTCAATTCATGTTCTTATTCAAAAAAAAACCTTTTTGATTTTTGTGCTATCGAACTGAAACTTGGACACTATCAGTTTCCAAGAAAGGTGCAACACATTTGTCGGAACCAGCTCAATCGGACTACTACGGGGGTACCTCCCTTACAAACCACCCATTTGAATACTACAATGAAACATTCACTGCGTCCCGTGAAGAGTATTTCATCTTCGGCATAGTCGAAGATAACGTGATTTCTCGTTTTTTTTTTTTAGTTTTGATTTAATTACATGGGGACCATTAACGCAACCACGCAAATCTGCGAAAATCCAGTTCTTGGTTAGTTTGAGAGAGATCAATTGTTTGCACTTCGCAAATCAGCTGTTCTCGTAAACACAAAAATTGAAAATGCCGAAAAAAGTAACAAAAAAAAAAATTATTTATTGAAATACAAGTAAATACAGAAATTGTTGAAAATATTTTATTTATTTATTAAAACTAAGATTATAATTGCTGGCATTTAATATGAGCAGCATCGACAGAGGCCTTCAGCTCAGGGGAAAGTTAGGTAGATTAATTATCCGCGTCACAGTCACCCGTTGTGTGCTTAACATATCTCCGTCCTGACTAAACCATTTGAAACTCATTACAAAGCACAGGAGGAGGTCTTAATAGCTAATTGACATAAGTTGTCGGCACATTCTAAATCCCATTTACATGTACAAACGAGTTGCTGTATAGTCTAAGGCATCTTAACAGGCCCCCCCAGAAATAAGAAATACAAACAAAATATTCGAAAAAGAGTAACACAAAACATTTGCTATGCCATTGTTTTAGTCTAATATGGACCAGAATTAGGGACCAAGGTAACCAAAACTAAGAATCAACGAAAATTGCAAATCTATTGTATCTCTAAAAAAAAAAAGTCCTCGAATTCTTACTATAAAATTATTGAAGCAATTGACGCCGCATTGGCGAAGTGAGTAGTGCCCGTCTTTCACTGATATAATATTGTATTTGTTTATGGTATGTAGAGATTAAAGTTACATTGATTTCTACTTAGAAATCAACTTTAAGTTTCAATAGGATTTCATTCAAAATTTCTTTGTCCTTCAGGCAATATACGAATAACAATTTTCAATTCAATTTTCTCTTCTGTTCTTGACTTTGTCATTTGTTATTTTCCAAGGAGATAAACAAACATCGTATATCTAATACATAGATAGCACTCAAAAATGACTAAAACCAATTTGGATTTGATGACCAAAACACGCTTGCCATCTTATCCGAAGCTCATCATGGCTCAGGTTGCCATTTTTTGTTTTTCTATTCCAAATTTTCTTTGTTTTCTTTTGTTTTTTTTTTTTTTTTTTTTGAAATGCTTTGAACTTTGTGTAAATTTACTTATGAGTTTAACTTTTCAATTTGACAAAGAAGATGTTGAAAGTAAAGATGATAATGGTGATGATGATGGTGACGAAGAGACTTTTAAGAGCAGCCACGCGTACAAAAGTGCAAAAGAACGAAAAAAGGGCATAAATAAATATTGTGTGTGTATGAGTTTGTATCTGTATGTGAATGTGCATGTGTGTGCATTTGAAAGCAGACATAGATACTTGAATAAATGCACACACACTTGAAGTTGTCAAAGTCTATATACCTACATATGTGTGCATCTGTATAGTCTGGTTAAGTTGGGAACAGGAAAATAAATTAGAAAAAGACAAGGCATTCGGCTTGCAATGCCATCGAGTGATGATTATTTTATAATTTACTTTTATTTCCTCTACAATAAATGCTCCAAATGTGTTTAGAATCCAACTTTTATTTAGTTTCCCACTCATTTTGAATTAAAAAAAACTAGTTTTAACTTTTCATCCTACAATATTTAACTAAAACAAAGTGATTCAAAGGAGTATCTGCATAATATTGATTCAGTAAATCCACTTTGGTATTCTGTAGTTAGTATGCTACTGCATTAGCATAAGCCACATACTACACAACCATCGAATACTCTCGACCACACTCGAAAGTCATTCAGTCAATCAGTAAAATAATTTGTCCGCTCATACTAGTGCCTCTCATTCTTTATCCTTCAATTCATCACTCTTCTCTTCTCCTCACTTCACATCTATAGCTTGGTCACTGGGTTTTTGTTTGGTTCTTCAGGCACCAAACTTCTACATCAAGTTGAGTGTGCGCCAAAGCAAAAGTATCCTGAGTGTTTTTAATTTGAACTTTTTGTTCGTTCGCTCACTCATTTGTTCGCTCTTTCCTTAGTTTGTTCATATATCTAGTGAAGCGGTTCTTAAACTAATGTAGTCCTCGAACCCCTACCAGACCAATTTTATTTTTTTTTTCCCTTGATCCTAGTTCAAATCTTGTCAATTTACATCTTTCTTAGAACTCTATTTATGTCGCTAATTGTTAGCTAAATATGTCGATTAAAACTGAATCAAGGTAATAAGATTTGAGAAGAACTTTGTCAATAGCTTTCTTGAATTTTAAAGAAGTGTCCTACAGTGAACACAGTTCAAGAACCGCTGGCCCAACATCTTCGCATATCAATGATTATGATGATGATATTGCAAAGCAGCCAATGAGTTCATCAAGGAAACTGACGAAACCCACATGGAACTCCCATTTCATCGAATACACAAATCTCAGAGAACTTGAAAGAGATTCTGTTGTCAAGATGCATAAGATTTTATCGAAAGGAATAAACATACTTTTTCGGTTGAGTTTATGCGATTTGCATAACGTTTTATCAGTTTTATTAAATTTCCTCTTATACTCGTATTGGCAAAAATTTTTGTTGTAATTGATTGAATGAAAAACCCATTTTACAAATTGCCTGCATTTACTTTGCATTTTCCCCAAACTAATTTCAATATATTTTCTGGTTTTCATTACTTTCATTTTATTCTTCCTCAGATTGGTTATTTTTGTTTTTGCGAATTTATTTATGCAAATGTATTTTTAAGTTATTTTTACATTTTTTACGACAAAAAAAAAATAATAATATATAAGTATAATAGAATTTTTATTGGAAGTATTTTCTATATTTTACTAGGGTATTATTGAAAGCTTTTTTATTTGATTTGGATAAGTCAAAAGAATCTAAGGGCAAAAACATTTCTAGTAATCTTAAAATGTTTTCCCGTAAACATAATAAAAAGAGAAAAGAAAACCTGCTTACATGAGTTTTCCCTTACATAGTATTTGATTGCAGTTTCTTCTTGTTTTCATTTTCCTTTTCATTTTGTTTCATGTAAACGTTTGTCTAACTCCATTTCTACTCATTAAAAATAAACAAGGAGAAAGTTTGCAAAGCAAATGTTCAAAAACGTCGAAAAAGGAAAAGAAAAAGGAAAACACAAAAAAATAAAATTATTTGTTCAACAAACAACAAAAACGTGGCACAAACAAATCCTGCAACAAATACGAAATACCAACAACATAAAAGTACTTGGCAAAGTTTTTCATTTATAACAAGCAACGTCTCTCGAATGTACAATACATAGAAACGTAATCTATAAACATGGAAGTAAACCAAAATAAAATAAAACTTAAAATGAAAAATCAGAAAAATAAATACATAAAATTTGTACCAAATTCAAATACTCAATGAAACAAATACAAGTGTACTACAGATACAAATTGTGAGCTGAGGACTCTTTTTCACTTTCCCATTGAAAGTGATTTTTTAATTAATTGGACCTTGAAATTGATTTTATTGAGTGTTTCACATACTTAATACATACATTTCATATCACTTTATACAAATGCGAAGACCAAACTCAAAAGCTAAGCCAAGGCAAACAAAATGACGAAAATATGCATCTTGCTTACATAATTTTAAAAATTAGTTTTGACTAAGCTTGTTTACAGTCTTACTGCCATCTGCCATATTACCATATGCTTCGTATCATTATTCATAGGAACGCGAATGAAATTGAGATATTCAATATAAGCATGTCTTTCGATAAAAAAAAAGTACCACTCAGTATCACTGAGGTTTCATCGAAATAGTGTTTGGGAAAATATAGAGGTTTCTTTGTTAAAATCACTCCAATTTTCATCAAAAAAAAAAATTATCTTTCCAACAATTAGTGATCAATATTGGTATCTTCTTTTTTTACAATAAAGGCCCAAGTGCTTTTTTGTCAAAGAAGACGCGCCTGTTTCTACTATGGCAAAAATGTTGTGTTTTCATAACTTTGGATGTATTTGTGTGGTTATAGCGTTGCAGGGTGCCCCAAATTGTAATTATTTGCCACAATATTTGGTAAATTTTCACCTTTTACTGAAAATAATTTATTTTTCTCGAAAATAATGCTTGTTTCCCATTGGATTATCAGTGATGTTGGCTGTCAAGATCCAATGTATACCAATATTTTCCAATGTCTTCATCCGACAATAAATATTGTAACAAAAAGATCAAGAAAAGTGCACTACCATACAATAGATAACGGGGCTGTGTAATAGTTCAAGACGCCTTAAGCTCACCATCTTTTACATATAAATGAATCAAGTGAATTGATTTGTAAGTATATGCATATATTGTATATTAAAGAATAAGAAATATATTAACACCTAATTGCTACTAAGGTTTATATTGTAGTTTTCAGAAATTTTCAAAGATAAAAATTTCTAGATTGCAATATGTTTTTAATTTTCAGTTTCCTTGAGAGAAACATTATTTAAATAAATGTGATGTAATTAAAGAATTCTTGATGTGATGCAATTAAAACATTCTTGATCAACATTTTAAACATTTCAAATACTTGTATGTATACGAGCATGTAAATGTGAGTATGCCAAATACAATAGTATTTTTGTATCTCAAAAATAACTCAAGCACGTTTATCTTAAAGGAACTTAGGCACTTACTTCATGGTTCACATAAAATGACACTAAAGTATTACACATTAAAACGTGCTTAAGTTATTTAAAGTTTTTAGTTGCAACAAAGAATTTTGCAATTTATTTAAAGTAGAATTTGAACTCTAATGATTATTTTAAGTCTGACACCCCATAAAAGAAAAAAAAAGAAGAAAGTAAGGAAACTAAATAAAATTTTTCATTAATTTGCAAAAAATACAAAATTTTATAAGCCAAAAGTCAATTTGGTTATTTCTTTAAATTTGTTTCTGAAGATGTGCATCGTCATTTTTAAATTGTGTCACTTTATCGATGGTTAATTTTACCGAACTTCATACAGCCAATAGGTCAGGATGTTATCCAAATACATTTAAGGCTTATTTGTTACGAATAACTTTTTGTAATAACTGTCTCGTTGGCTCAGAGGTTAGTGGGCTTATATTCCAGGAAACGCAGGTTCGATTCTCGTTCAAGGCTATTCTAATTTCCTCCTTTCCTTCTTAACTTTTCCCTGAGCAAAAAGCCTCTGTCGCTATTAAACAACATTTTGTAAACTCATTAACGAATTAATGTACAATAGTTTTGGAAAGAAAGATGACATCAGTGGTATTGGGTACAATATAAGCAAATCGTAGAAGGTCATTGAATTAATTGGATGATGGCTGCTATGCGATTGCCTTATATACATACTCGTCCACTTCTTCTACATTCGGCTACTGCGACTGCATCAAGTGCCCGACTTTCTTCTCTTTTTAGTGTCTTTGCCGTCTAATCATTTGTTCTTTTTGTTAATCATAGTCCTCAATTTAGCACCCAAACAACCACAATGAATCATGTGTGAGAAAATATTGCATATAGTCAGAATGCTTGAAGAGAACTGATCGTGAAGATGAAAATCTTTCCCAAAAATCGACAAAATACATTAAACTTAGCAAACAAAATGAAAATAAATGAATGGTCAACCAGGTCAATCCAATAAAAATACGAAGGAAAGAAAGAAGATTGGAACTGAACCCTTTATATTGCATGGTTTGTATGAATTATTGATCCAATTTATGGCTTTTCACTTTAATGACAATTTTTCCGCAGCGAAGAATTTTTAATTTAATTTTCCCAATATTTATTATTATGTAGTAGTATATATTTTATTTTTAAGTTAAATTTTATGTACCAAACAATTATCTCGAAACTATCAATAATTATTCATATTGAAACGTTAAATTATGTTGATATATGTTTGTTGATGCGCGAGTACATAGGTGCATTATTACATTATCCATTTATCTCATTAGCTCGACCTTGTGTAACTTCTAACTTTATGATGCCATTCGATGTGCAGTTGTGGTGTGTTGAATTTGCATAATTAAATGCATAAATTAATTATGTGATAATTACTGTTTAATTGCCTCAAAAGACTTTAGCATTTAACATTTAACAAGTATATTTATTACGTTGGTATAATAATGGGCTAAATCGAGCTTCTGATGTTATTGCTTTTGTTTGTATAATTTTGTACAATGTTTTCCTTAGCTTAACATATAGCATACACAAAATAAAATATTTTGATTTATTTATTATATTGTATATATTTTGTTTATGTCAAAAATAATTACATGATTATCATATTACACTTCGTATACGAGTATACAATCAGAAACACCATGGGAATATTTATTATTAATATAAACAATTCACAATACTTTAGTATATAAAGTGAATTATGATTTTAGTTTGACGTTGATAAACCATATAAAATGCAAATCGAGGAAAAAAATCTTAAGGGATAATTGGTATCTTTAAGCAAAGGCGAAGGTTCATGATTTTCAAATAAATATACTTTACTTTTTCTTCATGAATTTTAACTGCTGTGTATGAAATTGAGATCACAGCAGAATCACATTAAGACTTCAAAAAGGAGAAAAGGACAATGGATTTATTGTTTAATTCAGTCCTTATTTACAAGAAATGTAAACTGGGCTTAGCAATCTTTCCTTTATTTTTTTTTTTGTTTATTTTTTTAAAGTTAACAAAGCTTGTAAAACTATGATTAACTAAAAAGCGGACACTGGCTACTATGTCTTTCGGCTTAATTTATTTATTTAATATTTGTTTCCATTGTTGGTTTGGACTAAAGACAACATTAACTTTGACAACGATTTTATATATACTTATTTATTATTTATTGTTATTTATAAAAATTTCTGATTCTTCTCCTCATTCCTTTTTCCATTATTATTATTAATTATTTTTGTGGTTTAATCTCCTGTATTAATCAGTTACTGTTAAGTTGACAGTATTTTTTCTAAATTAGTAAAATGAAATAAATTATAGCATTCTTTATCAAAGATGTGTTTGATTTTGTTCGTCATCACTATTTTTGAAAACGCAGTCATCAAGATCAGCTATTAAAATGTTTAATTCGAAATGAAATAAATTCCTTGTTTTTATTCTTTGCCCTTAAACAACCAGCAGCAGTCCTATGAATTTATGGATTTAGTAATGGTTTGGGCTTTTGGTATTTATTGGTATTCGCACGCCACATACAAGCGACCAATAAGACCGAGTAGACTTCAGCAGTTTTTTTTTTTACGTTTAATATGTGACAGGATCATACTTCCATGTGTATAAACATCATTACAAAATAAAAGCGAAAAATGGCAATTTATTGTGTTGTGAGTAAAGTGTGTGTATGTGTGAAAACTGTTTCCTGATATAATGTATCTGAAGGTTAATTGCAATCATGGCATCATGTGTTCGATTCAGCAGGAGCGTTGTGTGTGCATTGCTGCCAAAGGACCTTCGCCAAATTTCGTATGGATATGTTAACGTAAATCTCTCTCACATTTGAGCAACATGAAATTGACTTAATCTCTCTGCATCAATTTATTTAATTTTCAATAATAAAATTTAATCAAAAATGCTAAGTGAATATCATCTGCATTATGAGTGACACAGAGATTTCTGCCATGACAGGTTGGGTATACTATTTCACAATTTAATGCAATTTTTATTTGCTTGTAAGCATAGATTCATTTTCAAATTTAACAAATTTCTATAATGTTATTTAAACATCATTCCTTCCATTCCTTGATACTCTGAAACCTGATGAAGAAATTTAGCAAAATTTCTCATTTAAATTTTCAAAATTTCTACGAAAGTAAATGTCACTGATATTTATCATCATAATTCATCGGAGCAGAAAATGTGATTGTAATTAATTGTGATTTATACAAATTTGTGCTACACAAGAAACACAAGTTATTATACAAAAATTTCTTATCTGACCCTCTTCACGTCACAAGTTTTTAATTAGAAACCCTGCATCATTCCTGGTAAACACCACACCTTCATCCACTAATTTGTACCAGAAATTTGTGTCTCTTATTTAGAATTTTTTTTTTACTTTTTTTGTTTTTTGTTTCATTTTGAACTTTATACTTTATTGTTTGTTTTTGCATTTCTTTACCTGATTTTAAGACTTAAAGTCGTTTGTAAACTTAAGTTTTTAAAACTATGTGAAGCAATAAGAAATTCTACACAGGTAAATATCTATATTTTTATCTCTGTGTATATATCTATTCAGTTTGTTGTTTTGAACATCACTTCTGTTACGGAAGAGAAAAGTGGTGAACGCAAATGGAACACATGGTTAAACTTGCAGAGCTTTAGCACATAAATTGTTCAAATACTGTGGGAATAGAAAGTAAATGTTGTTAAATCAAGGTTTTTAATAAGAGAAGTTTATGTTTTAAACAATTATTTTTTTTTATCATTTATTTTGAATGGTATCTTATAGTATTGTATAGTATCATGCAAAAAGAAATAATTTGTGCGATCGTGCACCGTCGTGTATATGTGCATTTTGTTACCACATTTATGCTGAATTGTTACCTTTAGGCAATTATTTCATTTGTTGTTGTCATTGTGTGTTTAGGTACTTTTGTACATATATATAAAAACAATTTCGAAAGCATTTTATTACGTCTAAAATCGATAGATTGAGAAGATTTACTGCATCCTATTGTGTCAGCAGACGTAAAGTGTTTTTCTTAAGATTAGTTCAAGATGAGAACTGTTGAAACCAGGTTAAACTATCACTGGAAAACAGTACCAACACAATGAAGGTGTTTGAATCGTGATTGAAAAGATAATGTACATTTTTTGATTACCATTTGTTTCGATCGACAGATGCAAAATACCTTGTCAGAAATACGTTTCAGTAAATTTAAACAAATCAAAAATTAACTCAATATATTCCTAAAATCGATAAATGAACAATTCTTTTAGACTGAATCCACATGGAATCCCAAAAAAAAAAATAGGAAATTCCGTCGATTCCACATTGCCCATCAATTTGCTTCAAATCTTCATTCAATCGTTTCTCACTATTTTTTAAAAGGGCGCTTTAAACTCTCTAAGATCGTGTTTCAATGGCATCAGCATTTTTTATCTTTTTTCTTAGTGTTCGGGATCTAAAGGGTACCAAAAGGACACAGACTTCGTTGCCCGTCCGTCCGTCAGTCAGTCAGTCCGTCCGTCTGTCCGCCCGTCCATCCGCCCTGGGGTATCATATCTCAGAACCACAACAGCTAGACAGTTGAAATTTTCACAGGAGGTGTAGTTCTATCCGGGCATCAGCAACAAATACTAAAACAAAAATATTTTCAAAAACTTAAAGGGGTCCCTATACAAGAAACATTTTGGTTTGTATGGCAGCTATACGATCCAGTAATACCACGAACTTGGCATTTTGATGGTTGGTGGCTTTACATCAGAAACTTATATTGTTGAAATTTCAGTTTGAGCGGATTACTAGGAAGGGTACCTCCCACACAAAGCCCCATTAAAATTCAGGTTCTTATTAGAAAAACTTTTTTTGTTTTTTTTCTATCGAACTGAAATTTTGACCCTTTCTTTATATAGGCGCTGCACATCTGTTGGAATCAGCCAAATTGGCCAACTAGGAGGGGTACCTCCCATACAAACCTCAATCCGGTACGGAACCCTCCGTGTCCGAGTCTGACTCGCACTTGGCCCATTTTTTTATCTTCATTAAAAGAATATATTGTATAATATTTTGGGAAAAGCGTTTCGTTGCAATCTTTGTTCTGGAAATTTTTTTTGCAACGCCTATTAGCGCAGTATTGCTCAACTTACTCTTATTGATTAGGATTAGACGAGCCACCTCTTTTCTGTCTACCTCTTTCGTTTTCCTAAAATTAGTCAATGCTGGTTTTGTATTTGAATTGACTTTTTAAGTTCATTAATACCATCTTTTATTGTTAAACTTTAAACCTCCTAAATGCTTTTTTGTTCACTTTTATTGAAACAATCAAATCAAGGGTTTTTAAATATTGGTAACATATAACATAACAAAGTCACATGTGCTTAACGGAAAAAGATACCTTAAGTATTTTCAAACTCCTTATGAGGAGGTCATTTGGATGAAGCCGTTTTAGCCGACGAGGAGCTCTGTTGTAAATTAGGGCCCTTGTTAGGCAAAAAAGTTTATTTTCTCAATCACCGCTGGCATCTTAAGGTCACGGTGTAATATGATATTTCTAACATATCATGGTGCACCAGTTGTGCTGACATAATAGCAAATAGAAAAAGTTCAGGAGAAGCATTAATGGATGTGCATATCCTTTGGATCTTCGTACAATAAACTATTGAAATATCCCTCACTTGTCTCTATGTTACTGAAATCTGAAAAACAATCGCTCATTTCTGCTCAGTTCTATTGCAACATGCTATCTATATTGTATTATGATATTTTTTTAAATCAAACTTTTGCTTTCCCGGCTTATAAAATTATTTAGAATACATTACCAGCCTGTGTTCTGTTTTTTGCAGGGAGCATTTTTCAAAAGATGTCCGTCCTACCATAATACGCATCTACTCACTACACAAATATTTTGTAATGTATAATAAAATTTTTGGAAATCTTTTGCCAAATATTCTTTTATTTATTCTATATACGAAACATACATCTATTACATAAATTTAACAAACTACCAATTAACATATTACCTCTTGGAAATTTTACAAACAAAATATTTTGTTGATTGAACACAAATATTGACAAAAATATATAAATGACATTATCCACTGATATAATCGGACCGTTATTTGTTTGCATCTGGACAAGCCATTTGATATAGAAATTGCACCATGGTACGTGTTGGGCGTCCTGTCATGCGGTGTGAAGTTAAATAGGGAACAATGCCGAATGTCGACAATAATCCCGTGCCGCGTGAATCTAAATGAGCCCAGTCAGAGCATGGTACCAATTCATGCAAAACAGCAGCCACAAGGCAGGAACTAGCTAAGCCACGACCATCGTTACTGAGATCATACCCTAATTCATCAGTCACTTGCCTCTTGTAGTAGTGCCACAAAGGTAGACGCCAAACTCGATCGCCAGTTAGGGAGCCCGCTTTCTGGAACTGCTTCCATATATAATGGGAATTTGAGAATATTCCAGTGGCACCACCTCCAAAAGCTTTCTTTACACCTTCACCCAGAGTACCAATGTCGACAACCAAACGTGGCTTGTATGTCGTCTGGCCGTACAGCAAGGGATCTGCCAAAACCGCAACACCCGCCAAATCCAAATCACGAATAGCCATGGAGCGGCCATTTAGCAGAGTAACAACGTCTCCCGGCTTGCAGGACATACCAGATGGCATGTTCTCACAAAGCGGTATTACACAAGTTATATTGATTGGCAATGAGAGTGCGGCAACAGCGCGCATTGTGGCTACAATCACAGCAGCGCCGGACATACTACCACGATATTCATCCATGCCTTCACACTTACGCAAATTGATAGCACCGCTATTAAAGGTGAGACCTTTGCCGATCAACAGAATAGGCTTATCTTCAGGTGCAGTACCACAATAGCTTATCTCGAGCAAAACCGGCGGCTCGCATGAACCTTTGGCAATCATTAGGAACGAATTGAGTCGCTGAGATTCGATCCAGTCCATGGTGCGAATCTCAACAGTAATGCCACAGGGGCAAAGGGCGTCAACTGTGGCTTGCGCAAATAGTGTGGGGGTCATGCAGTTGGCTGGCGCATCGGATAGACGTCTAGCCAAATTTTGGGCATCAGCTTTAAAAACACCACGGGTCCAGCCGTCTGCATCTGGGGAATCGAAAAGATCAACTTTGGGTATGTTTGACCGATCTTTTCTCTGCTTCATGTCTTCCCAACGCCAGACACCAAGCGTGGCGCCTTCTGCTGCTTGTTCAGCATACTCCATACTGTCGACCAAAACTTCCGTGGCACCGTCTTTCTGCAATGCTATAGCTCCAATACCCGCTGCAACACGCACGTTCTCCATACCCTCGTCGATGAATTCCAACTCATTAAATCCAATGCCCTCGAGACCCACGCCAACTAGTGCAATCGAAGCATACTCTGCGTCAAGATTATTAAAAACTTTACCTCGTCCAAGACGCCCCGTTATCTTGCATTCCGCAATCAGTTCCGTCAATTTTCCACCAACACGTTCGTTCACCTTTTCAGCGGTTGGTGTAAGTTTGGGATCCTTGTCACCTTCCTTTTGGTACACCCCCAACACCAGGCCCTTTGCTTTCCGCGACTCGCTGGTTGTAAATGTGCGCATTTTGATAAAATGCTTCAATTGTCGCTTAGATAATGTATTTATCATAATACTTCGAATTTTGTACATGTTTACCACGAATTTAATATGTTTCACTTATAATTTTTAATTTGAATTTGTTAAATTTTTATACACAGTAATTTTTTACTACAAATTTTTAGAGGTGTCCAAAATCAGTTGTTATCGAATAAAAATGTGTAAATGTAATACAATACATTTGAATATTATTTCAAAGGCATCTAAGATTTGTTTTTTTGAAATTAAACAAAAGATGACTCATGTTTTATATTCGTGTCAGTATGTAAGAAAAGGAAAAGTGTGTTTGTTTTCAAATTAATGTAGTCATCCATACAGTAAAATTGAAAGAAGAGAAATCGGCTTTACAAATGTTAATAACATAAATACAATGAAAATGCAGTCGCAGATAAGAGTATTTTCAACGGTTCCACAAAAAACAGAAAAAATGTAACAACTCTGTACACATCATATTAATGGTATATTAATAGTATGGCAACCATATTCAACTGACATACAACATACAAAATAATGCACAAAACGAGAAACTTCATTTTCTGTTTTCCAGAAAATGCTTACATATTCTACTCATACATATGGAAAATTCAAATAGATTTTTTTTTCTTTTTTTATTTCAATTTGAGATAAGAATCTTAACATTTTCGCCAACTTTTTGGCCCCTACGTAGTAAACTAATTGAATTCCCAGTGGTCTTCTTTGTTATAACTTTGCTTGTCTCTTACGAATTGTACTGTCTGTCCGTTTTTAGTTGAAGCAAGCAATTGTTTGTAATATTATTGGTAAAGAACATGAACACGTCTCGAGCAATTCCTACATAAATTGTATAAATGAATTCTGAAAATGTATGAGTCTGCTTTCAGAGAACCTGCCGCACATGCCTGAAGATAAACTGTGTATTTACTTCAAGTAGACTATTTCAAACCTACAGCAGAACTTATCTGGCGCATTAATGGACACAAGTCCTGTGCTTGGCTGTGACGTCTGATTTGGACTGCAAATACTATTTTGCAACTTGGGTTAGCAGTCTTTTTACTGGCATATTTTTGCTCTTTTGTTTTTTTTTTTGTTTCTCTAATACGATATTTAACATATTGACCACACACGTACACAAATGAACTTGAAGTTAATTTATATGCCTTTCATTAAAATTAATTTCTGAATTAAATTCGATCTTTCTTGTTTCATATGAACTTGTAATCTACGAATATTCTTCATTAAATGCAGACAAATCCAACATCCAATAATAGTAATTTTATTTTATTTTATTCCATGGATATTATAGACGTCTAATAAATAAATATTAATAAAAGTAATGAAACAATTACAATAGAAAAGAACAAAAACTTCTAAAATAATAATCATTTTTTATCTAGTTGACAATGTTGTATGCGACCTGTGGACCAGCCAATTGTCAAAACAGTTTTATCATTTCCGATATGTTTGCTTTGAAAGCAAATAAAACTTGGAAATACACTTAAATTGCTTTCCTCGATATAAAATGCAGGTGATATTTGCAGTAGACCTGCATTCAGGTATGTGTTATAGATAACAATGCAATCAGAATCCTTAAAGGTTATGCATAAGAACCGACCATCGCTATCCCAAGCAAGTTGTTGTGGCATGCCGCCGACAATTGTACTGCCGACGGTATTCTGATGTAAGTCAGCAAGGGGTGAAATTTTAAAACCTTTAACACGATCATTTTTCCCAAGCTCTTCATTTTCATTCGTCTCGACTGATAATGTATACAAAAATGGCTCTGTTGTGGTTACAAATACCAAATGTGAACCACACGGTGACCAACATGCTGATTGCACAGAACCCGAGATTAGGTTCCAACGTTCCGGTTTCCACAAGTGGTCGCAGTCCCAAATGCAAAACGTAGTATCGGTTGTACCTGAAAAGAGCCATTCGCTATCGGGTGCCCATTTAACCATTGAGATTGGTGGACCGTAACATCTCAATGGCATCGATTGCAATCTATCGACATTCCATAGAGTGATGACCGGATCAGCGAGCGATGCTGTGGCCAGCAATGTACCATATTTGTTCCATTGCATCGATACAATGGGTAATCCTTCAGGGTGCTGAATAAATGGATTCGTCAGAGGTTTTTCCTCTTCATCGATCCAGATAAACAGACCCTTGTCACATCCAATTGCAATTTCATTTCCACATATCGGACGCCATGCCATACAAATGATTTGCTTCTTTGAGGATATGGAGACTCGTACACCCGTCCATGCTGGTAAAGTAAATACTCTGACCTCATTATCAATGCTGGCAACAACAAGCTTGGTGCGTGTTGGATGCCATGCTATACAACGTATAATGCTATTCAACCAGTCTCTCGTCTCCACATAATTTGCAATGACGTCAGCTTTTATCTCTGGAGAACTTAAACGTAGTTTCACAGTGAGGTATTTATAAGAATAGAGCAGTTGATCCACGACACATGCTAGTCTATATATGAACGGGCGCTCCTCCAGAGTCAAATCCTTGAGAGCTTCGTCAAGTGCAGCCCTAAATCCTTCTTCACGAAAGGTACTTGTAATGCGCTTCAGTACACTTTCTTTGACGGGTAAATAAACACTACTAGCGGTGGGCTCTGTTCGCTCTACATGTATTTCGTCATACAAATTCTTTAAAAAACGATTCTGATGCGGTAACTTGCATAATAAATAATCATCACGCATCGCCTTGCTCCTAGCACATCTCTGCAAATAATCTTCTATCAGAAACATTTTTTATGAGACTAAAATCATAGTCCAATTGTAAAATCTATTTTACAATAATAATTATGATTATTACTTTGACAAGTAATCAAGTACAAACTTGTTGTAAAATTTTTAAATACCGATTCAGAAGGACCAATTTCTCTCGTGTTGCTGTTCTCCGATTTAGGGGTTTATACTTTAAAAAGACCAGATTTAAATGATAATAAACTGACGTATTATGATGTACAGAAACCATGAACTTGTATAGAAAATTTTAATATCAATTTTAAAAAATCCCCTTTATTCTTCTTCCTTTAATAATTGATTTTAAGGTACAAAATTAAAACGTTTCTACATTGATTTATTATTTATTGGAACATATTGAGTGATGTTTTTATTTTTTTGCGCAGATATACAAAACTTTTTAAATTTTCCGCATAAACCACAATTGTTCACTTTTGTTTTTCTTTTTTTTTTATAAGCAAACCACATAGAAAAAGATGACATAAAGGTAGAGCGATGCAACTAAAAGAGTCAATCCACTTGGCAAAGCAACGTTGCTTCAAAAATCGGTTTGACCCATTTCGGCTGTCAATCACAGTGTGTAAGCCTGAAAGTCCTGCACAGTTTCGTTTCAATCAAATACATTCAGTTGGTCAACAAACGTTTTGCCAATAAATCAAAATCAAATCACATCAAACAAGGCAGGATACACCGCTTTATCACCATTAATCAATCACCTCGAGTGGATGCAAAAATCGAATAAATTTTTCCTTTTTCTGTTTCCATTTTTATTTGGACTAGAAAGTGGGAAATTGACTATAGTTAATATTTGACTTAATGAAATTGAATTTAATTAAGTAGAAAAAGGAAAGAATGCAGAAAAGAAGTAACCTAATGCAAAAACCAGCGAAGCAAATTATCCAAATATATGCGATTTGACTTTAACTACTAAGTTTAAGTTAAGTTACATAAAGTAAAGTTAAGACTAAAACTACAAGTCGAAATCAACAGGGACCGAGAATAGCAAAGCCAGCAGCTTCATATACTACTTTCTACAATTGAATGAAGTCAAATTGAGTTGAGTTCAGCTGAGTTGAGTTGAGCAGAGTAGAATAAAGTAGATTTATTGGTTGTTTTGGTTTGGTTTGCCAGTAACAAATCTCTCAGCATCGACTGTGTCATTTTGAAAAAAAAAAAAAAAAGAAAAGAAAACTAAAGAGAAAAATAGAATAGGAAAATTTGGTGAAATGAAAAAATCTATTCTTTCATAGCTGTTAGGACGACGACAACGGCGGCGGCTTCTGCTGATATTGCGGCTGCTTCGCGTCGATAAAGTTTGCTAACCGGGTCTTGTCTTTCAGCTTCAAGACATTGCTGAAAACGATAACGATAATGATGATGAAGATAATGACGACGACAACGATGGCGACGATGAGGACACATTGCCAAAGGCAATAATCGCAATTTAATATTCATGGGATCCACACACAAACACAGTCACACACTAATACAAACATACATATGTATGTATATACTATGTATATGAACACAATTTCATGGTAGTGGATATACTGGATAGAAAGACGATGACAATGATAAAATCGTTATGAGGAAAGTGGTGTTTATTCGATGTCATAGTTTCAATAACGACAACTTCGACACTACATCGGTTATTTGTTGTTATGCTTAGATTTTGCTGTTTTCAGTAGTTTTCTTCTGGATTTCCCAAGAACGCATAATACATATACCAATTTTTGCTAGTCCACACTTTTTATACTCGTAATATTGTGCCAATACTATTCCTTTTGCCTCGTCCTGCAATTATTTGTTTTTGTAACATACGCTGTACATGGGTCAATAGCTTTTTGTTGTACTTATTCTATTGTACTATGTATTTACTTACACATAGTATAAGATAAAGAAATAACAAGGCATGGACTTGTTTCTTGTATTCGTAGATATGAGTATATCCAATTCAATATCCTATCTTATACATAGATACACTTAATTTATGGCATTTTTAGGTTCACGAAATTAGTCGAGAAATATGTTTTTCATATCATATTGGATTTATCATACACTTGCTTACACAAATGCTGATTGCTTGAGTATTAATATCAAGGGCATTTTTTCTTAGCAAGTAAAGAACACAATAGTTTTTCTAACACAAGTAGATCTTCTTTTATATACGATATGCGAGTAGAAGTCAAAAAATTTAATTGAATAAGTTCGTGGTTCAGAATTTACTTATTAAAGCAATTTATTGTCATTGTCAAAATGCTGAACAGACCTACCTAAATGGAAAATTTTGTTTGTGGCATGAACTTACTTATTCAATCATTTTTGAAATTCTCGAATGTGTTTTCAAATCAAACAACTTTCACTTTCATGACAAACCTTCACATTTTATGCAATAGGCCCCATACCACACTAATAAATGTGAATTCTTGAGCTTCATATTTATAATTAATTTTTTTTTTTTTTGTGTTTTGTACCTAGTTATAAAGAATTAAAATACCAATAATTTGTTTCCTTTGTTTGATTGATCCTACCACGTAGAAGAGATGAAACCTCTATTACAAAGGTGTAGGCCTAATCAGTTTTGAGTATGAGGAGACTGTTATTACATTGCTATTTTTCGAACTTGGTTAACACAATGCCATCCTGGACATAACTATCTCTAATTCAGGAAGTCCAAGGATTGTTTTAATTAGTGACTATAATGACATAGTTACTTAATCGTGTAAAAACTTCATACTCTTAAACAATTGTGAATTCCTTTAAGATCAGTTCATATGATTTGATTGTTTTCTGTAAATTAGAATTGACACCATTTAGCATTTATCGATTGATCACAAAGAAAATGATTCTATGAAGTTTTGGCTTGTTCTATAAATGAAATTATGTTTATAAGATTTTTCGCTTAACATTATGAATGAATTCTGAATAAATGAAAAATGAAAAGAAACAAAACGAAATGAGATGATTAATGTATAAAATGCTTTGTATTGTTTGCACGCGGTACACCGGGGAACCACCACCACATTACAAGAGATGAAAACAAAAATTGGGTGGTAGAGACATAAACAATTAGGCTTATTGACATAATTATGCGCAAGTCAGCGCCAACGCTAACATTCAACATCGAAAGGACCAAAAAGAGACCGAGCGTCTAAACTTACTTTGGAGCATTGAAACTTAAGCATCCTGTGCCGTGCCGTGCCGTGCCGTGCTGCATAATCTTTACAAGAAGCGACTGAGTAAGTGAGTGGATGAGCCCTACCGAGATTTTGTACACAACTTATAGAGCATAATGGCCGCTGGCTGCGCATGAAGTGATTTATGCAAGAAGGAAATAGGATAAGCGAGGCTTGCTTAGAGAATCTTATGCTATTCCACTTTCTTCTTATTATTTTCTATTTATTTACTTCTTTCTTTTTTACTGTAAAAGCTTTTAAAGGATAATGAGCAAACATTCCTTTTTTTTTTTTTTTTTTTTTGAAAAAATTATTCTTGCGAAAAGGTGCGTCTAATTAATTTTTTCTCTTTTCCTTTCTTCAAAAAAGAATGCAAATTATTATTAATAACAATATAGGTAAATACTTATCTTTTAAATTGTGTATCGTTCTAGTTAGATTTTTGTAAAGCATAGAATCATGCATTGGAGACCCCACAACAAGTAGTTGTGCTGTGGGGCTAACTTAATCAACCTTACTTCAACCCCTTAATAAACGTGACTGTTGCAGGTTTTAATAAATTGTAAGCTTATCCCAACATCCTTTTAAAATCGTTTGTTTTCAGTTTGTAGATAGAAAAATAACTTATATGCAATGTAAGAAAAAAAGTTAATTTCTTTTCTCTGTTTTCTTATTGTAATTTTTACTTTCTCAACTATGAAATCAGTTTCAGTTACCACTAATTCATTTGAAATTTTTTGTTTCTTTTAGTTGTTGTTAATCTGTCCTCCGGAAAAGTTACTTGCGGTCTGACAGCTCTGTCAAGGATTTTTGTGACTTTGTCTGTTACTACTTTCTTCGGATTTCCCTCGCTTAGTTCACATTCAGTCACTTAGCCAAGTACCTGAATGCAACTTTTTTGCATAATTGAAAATCTTAAAAGCGGAAGTTGTCATTTTATAAAGTAGCGAAAGTACTTCAACTACGACGACCACTTCGAATTTAAAAGAAGACCAAAACGATGATGGTTTCGATGATCATGATTATGACGATGAGGTTAAGATGAAAATACTTACATTGTAGCAGTCTTAAAAAAGGAAGGATAAGCCGGAAGTGAAGAGCTACGAATTTATGTGGCACACAAAAAGGTAGTAAAAGTGCAAAACAAGGTAAATTCTTTAGAACAAGAAAATGCCAGCAAAGCAAAGTGACCCCAACTCGACTCTACACAAACATCCTTGGCCACCCACCGTTGTCACAACACACGAACTTAATCACACTCGTGCTAAATAGAATAGTAAATTTTTGATATTACTTTTTTAACTTTTTCACCAAAAAAAAAAAAAATAATAGACAAAAAAACAAGAAAATCCGAAGCAAAGAAAAATATTTCAAGTGAATGGGTAAGTTCGGTTAGATAATAGTACTGGTATATTTTTGCCCTCGTTCTCTTCACACTCTTTTACTTCAATGACATTCCCCCTTATTATCCGCATTCACTTGAAGGACATTCATTCATAGCATTGTGTCTTGCTGTCTTCCGAATATGCGACATCTGTCGAAATTAGCATGCGACGCAACGCGACGCGACTCGACGCGACCCAACGTGATTTCCCCAACTTTTACTGCAAAATAAGAAATAAAATGATGCCTTCGAGGAGTACAGAAGCTCATTGGCTCTGGTACTCTGGTCATTGTATTATATTGTTATTGTATAAAAGAAAATATTTTTTCTTCTCACAGTCATTTCCTAACATCACTACAAAGCATCATCATCATCGCCACTCGCATCATTTTTGTGAACTTTTTACTTTCATTGTCATTTCATACTTGAATAGCTCTGACACTAACATTGCTATTCACACTCATAATGTCCTTCATTCCACGAATTCATATTCCAATTTCTCTAATTAAATGGATATTTGTCAGAGATTTTTGCATTTTTATTTCTTCAGAATTCTGAGAATCTTTTATTTTACAATATACTATCATGATTTTAATTTCATTAAATTTTATGTTTATGTTACTAAAATAAAATGCATTTCACATATAAAAAAAAAAGAGGAAAATATTGTACAATAATTCAGTTTCCATAAATATTTCAAAATTGTTGTATGCTTTATGATAAGAGAAACTTAACAATTATGTTAACTTTTCAAACTGAATAAATGTGTACGAGGATATTTACGCGCATATACAAAACTTTGTGTATTGTTTGGTTCTGCTCAGCTCAAGTGATTTAACTTAAATCCAAAGCTATTTTTGGGCTTATGGGTTTGCGGCTTGTCGTTTTCAGTAATCCTAAAACTATGATTGATTTTTTTATTCACAATCAATTAAGTATGTGTGATAAAACTGTAAATTGATAGTCATTTAGTTACTTCCGATACCAATAAAAGTTTCCTGGAGAGGAATTAAGGCTAATGGCTCAAAGGAAGCATACTCCGGATCAAGATTTTTGGAACAGGGACCCGTTTTCTTCGCAAACTTGTTACTTGGCAACCTTTGAAACCAACTAAGAATATCTAACTGCCAAGACCCAATATCTCTCTATAACGTAACTTATCTTATTGAAGCTACACTTCAGAAAATCTGAAAAATTGTACCTATCTTTGTGATATTCTTTGAGATTGATCAAATTTCATACTTCAACTAGTTTTCTTTTTAGTTATAACATGAAACGTAACATTCATATCTTTTATAAATATTTAAAGTTAAATAAAATTTAAAATGCTTTCCTCTGTCTAAACTTATTTGGCAAATGCCTAATTCTCTTGGTGCTTTGGATAAAGATACTACAATACTATATAGAAGAATATGTTGAGGCGAGTAGTCAACCAGACGTCCCTCGCACTGTTGTCCCGTTATGGTTGGCACGCTATAAAGCAACCGTTTGCTGCTAGCATTGAGTTGAAATTTATGTGGTTCGCTTAACAAAGAAAGTTATTTTATTTAATCTTTTCACTTCGTATTCCCCATTCAAACTGAGCAGGTGTCAATCGTAATTGCTGCTATGAATAATAATAATAATAATTTATTCCTGCAACGCCCTAAATATACCATTCCTCCCCCCCTCGGCCCATACTGTCCCCCCTCCTTCATGGAACCTAATGCCTTCATCTATTAACTGTTCTCTTCATAACTTTCTAAAATCTGATACCAACCCCAACCAGTTCCGAGCTCTTTTCAACAACTTAAAAGAAGAACTTTGTAACTTTACCTTCATTTACACAGACGGTTCTAAATCGGACAATAATGTGAGTTATAGCGTCACTCATGAAGATGCAATAATCAAAAATGCAATCCTACCTAACCATAGCTCCATCTTTACAGCAGAAATAGTAGCTATATTAGAAGCTGCAGAATATGCCAAAAACAATAAAGGTAAATTCGCTATCTGTTCCGATTCCCTCTCTTCAATTAAATCTATTTCTAACATAACTTCAAATAATTTTTATGCTAAGAAAATTAGAAATATTCTTATCCGCAACCCTTCAAAAATAACTTTAGTTTGGATCCCAAGTCATTGCCTGATTGTTGGTAATGAAATGGCTGACAAAGTAGCCAAAGAAGCTGCTTTCTCTCCGCTCCATACAACTCCGAATTTTTCTTCACAAGACTCTGTAATGTACTTAAAATCCTATTTCAAAACCCAACACACGGGATTCCACCAAGCAACATCAAATTGGTACAAGCTAGTCAATCACAACAAACTTTCAGCTAAAACTTTCCTTCCAGCCCTTCCTGATGAATTCAGAAGACTGGACATGATAAAATTTTTAAGACTTCGCCTAGGTCATACCAAACTATCCCATGGACACTTGTTCATCCCATCACCACCGAACCCCATTTGTTCCTGTACTGAAAGTTCAACTCTCAATCATATTCTAGTTGAATGCCCAAAAACCCAACCAATACGTAGTTTATATTTCTCAAACACAGATCCCCTTTCCATCCTTTCCAACCCTACTCCTCAAAATATTAAACTCATTTTACAATTCTTAAAAACATCTAATTTATACAATTTAATCTAAGTCACCCATTGTAATTTTTTATTTCTAATCTTTATATACCAAACACTATTTTATTATATCCTAATCATAAGTATAAATAGTTTAGTTGTATTAATTTTGTATATTATAAATATTTAATTAATATTATTGTATTATTCAAATAGCTTTCCGAGCTGAAGGCCTTTGTCGCTATTGCTCGTAGTATATCTAAGTTATAATTTATAATTATAATCTTAGTTTTATAATAAATAAATAAATAAATATTCCCATAATAATCTTTAACAGCAATAACAACATCATATCTGATGTCGGCCTTTCTTTTTGTGTTATGATATTGGATTATGTTCGGTGCCCTCCTTACCTCGGAGACCAAATCATTTGCCAAAGTTTGTTCAAAACAAAAACCCTATGAACCTACTTATAATATCATATTTATGCTAAAAGTTGCTATAAACGCTAGTTTGAAATCAGTTAAATATATCCGAAAATTGGGCCAATTAGATCAATATTTAATATTGTTTTCACCGTTCCCAATATTATAATGTCTATATAAACAAATTCTTACCTCTTCATCTACTTATAGTGAGGAAGCTGCTGAGTTTTGTAAGTTTTGATAGAAACGAATTTCATGTTCTGCCTTGAATGCATTTTTTTGAATAGGAGTACAAAATCCTATAAGTTTTATTATTCTCATCTTCAAAATGACGACATATTTGATGTTTGTGACGCATATGCTTGCCATAAATGTCCTCGAAATTGGCAAAGAAAACAAAAATAAAAAAATCGGCCAAGTGAGAGTCAGACTCGCACGCAAAGGGTTCCGTATGAAATGGGGGTTTTGTATGGAAGGTGCCTCTCCTTAATGGACCGTTTTGACTGATTCCAACAAAATATACAGCGCCTGTGTCAAAAATATATAGTGTCTAAATTTCAGTTGTATTGTGCAAAAAACAAAAAAGAACATGAATTTAATGAGTATGAGTTTGTATGGGTGGTCGGATCAAACTGAAATTTAGACATATGTATAAGTTTCCAATCCATTTCCATTTTCCTGGATCTTATAGCTCCCATACAAACCCATATGCTTCTTGTATGGGGATCCCTTTAAATTTCTGATTATATTTGAGTTTTAGTATTTGTTCCTGTAGCCCCGATAGAACTGTACATTCTGTGAAAGTCAAATCAACTTTCTCCCTATTACGGAATATGAGATAGAGCACGAGAATAGACGAACGGACAGCGTAGCCTTAGTAATAGGATTCCGTTTGAAAACCTTTGGGTTCGGAACCCTAAAAAAGTAAGGGACGAATGAAAAAAAATCCTTTGCAAACACCAACAAGGACATCTGTTAAGCGTATCTAAATATGCAAATGCGTTTAAAAACTAAAAGGACATAAGTGACGACAATTTTTCTTGGTGTTTTTTTTTTTTTTTTGGTATTTTTTAGCTTTAACCAAAAGCCTTTGTGTGTGTGTGCCGAAATGCATGTCAGTAGTATGCATATGTACGAAACTATGTATCCATGTTTGTGGGTGGGTGCGGGTATTTTGTTGCTTTTTAGAATTTTTGTGTTTGTCTGAATGTTTGTCAATTCCCAGTTGTGCTACTACTGACTGTCGCTTGCCTCATTCGTTGCTACTCATTTGAATTTTACATTTCCCATTTCCGATTTGAACGACAGACGACATTAATTCGTATGCGAACATATTCTAGAGGAAAAAAGAAACCACCATACACACACAACACAGATTCATACAAATCCGAAAGCAAAATGAAGGAAATTTAAAATGTTTTCCATTTGAAATCCGAATTAAAATGTTTAGTCATTTAATGAAACGAGAGAATTTTCACATCAACAACATGAAGAAACATGACAAATCTTACTTACATACTTTGTAATTTGATGATCAGAAAGTAGTCGTTACCATGATGAAAGACATTAGAGTATTTAAGGGAATTCATATGAAAGCTACATATTTTATAAATTTTCCTTATTTCAACATTTTTAATTGCGAATATTATAGAATCTTACACTCGATAATTAAATAAATTTATTTGGCTTTCTATTTCTTTCTCTATGGAAATAAGTGAATAATTATTTAAATCTCTGAATCAGTTTTCATTTGTTTATATTTGTTTCTGTTTAAAATAATCCAAATAAATAGAAAATAACAATAGCAATAAAATTTTGTAAAAATCAAAATGAAATAAAATAATAAAAACAATAAGAAACAAAGCAAAAATAAAAATTGTCATAACTTTTATGCAAAACTAATTTTATTTGCATAAATTTTTGTATTGCATGAAATGATTTTGATATTTTACTCATCGATGCATAAATGAAATTCTATTCAATGTCGAGTATTTGGGGTTTTTTTTTTCTGTCAAAATATTATAATAATTAATGAATAAATTTAATAATTCAGATAAATAACATTGGTAAATATTTTATTTATATTATTTCAATTTTTTTTTTTTTTTCAATGAAAAAATTAAATAAAAAACAAACAAATTTTCGAGATAAAACATAGAAACACACATACCTACATCATGTAAGTCCAATATCCAGTGATTGTATGATTGCCATGGTGAGAGTTCCATATCTCTTATAATGCAGACTTTGAGCTGTTATGCTCCCTCTTTCCTCCTTGACGTAATGCTTTGCGGTAGTGCCAGGGGGACTGTAGGACTTGGGACGGTGGGGTTTAGTGGGTGCAAGTCCCACACTTCGAATAGTAGATTCGTTCGGCTTTTAATGCTTCCCCATCGGTAAAAAAAAAAAAAAAAAAATATGCAAATGTAAAGTAAAATATACGTACCTCAGTTTTCAGGATAAAAATCTCACATTTTGCGCAGAAATCAATTTATTACTACTAAGTACTACTATTTTATAAACTCTAGTACTATATATATACCTAAATATCTTTCCAAAGGAGATGTAAATTGATATTGATAAAATACTGAACGTTTAGTAAAAACTAATGAAACGAAAACTGTATGTAATTGCAATAGAAACACATTAAGCGCATTTTGTAATCTAATTTTGTCATTCCAACTGCAATCGACAATAAAACGTTTATCGAAAACTTAAAGCAAATGAAACTAAGGACTTTCTCAATTGATTCTCCTCGTTACGCTAATCATTGCCATATACACGTTACGATGCCCCTGACATGAATAACATTTGCTCTCACTAGTACAAAAGATATGAAAAGTTTCAAAATTTTGAAAATTATTACGAATCACTATGAATCACAAACTATGCTGGTTATCATTACACAAGAGATATTAATAATTTGTAATGGGAACCATTACATATGAATATATATCCTCTTTTATTAAGTTTTGTCCACTAAAAGTCATAATTGTGCCGTTTCATGGTGTCACCAACTGTAAAATTTATAGCTCTCTTTCCTTCTCTCTCTATCATATCTATCATTCATTTTCAATTTAGTTTGTTTTACGGTTGCTTTGGACAATACAACAGATAATTTTAACAGATAACAAATTCCAACTGAAATTTCTAAAATTAACATATGTCGCTTTTATCACATTTTGAAGTGCCAATGTTATTTTGGCTTTTGTATGAATACTTTTGGAATCCTAATTGCAAAAACTAAAAGATTATTTACTGTCCTCATAACACTGATCATGTTGCTCTAAAACAACTTGATTTCAAATATGAATTGAAATTCGGATGAATCGAAACAGTTTCGTTCTATTCTACTCAAGGAAATGAAAAACATTTTCCAATTCTTTAAACATAATAGAAAATATTAAGTACATAGCGACTTCTTTTAAAAGTTTTTCACAATAAAATCGATCTTCCCTTAATCTAATCTAATCTAATCTAATCTCTCAAAAGTCAAATTTTTATATAGGAAATTTCTTTATAAATTAAGTTAAGGATTTCAAAATGCACTTGAAGTTTTTGAAGACAATATACAATAATTTTTATATCAGAACTATCAAATACAATTTGTTCTTTTCTTGTGGTTATTTCTTTTTATTGATTTCAATATTGGGTGGAATGAGATTTCATACTATTTGATTTGATTTTTTTACTTGTTTACCACAATTTTTAGTGTTTATCCAAAGTTTGTATCAACTTTGGATCTGCGAAAAATACAATACAATAGAATCTTATATTTTTGATTACAAAGATAACAGAGTTTTTTAATTATCTCACTTTGGATGGAAGGATGCCTTAAAAAGAAAAATCTATATATATAAAAGAAAGTCGTGTTAGTTACGCTATTTATAACTCAAGAATCGCTGAACCGATTTGGCTGAAAATTGGTGGGGAGGTAGCTTAGAACCAGGAGACGGACATAGGATAGGATAGGTTTTTTTTTTCGTCCGTCCGTCTGTCCGTCCTCGGGTCATGTCCTAAAAACCGCAATAGCTAGAGAGTTGAAATTTTCAGAGAATGTGTAGTTCTATCCGGGCATCAGCAACAAATACTAAAACTAAAATATTTTCGAAAACTTAAAGGGGTCCCAATACAAGAAACATTTTCGTTTGTATGGCAGCTATATGATCCAGTAATCCCACTATCTTGAAATTTGGATGGTTGGTGGGTATACATCAGAAACTTATATTGTCGAAATTTCAGTTTGATCGGACCATACAAAGCCCCATTAATATTCAGGTTCTTATTGGAAAAACTTTTCTGTTTTTTGTTCTTTCGAACTGAAATTTAAACACTATAAGTTTTTAACATAGGTGCGGTAAATTTGTTGGAATCAGTCAAATCGGACCACTAGGAAGAGTACCTCCCATACATACCCCTCCGTGTACGAGTCTACGAGTCTCACTTGCACTTGGCCCATTTCTTATTTTTTTTTAATAACTGGGCACGCACAGGGGACGTAGCAACGCACGCCGGGTAAGGCTAGTATAACATAATTAAATTTAATGAAAATTATTGACTTGTACATACATATGATCCTTATTTGCAGTTTATAGAATACATAAGTATCATTTATAAATTTAAATAAGTTGGTTAGTTTGCTTTTCGAACTCTTTATCAAATTGCAATTGAATTAAACTTTGCTGTGAACAACAAGAATATGAAGGTCAACGACAAAGCGACATCAGATGAATTGTGAATTTAGCATAATGCAAAGAGTACAAATCACTGTTACCTTGATAAAAAAAAATTTTCTCTTCTCTACGAATTAGAGAGGAATATGCTCAGAGAACTGAAGCTTAAAACTGTTCGACGAAACTGTCATACGACGTCGTTATGCTGTCGTCACAACAGTAAGAAAAACGCGCGCGCGTGCTTAATTTTTGGTATATTGCGATGCCATTTACACGACACGCTTAGTTAGGTCAGTTGTATTAACGCGGTCTTAGTGTGAGTATCTTAGCAGAAAAGCAGAAAATAACCGTCAAGAAAGATACACGCGACCGCACAACAAACTAAAACGGAAATGAACGCTGAGGAACGAAACTGAAGTGAAGTGAAGTGTAGTGAAGTGAAGTAAAGGATATAAGAAAATCGCGCGCAATTCTAAGCATTGGCCTAGCCAAAATGCCATCACACATACTTTTTAGTTTTCGACATTTTTCCCATTTAATTTTATTTACAAAATAAATGTTTAATGGAGGAACTTTAATTTTAGTTTTAAGGACAATAAGGACACCATAACAATGAAGACAACCAAGAAACGATTATTGTAAGAAGAAGATGAAGAAATATAGCAAAGCAAAACAAAACTAAGCAAAAGTTGTTCAAGAATTTCGTAGTGAAATATTTGTGGAAAATTAGAAAATGGTTTAGAAGTGCGCATAATAAAAAGAAAGGTGTTAGGATTCTCTATTTACTTTTATACACGTTTAATTAATGATCTATAATATGGTATAGTGTTTTTTTTTTTTTTTTTTTTCAATTGGTAGAAAAGCATCGAAAGCCAACCGGTTCTACAACCGAGTGCGGGACTTCAACACCGCTAAAAACTACCCCCGTGTCCTAATGTCCCCCCGGAACTGTTCTTTTATATTTCGTCGGAAGGGAAAAGGTGGAGCATCATTGCTCAAAAGTCTGTCTGTCCCATGTTTTGTGGGTCTCCTCGTGTACTGTTTGTTAGTAGGTCGTTCCTACACGTCAGCGAACTAAAAAATCAGTCCGGGACACCTAATGCCAAACGATTATTTCGTACACGCAATCGTTCAGCGGCTCTATCACGTTCCAGAGTGCGGAGAGTACTCATTATAGCAAACATAGCAGATTTCACTGTTTGCCACTTCTCCGGAGATTGACACATATGTGGCACCAAATTTCCAACTGTGGGTGGTTCGCCAAAGCACTCTTCAATGCATGCTCTCTCCATGGTAAATCGAGGGGCAACAGAAAAGAACGTGGTGCGCATCTTCGGCGATACCAACGCAGACAGGACAGAAGGGGTCCTCCTCATGCTTAAAACGGTGCAGGTAGTATTTAAAGCACCCGTGTCCACTGAGCATCTGCGTCATGTAGTAGTCCACTTCGCCGTGGGACCGTGATACCCATACATCCACTCGTGGAATCAAGTAGAAAGTCCATCGTCCTTTTTCAGACGAATCCCACCTTCTTTGCCATTCCTGGATGCTGCACCGACGCTCTTCATCTTTAGATGTACCAGCACCCGCGTTATATATACGTTGCCACTCACGTGCCATTATATCAATGGGCATCATGGACGCTATTACCTCTATCGCCACATCCGACACCGTGCGAAAGCCACTTGCCACACGCAGCGCACTCAGCCGGTACGTCGAACGGATACCCACTATATATGAGCTTTTTAATGTTGCGTCAGCCCATACTGGCGCTGCGTAAAGCATTATAGAGGCGATTACCCTGGCTAATAGCCTTCCGCTTGTTTGCTCGGGGCCCACCTATGTTTGCCATTATGCGGGATAAGGCTCCAACAACTTTAACCGCCTTATTGCTCACACTGACCAGGTGGTCCTTGAAGGTCAGCCTAGCATCAATTAACACTCCCAGGTATCTAATAGAAGGCTGGGAGGTTATGTATAGATCCCCTACCCGAAACACGAAAGACTCTCGTACTTTCCGTGTGGACAGGAGGACCGCTTCCGTTTTTTCGGCTGCCAACTCCAGGTGAGCTTGATTAAGCCAGGACCGGACTTTGGCTGTGGCTAAACTACAGAGGACCTGTATTCGCTCTATAGTTTTCCCCACGACCACAAGAGCGATGTCATCAGCGAATCCAATCAGGGTTGCTCCAGGAGGTAATCTCATCCTCAGGATCCCGTCGTACATCACGTTCCATAGTGTAGGGCCCAGAACGGAACCCTGTGGAACACCACACGTGACTCTGTATTGCTTCACGCCATCGTCCGTATTGTACAACAACACTCCTACCTGCGAAATAGTTGGAAATTATCCGCATCAGGTATCTTGGTGTACCAATACTGTGAAGGGCTTGCATGATATGTTGCCAGCTCGCCGTGTTGAATGCATTTTTAACATCTAAGGTTACTACTGCACAATATTCCTTATTTCCACCTTTCCACCTATCTCCACTAGTTGCTCTACGCGCAATATCTGTTACTGCTTGTATAGCATCAACAGTCGATTTACCACGGCGGAAACCATACTGCGCATCAGATAAAGCGTTTCGTGTCTCCATTATGTCCTGCAGGCGCTTGACAATTATACTTTCAAGTATTTTACCCATGGTGTCAAGCATGCAAAGCGGCCTGTACGCGGATGGATGATCTGGTTGCTTATTGGGTTTTAGCAGCAGAACAAGCCTCTGTCTTTTCCATATGTTGGGAAAAATACCTTCTGCAATATGGTATAGTGTGTCGTGTGTGTGTGTGTGTGTGTGTGTTTGCAATTAATGGAAAGGAATTGTGATGGTAGTAAAGTCATTTTGGTATGATAGGAAATTAATTTCCACATAAAGTTTTAATCGAAGAAGAGCGAAGACGGAAAAAACATTTATTGAAAGTTTTTATATGTTCTACTTATATACTTTTATATCACATGGATTTACGCAGATTCTGCATGGATTTAATGTCAGAAATAGATTTTTAAAAATAGTAAAGGAGTTTAAGTTAACTTGTTTAACGAAACGGAAATGAACTGAAATTGTGTTACAAACTCTGTGATTTTGTGATTGTGCTGTACGCGTATGAGCTCCGCTTAAGTGAGTTTAAAATGAAATCCGGATACACTTGGTTGTGCCGGTTTTACTTTTTGTTGTTTTTTTTTTTTTTTTTTTTGTTCTGTTGTCCTTAGGGCGCTTCAAACACAAGAAGATACACTACATCCCATACACCATACACCATCACCATAAACCATCTCTATACAACAGATACCACGCATAACGCAAACCACAGACCATATTCCCATCTTCAGTTCAGTTTGTTTGTGCAAAATGCTTTGCAAAAAATAAACTACACCACAACTGAACACATCAAAATGTATTTGTGTATCTGTGTATCTCTGTTTTCATCTACTAGTACATATTACACTCATTCTCATTCACATTCCCACTGTCGCCCTCTTGCTGTGCTTGTGGCCAATCATCAAATCCCCTGAGTAAATCTCCTAATCAAGACACGAAACCTTTTCCCAGAGCGTTGGCATTTGAAATATTGTATTCTTGTATCCTTACGAAATGAAATTTGGCGAGAAACTGTTGTTGCGCATTAGGCAACAACTTTCTAAACAGGACTCTGATAAGTCTAAGGATAATAACAAAGCAGGACGTGGTGGAATTTGTTTTGTTACAACGAGTAAAGATGCGTAACCTTAAAGTTGCTGGTTTCTGTTCTTTGTGTACAGTGTATTGTCATTTTTACGAATGATTAAACGTCAAAAAATTTAATAAAGAAAGAAATAAAATGAATACATGAATGGATGGATGAAGAGTATAAAAATAATAGAAGAGACTTAAAGAATGGAAAAATCAAGAATGAAAGAAAAATGAAAGTTAAAATAAACTGTTTATACTTTCAACGTATAAAATTGCCCTCAATTGGTTGATAATCGTAACGTAAAGAATATAAATTGAAACGAATAAACTTAAACAATTGAGGACGTGTATCGGCATTTTTGTATATTTTTGTAATAGTATCTACTTACCCACTCTATAGCTCACTCAACTTGACAATTCGCACTTGTTGATTTACTAGATAAGCTAGTGGATCAGATAGAGAAATATGGTAGAGTGAATGGTAAGTGAAAAAGGAAGAAGGAAATGAGTAAAATACATACCATATACTGGACTGAAACCTTTAGGCAATAAGACTTGCATCAAAACAAGATTATTATAATTATTATGATTTCAAATAAAATTATACTGGAATCCTTAAGCTAATTCAAACTACATTAAGATGTCACAGATTGTTCTTAGAGAAAAAATTTAACATTAATTAATAATTTTAAGCAATTACAAATGCATTCAAAACTTTTTTTTTCTCAATTTATTCCAACTTCATTAAATTTTACAGAGTATGGTTTACAAATACTGAGTGATTGTAAGTGAAATAATATACATGTATATACAATACCTTTCATGGCTAAAAAAAGTAAGAAGGAAGACCAAAACTTAATTATTAATGGAAAAAGACTAACAACTAGAATCCATATCCCTAAACTATATACAACCAAAAACTATGTTTGGCACTTAGTGAGACTAACATAAAGGTTAGTATGACAAGAACCAACATAGACAATCTTATTAACACATTAAGTGTTAGAAAAGTTGTTGGGCAATTTGCATACGCTTGGTCTGTATGTGGGTACTGTCACCCCAAACTTGAGATTGGGGTAAATATAGATTTGAAAATAATCAATTTGTTCTGCAGTGACAACTGCGAATTCCGCTTACTCAAAGGGTAGATCATACGAACAGATTTGTTGATCTTTTCAAGCGTTTTGGCTATGTGAATTTTGAATATATGTCTAAGTCCAGCCTTAGATATCTAAAGTTATTGGTCCAGACTTCTTCTAAATTTGCATATTCTTCTTGAGGCCAAAGTCAAATTGCATAATTGGTATGGTAAAGTATGAAAGCTGACTCGTTGCTTTAATTTTTTTTTTTTTTTTTTTTTTTGCATGAAAAGTTCCCCTAGTATTTTGGCTTTTTCTAGTCGTGTAGTGTAAGTAATACCATTATATCAGAAAGTTGGTTGGTTGGCTGTTTCTTGTTAATTTAACTATTTTCCAAAATTGTTTACAGTTCATCTAGGCTTTTCCAAATGAAGTTCCTGTGAGCAAATATTTGTGACGTTATTAAGTGGTTAAGATGGTTAAGCTATGCTTTGCAGATTAGTTGCCACGTTCTTAACCATTGCCTATTGACAGTATTTCTTTTTTTAATTAACTCTGCTATGTTGCTTGATAATTTATTACAAAGGTTTGGGCGTCTCTTCTTTGCTACCACAATTTCAAGTGTAACGGTTGCTTTCATTGATATTAAAGAGACATTATTATCAATGAATTCAGTCGTAAGAGTTTCGGCTTAAATTATATGTAGTTCTGTGACATCTTTCTTTAATTATTTAATTTTCGTAAAAAGTTAACAATTGCCCTTAGAGCAAATCGGAAAAGTGTTACTATGAATATTGGTACTAAATGTTACCTTGGCAACTATAGGCAGGTAAACTGATTAAAGTTTGTTGTGAGTCGTAGGATCTGTAAGAAAGTGTAAAACATCAGTGACGAATAAGTCCAGGGTAGAGTGTAAACTTTGTAATTAGCAGGAATGAATGTATTTATATAATCCTCTGGGTGGGAATACTATTGTAAATTAGTTAATAAATAAGAGGACGTGGAGAATGTCACCCCATCGGTTAGCTCTACTGCAGTTCCACAGTCTGTGACTACAATTGAGGTCATCACCTAGCACAAAGTGATCATTAATTACGTGATAATTGGAGAAGGTGTGCTTTAAAGAAGCTCTTAAGGTGCATTTGATCGTTATAGCCCGTTCATATAGAGTTTCTCTCTGTTGAGTTGAGTTTTGAGTTTGGGTCCTTAGCAATTTCTCTAACAGTGATTCGTCGATTGACCAATACTATTTTTTTTACTTTATCTATGTTTTCGTCTGTTGTTGACGTGCCCTGGCATCCGGCACACTCTTCATCGTTCACATCTTCTCCGATAAACGTTGCTTCGGTCCAAGGTAGCTTCACCATATGCCACAGTCAACATTCGGAATGAGTCCGAATTTCTAACCTCTTCAAACGCTTTACGCCAACCGCACTTAGTTCAACAAAATTAATTAAATGATTTGATTTGGGAATAAAATTTGTCTGTTTGACAAGCCGAATTTCTAAGATCCAGACTACATGAATGGAACTAGTTTGCCTAAAAACAAGTACGTGATAGAAACATATGTGTATGAAAAAAATGAACAGGAAAAATTGAGGTAGATACTACACTTTTTTTTTTTTTTTGAATTTGTAACGCAGTGTTGTCAAGCCACTAATAATTAATCTAATATACTTATTTCTTTTTTATTTTTTCTTATTTTTCTAGTTGCAAAACTCATTAATCAGATGAAATAGACTAATTCTTTTTTATTATTTTTAAAATAAAATAATGTTAAAAACTAAAGAAGTCCAAATAGAAGAAACGTGTTGTTTTTGGTTTTTTTGCTCAATTTTAATAATGGCAACACATACAAATGTCTAACTAACAAAATATACCAACTTCAGACTATATTAGTCAATGACTCTTAAGTAGAATAGAATAGGAATAATACATACATAATATTAAATCTTGTGCAATGGTACGAACCCCTTTATGTTTTAGTTCGATTTGTACTTGGCCACCACGAATGTAACACTAACCTCTTCATAGTAAATAACTTTAAGAGTTTTGTGGTCTTTGGTTAATTCTTGTTGGTTGATTTCGAAAACTATAGAGATCTTCTTATTTCTATATTCATTAAGTAAATCAAGGATGATTGTTTTTGATGTATTTTAATTGTTACTTTTTCAACTCATCCAATTCATAGCTTTTGAAAACAAAATCACTATAACAAGCAATAGAAACAAGAAAAATAATTTTGTTTTGAAAAAAATTTAAGAATAAATAAATGGAAAAAAATAAAATGTGTAAATAAAAAATGTTTTCCACAATCAAAAATTTCTGTGTGTTTACCATGATGCAATTTCTCTCGCTATGCAATTTGCAACAAAATAAATAAAACCAAACGAAACAAAAAAAGGGAAAACATAGAAAATGTTGAAGATATAGGAAAACATTATGCATTGCACATACGCACTGTGGTCTCCTAGTTGAGTGAATGGCAAAACAAAAAAAAAAAAAAAAAACTTTATTGTGCAAACTTTTCAATGGCGAAAGAAAACGAAAAATAAAAACACATTGAAATAATATAAAATAAAAATATGGCAAAAAAAAATTCTTTTTTTTATCCTCGACAAATTTACACCAAACAAAAGCAACAACAATAACAGCACAAACAACAAGAAAGGAAAAACAATACACATATAAGAGAAAAGAAAGCGAAAAACTTTTATGTTTCATGTTGGCTACTAAATAAATTTGTACTTTTTATCATCTAAGTGTGTGTGTGTGTGTGTGTGGAATTATTTGCATCGACTTACTGCACGCAGTTTGTTACAGAGTTGGGGGAGAGATTTGTTGGTCCATTTGTTTTGTAAAAAATTCAGTGTTGGTTATTTCTCTAAAATACAAATCAGCAAATGTATCTACTCGCACGCACACATATGTATGTACATATATGTATAAGCTGAGTGAAGGAAACAATGATAGTTGGTGATAGTTGTGGCGGTGGTGGTAATCTCTCAGATTTTGAATAGATTTTTGTTTTTTTTTTTTTTTGTGTATCAAACAACAAACGCATTTGCGATGCCAAATTCCACTTACATGCTTCGTTAACATATTTCACAAAACATTTATGTCTGTATTCATATTCATACTACATATATATATGCACATTCTTATGTGCATAATACACATAGATACATTAGTATTGTATATTGACAAAGCAAAGAAAAATATTTTATGAAAGCTTTGAAGGCATTTCGGCGTAAAATTATGAGCTGCGTGCAATGTGTTTGTTGTTGTTGTTGTATTGCATATTGTCTTTTGTAGCATGTTTCATGTTGTTGTGTGTGGTTGTTCTTATTATTCTTGTTATATAGAAAACAAAATATTTTTAAAATCTGAGTGTGTGTGTGTATGTGATTGTATCTCACGGATACCAGCTAAGATTCGCTGTAAACTCAGCATGATCTTGGCTCAGTCACAATAGAAATGCGAAAATAAATAAATAAAAATCTGTGAAAATTTTTCGCATGTTATTTTCGCGCTTCCGAAAACCAAAAGGATATCAAGTGAAAGTGTGTGTGTGTATTTGTGTGTGTATTTTAAATTCCCTTTGTTGATATTCACTTCTTCCTTCCGTCTTTTATCATAAAACTTTGTTTGAATTCGCTTTTGGAAATACTCATTTTGCTGGTGTGATTTTCTGCTCATCCATGTAAGTGTTGTTTTGACTAAGAAAAAGAAAAACCAAAAGAAGACAGAAAAAAAACATAAAAAAAAAAGGGTGCAATGTGGGGGCAAGCAAACCTTCTTGGTTGCGTGGTTATTGTGGTAGTGGCAAAGCCACGTCACAGTGCATTTTACACATTTGAAGAAACACTTTACACTTGGCTCTTGCGTTTTACAGACAGCATCCGGAAGTGGAAATGGCAGGAAGTGAAACCATGTGAGGGAATATCAAAGCACCAGCACCAGCATCACCAACAATAACTGAAATAGCAACGAAGAAAAAATTGGATAACATCAACATCGATGAAAGTTGCCAAAGCAGAAACCAAGTTTGTTCCACTATACTTTTCTGTACATGTAGGCTCATGCACATGTACGTAAAAGTGTATCTGTGTTTGTGTGAGTGCATATATGTATGAGAAAGTTTTCTAATCGAATTCACACCAAGTCAAGTTAGCAAAGGAATCAGGGGATGCGTTGCAAAGCAAGTTTACCCAATGCCAAAGTAACTTTTACTTTGAGAAATACCAACATTTGCATTTACACTTAACGAGCATAACGATTCATTCAGAGTGGGTAGTTCGATATGAAAGATTAACCAAAGCGAATCAATTTCGCCTATCATTATTATTTATTATTGGAAAACAGTTGGAAAACATTGGCTCATTAAACCAAGTGTGCTGGTTTTGAAGACGTGAAGGCATCTTTAGTTTGTCTTTAATTTCTTTTTATGTCTGTTATTTTATGTACTAAGAAGGACTTTCTGTTTATTATCTTTTTAAAACTCTATTAATTTTTATTTGCTACAAGAACACATCTTCAAAAAAGGAAAATGGAGAAGAAAAGATGTTTGCCTTTTGCTTTTGCGATCCAGTAATCCAACGGTCTTGAAATTTACATGGTTGGAGAGTATGGGTCAGATACTTATACTATCCAAATTTCAGTTCGATAATACAAAAGCAAGAAAAGTTTTTTTTATAAGAACTTGAATTTGAATTTGTGTTTGCATGGGCACCTTTCCTCGTGGTCCGATTTGGCTAATAAAAGAAAAGTTCATGCAACATTTCAGCTTTCTATCTCAATAACTGAGGGACTATTGTGCAGACAACTTGTCTCGTCTAGCAGATCAAGAATATAAGCATATACTTTATGGGGCCTCCGCTGTATTCTTCTGTCCGTTAGAAACTTTATGAAAAACTTATATTACTATTCACAGCGTGAAGAGTATCAAAAGAGTTCTGAATTTCAAGATGAGTTAGAAAAAGCATTTTCTGAGCTATATTTGATCATCAATTATTGATGAGATTTAATTCTATTAAACTTTTGCATTCTCATTTATCAATTTTATCAATATAATATTATTATATTTATAATATTGTATTAGAAATTGGCCTCTCTTTATAAGAAAGAAGTAACCATCAAATATGCAATTGTACAATAGTTCAAAATCATAAAGATCTTTAGGGAGAGGAGAGAAACATATTCCGATTCTAATGCAAAATTTTCTACATTTTGAAAATTTGGCATCTCCGGAGAATGATTTCCTGAAGCCAATCTGATGCATTGATTCCAGTGTTAGCAAAATTTTTTTTTTTTTTTTGTAATAATGTTTTATCGTTTTTTGCACTTTTTTGTACAATCGATGCGCAGTTCCATCATTGACTTTTTACGTAAATCTATTCGCTTCCAATTATTAAAATTCTTTTTATGTCAGAATTTTTATAAATAATAGCCATAGATCGTTAGATAAATATTTTTGTTAATCATGGAATTTAAAAGATTTTGTATTTCAAGTCAAAAATTTTAAGGATTTTTTGAAAACGTTTGCAAAATACTATTCGATTCAACCATGCTAAATTGCATCGGAGGAATGCATCCATTTACGAGATGGTATTTTCGGAAACTTTGGTGGAAATTGAAATATGGGCAACATCAGTAATGCTATGACTTACGTATTCTTTTATTTATTTTATTTATATAATGCTAACCTAAAGTTAAAACTAGAAGTTAACAGAAAATTAGCCATGGCTGCCAGGGCCTTCAGCTAAGCTTACGTATTCTATTACGGTCGCCTAGATTTGTTCATTACAATTACTTGTATTCCTAAATGGGAAAATATACAAAATTTGCTATTTTCAAATCAAGAACTAAAGCATCGTCATGTTATCACTGCCCGTGTGTTCAAGCAAAATTTTTAATCATTGATGGACTTCATCTTAAAATATTTTTTTTTTCGGTAACACCTTTTGCAGGTTGTAATCGGTCGCGTAGCAAAAGCGGGATTTATCTCATGCTTATATTTTGATTTGGCTTGATGTTCAAATCCGCTTAAAAGATGTTTATTATTCATGATATATGTATATATATATATATAGTTTAAACAGAAATGTCTGGGTGAAATCGAAACTCATGTCTTTAATATTTAAAGACAAATTTTCGAAAAATATAATATACTTACAAATAACCTAACATACAAAATATTGGGAATGATCTAAATGAGGAACTCATTTCTCATTTGCATTTTCATATTTTGAAACAACAATATTTATTATTATCTTGTTGATAATTTGATTTTGCCAAAATTTATTTCATGAAAACTATGGGAACTACTGACGTGTGACACCTTAAGCATAAATGAATCCGAAGGTTGTGACAACAATTGCCAATAAATACTTGTACTTGCAACTCATATCTAAAATACACTTGCAATTTGTTCAGATTCATGAATACATATAAGTATATCTGTGTGTGCTTTTGTGTATGTGTAAATGGCAAAAGGAAATTGTGCATATTTCATTTGGTGCTTTCAAAGAACAAAATACCAGAAAAGACGTTGTAGTTTGTTGTCCTCATCGTTATTATTATTGTTGGCGTCGTTGCCTTTGTCGTTGTCGATGTGATGATAATCGAAATATTGCCTTAATAAAAACGGAAATGAAATGAACGAAGAATAATCAAAACCAAATTGTAGAAAGCAAAGACCAAAAAGCATGAAATGTTAATAAATTATTAGCAGAAATGTAACCGAAACAGCAAAGAAACCTACTCAGAAGCTCTGAGAGGTGTCAGAACACATGTTTTCATTATAACACTTCAATAGTCGGACTCAAGCAGATATACAAAACATACAGATATATCTATCTGCATATAGAGAAGCAGATGAAGAGAAGACACAGGGAAGGATACAACGATCTATACCTTGTTGAGATGAATCCTTTGGAAAAAAATTGTAGTAGAATGTAAAGCAAAAGTTAACCAGAAGCAGAAGTGAAAACTCAGTTACCAATTACATGCCAACATTTGTTCATGATGCCGAAGTCGTCAAGTCTTTTGAGAATACGATTCTATACATGTAAGTGTGTATTGGTGTGTTCAACACAAAGATACGAGTACATTCATACATACATACATATGTAAACAATATAAAAACCATGTGAGCGCAGTCTTCATTGTTGGTTTTTTTTTTTTTTTCATTTTTCGTTTTAGTTTCAAGAATTTTTCTTTTCGTTTTATATTTGCAAAAAAAAAAAAAAAATAAAGAAATTTCCTACTTTTGCAAACATGTAACGAGAATAACGAGACAATTACCAAAGGGAGGCACAGACACACAACATACAACTCACAACTTTTAGTGGTTCAACGATGTCGACGACGACGGTTGCTTTGGCCAACATCAGCAACACAAGCATAGCAAACTAAAGCAAACATATAGCATAGTATCTACATATCTATGAGTATGTCTAACAACAACAACAACAACAACAACAAGAACAACTACAAGAATGACAACAAATTCTTCTTGCCTCATGAAAACAAAGTCAACATGAGTGAGTGCATGTGTGTGTGTATGTGTATGTTTGATAGCAAACTATTGCATACTTTTGTGCGGTACAACACTAAATAGTAGGCAAAGCAGCACATAACATCGAGGGCAGAAAGTTCGCGATTTCATATGGTGCTATGGTAGGGGGGTGGTGGTGGTGGTGGTAACTTGGTGTCTGGGGGTAGGAAGAAGGAACCGCCCTCAGAAGTCTGCAGAGGCAACGTGTTAAGCTTCCGTGGTTGCAAATGGGACACATTAGGAGAAAGCAACAACAACAACAGCATCAACATCAACATCCACATCAGCATCATCATCATCACCATCGAGTGACTTGTTGAAGCAAACAAAGCGTTACACCAACTTGGAGAGGTGATGGTTGTTGGGGTCACTTCCAAAATGTGCCAAATATGTCATCAGCATTCCCCTTTCACTTGCAGAGTTTCATTTTTGATTTTCTTTTGTTATCCTGTTTTTTTGTTTTTTTTTTTTTTTTTCCTTTAGAGATTTATGAATTGTTTAATTTTTGTGTGTTTTCATTGAGATTTCAATCTTAACTATTACTAAAGAATGTTAATGTTAAAACAATCTTTTGGCTCCACACGTGAACGAAATCTCTGCAGAAATAACAAACTTCGTAATATGAAATATAAATGGAGCACAGAATAACGCATGGTATAAGGTGCGTGTCAGGTTTATAAGGTCAGAACATTATTTTATATATTTTATAAAGGAATGACCGAATGCTAACATGATGTTCTACTGAAATGATGACTCACTCTCCAACAACAACAAAAACATGCAACGGCTTGTCTGCAGCATAACGCACTGTATTTCGTTTAAGATACACATACCCGTATTACATAATAATTTTAATTTAAACATTATGTGAGAGACTTTTTTGAATAAAACTCTATCAAGCGAATATACGAAAATGTTTGTACTGACACTTTGAATGCCTATGAAAATGAATCAACACTAATTTCAAACTAGTAATCAACATTACTAAGATAATGTTGTCAAGATGTCCCATTGTTGGGACTTTTTGCCCGTCCTGGTACCAGGTGAACAAATTTGCTTAAAAAAAGAAGCAAAACTTCAATCCGTTAAAGCTGTAAAAGAAACCAAGCAAGCGTCCTAACGGGGCACACAGAAAAAGACTTTCAGCCATTTTTTGATCAATTGAAGTATTGGAATGGAACTATATCTCCTTGGTAAAGACTACACAATATATTTCATATTATCGATTAATAAATTAGTTGTTTTCATTAAATCTTTTGACAAAAAGACATAAAAGGATATAAAAATAAGGAACAAATTCTCAATTTCAATTAAACCTTAATTACAATAGTTAAATCATTTTCTTGATTGATTCTTTTCCTGCGTTATTAACTTTTTTTTTTTTTTTGTTTTGTTGAGCTTAAAATCCGTTTATTTAAATCGTAATTTTGCATAATTCGTAATCTTCCATAATTTTTTCATTTAGTGAAATATTTGCTTATATGAAGTTGATTCATTTTGCAAAAATCTCTCAAAATAATTTAAATTCACAAAGAAATTTATCTCGTTGACGTACCACACACAAATTCATAGACATAAATACAAAAACAAAGATTCATATATGTGTATATTTCTGTTGGTTCAATAAGTAAATGTAAATGTGAATCAATTGAATTGTATATCAATTGCAAATTTTATCGGCAAACATTTTTCTTAAGCAAATCCACTCGTTTCATATACTTTTGTCTTCCAAACGATAATCAAATTCCATTCTTTGACACCTCTACATTGTAAATACGTATGAGGACAAGATCAGAGGCGTATTAACCCTACGCCGGGGTTACTACATAGTACTTAGTATTATTAATATTTATTATTATTTTATTTGCGAAAAATAGAATATGTTTCTTGAAATTTATTACTTTACTCAAAACTAGTGTCAACAATGTGTTTCACTATTTTTTAATCCGAATTCCCCACAAGAAAAGGATTTTTTTTAGAAATGCATTGGATAAAATCTATACATAGTAGTATAAAGCAAAGTCAAAATTCTTGTCTGTACCGATATGCAGCATTTCTAAACTATGGCACGGATTTTGATAAGGTTTTCGCTGTTATTTAGAGAATTTTGTGCGAAAGGTTTTTTCTTAGGTAAATACAATACATGTAAATTATCTTTTATTAAGTCTTTGTGTATTGATTATGTTTTGGCATAGCGATATTTTTGGAAAACATCAAGTCTCTGTTTTTTTAAATCAATTAAGCCAAGAAGTCCTTAAAAGAAATGGAAAACATACTGTGTAATGAAAAATCAAGGAGTAATTTGTGAAGAAATACAGAGTTCTTTGACAGGGACAGACGTAGATCTCAGAGAGCCAGAGAACGCAGGTCCATGAGGACTCTTAATTTGGCATCAAATAAGTTAAATTCTGCTTTAAATTGCGGCTCTTCTATTGATTATAAAATAATTCTGTGATTTCAATTGATACAATGTCCTGTAGGTTTTATATCTACCCTCAAAATTCATGTGTCGATGATCATAAATTTAAGCAAGTCTATTTATAGATCTTTTGTCAAGATAAGTTACATTGCCATAACTTTGATAATTCTTAGATTCATTCTCAGTCTAAGTCATTCTACTTCTTCCCTTAACTTCGGCTATACAGTTTCGTTCGATCATCGGTTTTAGGCAAAACAGGGATGGGTCGTCAATATTAAAATAAATCTGTAAACCTTAACTTGATATCTTAAAAATGGTGTAAGAAACATATATGTGTTTCTAAATAAAACTTATGGGCCCTGGTCGTCAAATCATAAAATACGCCTCTGCATAAGAGTAGATGCATGGATACTTGAATGAATAAATGAAAGAATCAATGAATGTGTTTGCATGTAAAAGTGATTTTCAATTTGTTTCCTTCTTTCTTTGTTGGCACGTAAATTTTTGTTGTTAGAGGGAAATTCAAATGAAACTTGACGAATGAGAAACATTGGAAAAAAGAACAAGTTAAAATGATTATTTCATTTTTTTCTTTTTTTTAAAAGGGTTCATCATTATTTGCTATATCTCGAGTAATCCGAAAAGATGATTTTAATTTCATTTACATTCTTATGATTCTATTCTATTCTTTCTATTTGCAGTTACTTTTTTTGTATAAACAAGGGACTAGGAACAAGGTCCAAATCAAGATAAACACATCGTAATCATGCAATGTGAAAACCTTTTAATAAAGCAATAAAAATCAAATGTTTATTGTTGTACTACGACAATAAGGATAAGGACAAAGACAAGGATAACAACGACAGGCTCACATATTCTTTCATGGAAGCCAATATGAGCAATGCCTAAAAGTAGTCTCATTCTGTGAACTTTGGTAAATTAAAGAACTTGGCAAAAATTCTAAAAAGTAAAGACATTCAAGAAGGAGTCGACGGCAGTAAGGATACAAATAAAGCCAAGTAAATAAACATACGAACGAAAAGGACATAAAGAAAGAAAATATAAAACCAAACCAAATCAAAAAGGAAAAAGGCCAATAACTGTAACAACACAAAACACAACAACAACAACTCGAAACAAATTTCGTATTTGTGACACGTTTTCAACACCCTCAAGCACTAAAAATCGCATCAATTCAGACTTTCTGTCGCCCCCTTAGCTCACTTGGCTTCTATATCACAGTTACAAACACGTATGCTATAGTTCTAGTTGTTGTTGTTGTTGTTGTTGTTATTGTTGTTGTCAGTTTAAGTCCAACACGATTTTGGCAAAAGAATCTCAGTCCGAATTCAATTAACCGTGAAACTACAATAGCACTACAGCAGCAGCAGCAGGGGCAGAGGAAGAATAAGTGTACAGCCCTTGAAGAAAGGCAAAAGATACCAAAACAAAAAAAAAAAAAATAAATAAATAAATAAGGAAAAACGAGGAATCATGTTAACATTCTAAGTGTCTTCACTGAAGTGACTAACGCTATAAAGAACTAAGGGATCTCGCACTCAAATTGTATTTAAGAAACCTCATAGGTGATTGACAAACAGGCAGGCAAACAGAAAGAAACACTTCGTCCTAGAAACATTTGGGATATCTGGAGGCCTACACACAGATACCTACTACACCAACTAAACAATATTTGCAAATCAACTTAAATTCCTGCATTAAATGTCTACAGTTGAATTAAATGGATCCGTTGCTGGCATGGATTTTCATCAGCGACAGGTGAGTCAAAAATTCAAGATTTACGTACACAATTTTTAGAAATTTCTGTGACTCTATCTCTCAAATGCAACACACAGCATTACACAACTTTCAGTTTGCTATTGTATAATTTTGAAGTAACATAATTACTGTCTTCCTTGAAGTTCTTCATTTTCAATCCATCGAATCCAATGTAGACCACACAAGCTTAGGCATTGACAATGACGTCAAATGCAAATTACAATACTAAGTAGTAGGTCCACAGTCACATAGTAGTTCCCCATTAGGAATCTTCCTAATAATAATGTACATAACTACTTTACGTTAGATTCATCTGAATTCTGTATTCTGTTATGTCAGTGTCTAAACAAGATATAGTTTTCTAGAAGTAGATTTACAAAAAACTCCAAATTGACAGAGTATTGAGTCACTAGGTGGTAGTGCTAAGTTATTTGAGTTGCGACTGGGGTTATGATGTTTATTATGAATTCGAGCGGTACTTCAACAAAGATTAGATAGCTAAACAATTGCACTGTGCAATAGAATTTTTGTTGCATGGAAAATTTTATTTAATTTTCGAAGTACTTACTATCAATACTCTAGCAATAAATGGCCAGCATATGCGTATTTCAGCGGCCCTGAAATCGTTCCTCCATAGTCTAAGAAATTTTGTATTACCCAAACAAACGAATTCCATGCGTTTTTCAATTTCTGTCATTGAACCGTGGAAATTGGGGTCGTTCTCCAATTTGCGAATTTGTGGACCGCCAAATATGTCTGCTTTAAAGTTTTCTGAACTCAGGTTTGGCAACTTCTTTCCACTCACTTGAATAATGACTAGTTTCATAGTTGTAAATCTACTTTTATTTTGTATCGGCAATGTCTCATTTTATCTTTAAAGTACCCCAAAGGGTACCAAATGGAATCGTGTTACTAAGGCTACGGTGTCCGTACGTCCTCGGGCTCTATCTCATGAACCGTAATAGACTGAGAGTTAATTCGATTGTTCCATACAAACCCCCCATTTGGTACTTGGCTGATTTTCTTTGTATTTCTTTATAGTTCAAAATTTACAAGAACATAAATAAGAACATAATAAGGTAAGAACGAAGGAAGTTGCTGTATTGATAACAGTGACCTCGAATTAGTAAACAACCAATGAGACAAAAGACTGTTTTATTGTGCTATGTTATCAATCAGTCAAATCAGTGTCAACTTAAATAGCAATTCCTTCTTTGCACTTAAATTGTACAATAATTCAGTGAACGATGTCGATGGCTGAGTTCTGAATAATTCATTTATGTAATGGTGATCACCAGACTCAACAAAGGCAACAATGATGTCCCACATAATCCAATTTGTAATGATTGTAGATTCGCCAGTAATAAATGGAAGATGTCATATAAAATCTGCAGTGCCATTTTTAAGTATGTAATTATACTCGTATATAAAATACAAACAAAAAGAAAAGAAGTTAATTAAGTTTACGAAAACATTTAATCAATATTAAATCCTGCAATGAATGCTTAATCTCACCCCTTCTTAAAATCCTTTTAGTATTATTTTTCTAAATGTCTATGTTGTGGATTTTCATTTTTATGTTTAAAATTAATTATTATTTTAAGAAAGACACTCTTATTATACAAAAATTGCATATAATCGAAATTATATATATCTACATTTTCCACTTACCCTTATTCAATATGTACTATGTACTTGACCTCAGTGATGCTCATAACATACATAACTGAAAAAGTAGTAGAGACTGGACAAATCTCTGTCGAAACATTTGACAGTTACAGTATTTGATATCCAGAAATTAATTTATCGGGATAACAAATAATTTTGTTGCTGCTTGTTGTGAATCTCTAAAAAATAAAACCCAAAAACATTGGACGCTAGCAGAGTTATTTTTTAGTGACAGATTTGTCCAGTCTATACTTTTTCATAGTCTATGGCAACGAAAGCTCCATACACCCTCCGCCACGATATCAGTTTGAAAACAGGCCAGCGCAAACACGAAAGGCACGAACTTGAAAAGCGTTGGAACCCCTCGTTTGCCATCTTGTAAGTTTGATGGCCTATAACTCAAGAACCGCTGAACAGAATTTGAATGACTCTTTAACTTTTGAAAATACATATCGTGATTTTTGCCAAATTATTGCATTGTTACTTTATTACAATTTATATAGAAAATAGTTTTTATATAAATAAATGAGAATGCTTAAAGTTTTTAGTGATTTTGACTCGAAATTGGAAAAATAAAAAAACATTTCTATATTTTCGTATGATAAAAATTTGAAAGTCTCAAAAGGTTATAAAAATAACAGATCAAAAGGCTCAAAGACCAAAAGACTCGATTAAATCACGCTCATTTACCACCTCTTAAATTAGTAAATTAAATTACCTTAGTAATTTAATCTAATATTTTTTATTTTAAGACAGACGAGTCGAGGGCCTTGTAGCTGGCACTTCTTAAAACTTAGGTTATATAAATTATATGTAACTAAATGTAAATAATCTAATCCTGTAAATAAAATAAATAAATAAATTTCTCTCAATTTAATTCAAATTAAAAATAAAAAAAAGGGAAAAATCTCGAAATTTTCAAATTGATATGAATTACGAAATCGCCCTATGTTTTAAGCGAACTGTGGAGAACTTAGAGCACATATTTCGAATTTGGTAATGTTTGTCAGACATACTGTCGTATAATTTTGTGACAATTTTTATCGGAAAATTTTATAGAAAAAATTTAACAATATGAAATTTGTTGTAATAAGTGCCCCGTTTCTTTTTCTTACGTATCGTATATAATCTAATCCTGTAAATAAATAAAAAATAATATTTATTTAAAGTTTTAAACTAGCAATCAAACTCAAAAAAATTACTCGTTTCTGTACTCTGCGAAACTTCAAGTATAGATGACGCTCATGTGAAGGGCGAAATATTTCCCTAAAGAAAAATATCCTTTATATTAAATTCATTCCTCTCTCAAAAGCTTTACTTTTGCATCATGACCAATATCCTCCGAAAGTAATAGAAATTCCCATACACACAAAAACTTAATTTTGACAACTAGATGGCGTATGTGTACATTCCATGACCATGACCATTAACTATATCATTCTGGAAATAAAAAGTGTTGCCAAGTGATTGTGCGAATTATTGACTTAACTAATGTAAACGGCAATCGCAAGGGAACTTAAAGCAAGACAATATTATTTAGCAGTACCTGCGATCTTCCATGGAAGGATGAATGCAAACGACGCTCTCACTTGTATTAATAGATCGCTCTTTCCGTTTCCTTTGTCTTGCTTTCGGCTTCACTCATACAAACACCCACATATGCCTATACAAATGTACTCCCTCACTCACACATACACATTACTCTTTCCGTTTCCCCTTTCGATGCTTTCCTGTTTTACACTTGTAAATTGAAATCAGGCAAGCTTAGCGTCGGTCAATCGCCGATTCACTTCTCAGTTTTATTTTAGCATTACGACAGACGCACAGCAGATTTAAGTGAAGTTTTTGCGATTTTATAATTTTTGTGTTTTAAATTATTGTTTGGTGTTTATAATTATTAATTTGTGTTCTAATTTATTATTTATAAAATTCAAATGAATCATGGACATGCAATTCTCGGCTACTGGGCCACATTCTATCGCATTTGCAAAATGCGCTTAGAGTTGAAAGAGGAATGGAATATTATAAATGAGGAGATTTGGGTGCGTTAATTATTTATTTTTATTTCCATTGAATTAAATTTATTGTCATTATTATTTGTTAAATTTAAAAGAAAAAATCCTATTGCATATTCCTTTGCTCTATATAACCGGCGTTGGTTGTTTCTCCTCTTCCGTTTCCAACCACTTGTTGCTATGGGCGGCATAGAAGAAAATGAATGTAAAATAAAGCACAAAAATCAACTCGATTGAAATGAACAATGGTCATGTAGTAACGTCGTCGTGGTCATGTTTACGGAGTTGATGTGATGTATTGAGCACATAACCAGAAACTACAAATCATGAAGGAGAACGAAACTTTTTCCTATTCGAAAAGTTCTAAAATTAATTTTTTATTTAAAATTTATTAATTATATTTAATTGAACAACAATTAAATCTAATATTTAGTACACAATAATTTAGGAATAATGGTAAAAGATTTTGTATTCCCCGATTTCTACAAATTTTATCCATCTTTCAATCAATTTATGGGGATGCCATTCCAATAGAAAGTTTCATCCTTCATCAAAAATCATTCAGCAAGCCATTCTTCCATTTCATCGGTTGTTCAGTGATGCTCAGTCAGTGCGTGTCCCATCGATGAAAACAAATGATAATCGGAAGGAACCAAGTCTGGTCAGTACGCCGAGTGAGTAAGAGTATCCAACAAATGGCGGAATTGGTGTATTTGAACATTATTACCGAATATGCAGTAGCGTTGTCATGCTGAAAAATGGCTTTGCTATGTATTCCGGGCCCATACTGACCGTTTTTCGATCAACAGATGGTTCAGATTGATCATTTGCTGCCGGTAACGGCTAGGCTTGAGAAGCTTGGCATTGTCCTCTTCTTAAAATACATAAATTTTTCATCGGCAGCCACAACTCGATGCAAAAATCACTTTCTTTCGTGGCGTTGAATCAGCATTTTGCACACAATTTATCGCTTCTATCTTTGGCAAAGTTCTTGTGGAATTCATTTACCATTTTTTGTATCTTTCACATGACTCTAAGGTAATCGGAAACGTCTTACTGAGTGGCATTTAATTGCTCTGCCCTCATTTTTTCAAGGATGATGCTAACCTGTAAAGAAATAACCGAATATCGCGTTTTTTTTTTTAGTTTTTTGGGTTGGCTTCTTCTCTTGGAAGAAAGACGACATTTTAAATTTGTACATTTGGTAGTTTGCTAAATAACAAATCAAATAGATTATAATGAATGGGACTGAGAAGACAAGTATTTTTGATCAAGTTTTTTCAATTGTGGGAATTTCTCTTCATCACGCCAAAACTTTTTTCTTTAAAACTGAGTTTTTTGCTATGTTTGGGTATCTTAAATAAGATTCCACATCTGCTTGCTCAAGATGTCTGTTCATGTGTGAAAAGGTTCCTTCCTTTTCTTAGAACTCTTTCATCAAATTGTTACAAGCATTCCAGATACTTGTGATAACCATATGGAATCGATGGTTTCGGGGTGAACCAAACTACTTGAGCCTATTTTAAGAAAAACCCATTCTTAGCGATTAAAAAATGCAAATTGCCGAAAAACTGAAGAACAAAACTTTCATACAGTATTTATTTATTTATTTATTGTATAATAGAAAACTTAACTTATGTTTGTTTGTTTGTTAGAGCCTCATCCCCTGCAATATATCAAGCACAGTTTTGAGGAAGATAAATACTTAAAATTTTTAAGTATTTATCTTTAAAATTTTAAACATGGACATATTTTATTCCTGAGAACACCCTTCAATTTGATACAATGGTCACAAGTTCCCAAATTCACGTTACCTCTTTTCAGGATCTGAAGGTGCCTGATATACAAAAAAAAAAAAAAAAAACAAAACAAAAAAAGGAGGGTTCCGTACGAAATTGGGGTTTGTATAGGAGATACCACCTAGTGGCTTAATTTGGGTGATTCCAACAGATATTCAGCACATATATCAAGAACTTATAATGTCTAAATTTCAGTTCAATAGTGCAAAAATCAAAAAGTTTTCTACAGTGCGTTTATACTATAAGCCTCACAAAAGAAAACTACGAATAACTTTCACAGTTTCGGGTATTTTGATTAATAATTTTAGATTATAGGGTATCCACTAGTCGGGTCTAGAACTTTTGAAGAGAAACTTCTTTAGCGAAGGGGAGTAAATCCAATAAAAATTAAAATGAAATGTGACGAAAATCAAAATTTAACGATGTTATTATTATATTGGTACTATTTAGGCAAATACAAAATGGAAGTAAAATTTCTAATGTAGTAGTAGTAGTAGTAGTAGTAATAATAATACAGAATATTGTACTCTTACATTGTTTCAATACAAAAGAGTTATTTTCTTTTTCGGCCATTCGGCCACTTGTTCGTACGTTCTTTCGTAAAGTAAACACAATCAGTATAGCATTTTTTACCTCTCTCACTCATGTATAAGCATTCTTTCTCTTCGCTGCAGATGAGCACGCACAAGACAATGCCCGTTGTGTTGTGCGACTCCCCACTAGGCCTCTGAAGGATCATCGCATTTTGATTTTCGTCACATTTCATTTTATAATTTTTGAATTTGAGGCAAACTACTTAATCTTTTTTTTTTTTGTAAATTTTAATGTTTTTTATTTTTAAAACCCATTTCAATTAGTGTAAAAATCAAGGTAAATCCTTTCAAATCAGACTGATGATGAGTATCAAATGGATTTCATAAAATTTTAAATTGGCTTTGGATTTGACTTAGTCCATTATCAACATTACCAACTATTGATTTTGTCAAGCATCAATAGCTTTTCAATTGACTACTATGCCTTCATAAGATTCTACAACATTTTGCAAACATTTCAGCATCAAACCCATGCCCACTTGACCGCATACGAAATTCTCTTTGTTTCGTTTTAATTACCTTTAACAAAAAGTATCTGTGCCGCTTGGTCTAAGTACCTATAGACAGGCCCAACAATTCACCGACTCCATAATTAATTTATTTAAAATTGATCTTTGGTAATTTAGCGCATCTCATGCATCTTTTATTGACTTCCGCCGCAGCGCAAAGTGCAAAGTTTCGCGATGTTGCCACTCAATATTCTGTCGTGCCTCACTCACCATCAGTACAATTCACTTTGCTTGCGCCTTGCACATAATGATGACGCCCACTAAAAGCACTTAGCGATGGAGACAGACAACATCGAGTCGAGTCAAGATGAACCGCATTGAAGAGCTTCAAATTTCACTATTCAACATGTGAGGGACCCAAGGGAATCAAACATCAACTAGAAGGCTCAGATGCAGGTTGTTTTTCCTAGTGGTGTCGTTGTTGAAGTTGTAGTTGTTTTTGAGGATGCCACCATCACTGGCACTTGAAATGCATGCAACTGCAACAAAATGCAAAATGTAAAATGAAATTTTCAGATGAAAAGTGAGTTTCATTGGCCGCTCAGCATCAACCATCAACCAAGAACCAAAGTAAAGAGAACTTGAAACTTTGTCTCATCGTTGATGGCACTAATGCGACCAAAGCAACCAAAAATACATTAAACAAAACTTGAACACTTTTTCCATTTTCACAAAATTCAATGAACAAACAAACATAGTTTGCATTTGCATTTGTTAGTGCAAAGTACAATATTTTGATTATTCGTATTGTGTTTCCGTAAAGTTAAATAGGCAATAGGAAATATTTTATACGAGTCTACTTCATATTTAGATACAATGTTATAAAATGATGTTCGAAGAGGATAGAAGTTTGAGAAATTGCTCGCAAGTTACAAGGTGAAATTGGTCAAAGGTTATGTGTTGAACTTGGAAAGTTAAGGAAGTTATGATCAACGAAAAGTCTGGACGTTTTACTAAAAACTTGTTTGGCAATAAAACATGAACTAATATTAAAATATTAATACGAGTTTTGATTATTCGCGGGAAATATATTTAAAAATATTGTAATAGTTCAACAAGTGGAAATTAATGAATCAATCTTTTTGAACACACATAAAAAGTCGTTTATGTGATGAGCTCAAATTTGTATAAAATATTTCTCTTTGCAGAGAAACAATTTCAATAAACAAAACTAAGGAAAGCTTATATCATATTCTTGTACAATGTTCAATACATAATTCAATTCTAAATTTAATACTTGACGATACTTTAAGGCACAGGTTCCCAAAAGGGATGCTGGAGGCAGTAGATGGCTTAGTGAAAATTAGGCGAATTTAAGACAATCAAAGGAGACTTAATGCAGCTCGGCAACTTAAACCGATGACTTATGTCTAAAAATTAAAAATTTTGGGGGTACTATAAGGCATATGGGCAAATCCCGAAACAGTGCATATAATAATAATATTTTTTTCACTATTTTAGAAAGATTGAAATTAGGTATGAAATGCCCAACTCCATGCGTTGTAGCGTACGTGACGGAAAATAAGGTTTGTTTTTATATTATGAGTAGAATGTTTTTTTTTTTTTGTTTTGCAAGTCATCTATAATTTTAAATCAATTTCATTACCTGCTTTTAAGTAATTAATAAATTAAAATTCTACAATTACAAAAAAAAATTTTTTTTTGCATATTTATTTCTGTAGCGTGCGTCACAATTTGACTTTAGCTTTACCAAATAGATTAAACAAATAATGAAAGAGGAAGAGGAAGGTAAAACAACAAATAAGGTTGATGAAGAAGTTAAAATCTAACTTCGGCAACTTTTTGAAAAAAGTGTATTGTGACGAAGCCAATGAAGTTTGTATGTGGAATGAATACAACAAGTGCATTAAAGACATTACAGATGCTCTTGTCCCTCTAATTTACATTAATCGACTCGAAGAGCTTTCTGAATAGAAGCATTGCATCAATAAATCATTGATAAACACATGGGCCTTAGTTATTCGAAAGGACCAATAACTGATTTCATTAATGAATTAGAATCTCAGCTGCATACTTATGTTAATAGAACCCAACAAAAATATTTTCAATACCGAAAAATTGTAAACTTGCCGAATTTGATTTGATTAATTTTTTAACTTCATACTTATATAGCGATTATTTCGAGTATGGAGGTAATAGTCCCTCTTCGTTTGTTAATACGAATGAGGTGTCATAATCAGATATGGATCCGTCGGTGTAGACAAAGCTGTAGTTCTAGTATAAGTCTTTAATTTCTAAAAATAGTAAGTGAAAGGTTTTTGAAGTGGGGAGTAAATCCAAAAAAATATGAAACTGAAGTGTGAAGGAAATCAAAATGTGATGATGCTTCAGAGACGTAGTGGGGAGACGCACAAGACAATGCAGCGTAGAGAATGAATGTTTATGCATGAGTAAGAGAGAGAGATAACAATGCTTTACTGATAAACGAAGAGCAAGTGGCCGAAGACCGAGCCGCGTCTGTTGAAAAGGGAAATGCGCGGGTTGCTTGTGTTGATGATGCTTTGTTGGTGTTGTTGTTGCTGCTGTTTGGTTTTAATAAAAAATGCTTTATTAATAGTGTTTACTTTATGAAATAACGTACAAACAAGTGGCCGAATGACCGAAAAAGTAAAATAACTCATTTGTATTGCAACAATATCGCACTACAATATTCTGTATTATTGCTTGTCCATCTAATTCTATCTCATGTATAAGCATTCATTCTGTACGCTGCAGACGAGCCCGCACAAGACAATGTGCATTCTTTTGTGCGTCTCCCCACTACATCTCTGAAGCATCATTTTGATTTTCGTCACTTCCATATTGTGCTTATGAGGGTGAGGCACACTACTTAATTTTTAATTTTTTTTATTTTTTTATTTTTTTTTTTTTTGGTATAATAACTGGGATATTCGGTTTTCACATAGCTTGATTGAATTATAGATATTTAACGCTACTTTCTGTTTATTCTAAATTAATTACTTTAATTTTAAGTTTCCAAAAAAATGGGCATGGTTCAGATTTTCCAAGAACTAAATCGTTTTTTGTTCAAAATATCCCAATTATTTTCCTTAGTAGTATACCATATTATAAGGAATATATGTTAAGTTTATGTCATTTAAGTACGCAATATCTTATGTAGGAGTTTCTCAAACTTTTTATCCTGTAACTTTTGGTTGGACTACTTAAAAATTCACTTTTGTAACTTCTAAATAAAGTTTTAGATATCAAATGACTTCTTTGTTTTCAACCGCCTATGCACGTTTACCATTGACGTGCCTAGCAAAACGTTCCAAATGTGATCTGGAGGTCGTTTTTTATCTCTCCTGGGACTGTTAGAGACTCTTTGTGGATTTATTCTGCAACCGTTGGTTTTTATAGATTCGTTAATGTGACCGAACAGGAGTACACGGTTTTAAGGAGTTGTTTGTAAAAGGAGTAATGAATATGAATAGTCATTAGTTTCAAACAAAAAAAAAAGGCACTTTTCATGTATGTAGTATTTTATCACAGATTTAGAAGTTGCTTTTTTTTTGTAAGAAAAACTTGATTGGAACTTTTCCTTTAATGAGTTTTCTTCCCCATTGATTATATCGTTAAAATCCTACATGCTCCTCATCGGTGCATTTCCCTTTTGCTAAGCAAATTGATGAGTTTCTATTTAGATAAACGAGTGTTCTCAATTGTAAAAAGGAAGCTTGAATCTAAGGATGAGTATCTTTTAGAAAAGTTTTTAAACAAAAAAATAAAGTCTAAAGTAAAGGAACATGCATCCAATTTGATTACATACTCATCCAAACACACACACACATACGCACACATGCAAGTATGTTGTATGTATAGTAGATGAGTAGTCTTTTGTAAGTAGCTTCTGCACTTGAATATTTTTCAGTAAAAAAAAAAAAAAAAAAACAAAAACAAAGACTAGCAAACGTTGCAAAATTCAATGGCTTTGATGATGGCTACGGTGGCGGCGGCCGATGCCAATGGCAGCGTCTGCGGTAACATCTAAAACACAACTTTGGATATTAGCCAAAATGTCAATTCGAATGTTGCACGAACTTCTTTCTTCGTTTTTCATAGACTTGCAATACACTTGTTCTTATATTCTTTTTGTTTTCGTTCTCGTATTTAGTTTCTTTCTTCATCATTTGCACTTAAGTACTTCGAACGCAAGATTGTTACTTAGGCATTTTTTTCTTTAGCCGGTGGGGGATGTACTAGAATGTATCTACATACCTATGTATCTACATACAACATGTAACATGGAAGCTTGTTAGAATTTGTCTTAGATTTTATGCAAGAGCAGCAAATTCGAAATTTTATTATACTTGTATAACACAAAAATTAGAAATATTGTAGTAAAAAAAAAAAGGAAAATGAAAATCCTGTTTCCTCATGTGAAACAAATCAATTGGGAGTGTATGCAACTCATTCTTCATATTTCATGTTGTGCTTTGTGTTGAAGTTCGTTATTTCGTATACTACATATTTGGCAGGATATTATGCCATTTTAGCGCAATGCATTGACGAGTACCGGCAACACGTTTGCTACATGAATGTATGCGGAAATTATCAAAGTCACACGCACACACACACACATATATATATATATATATATATATATATATGTATATATGTATACGACGTATGCAATAGTTTCGCATCGCATTCTTTGGCTTCAGGCGTATTTCACACTCGATTGCAGCTTACAGCAAAACGCAATCAAAAAGTCACTGAAAATAGAGATAGAAAAAAGAAAACAAGTATAAATATAAATGCACGAACAGTTGTATGCATGCAGATAGATATACAGATACAGAATACTCGTATGTAACAAATCTGTATCTGTATGCACAACTGCACTTTTGCTAAAACGCAGACATGCATGGCGGCATTTCCGGCTTGTTGGCACCATTAGTGACTTGATATACGTGGTGTATCGACTTGATTCGAATAGTATTATGTATGGTAAAGTTGCATCTTTTACATTTGTGACGCGTCAAACAAGATAAGCAACTTTTCTTGCTAGTTCAGTCAGCCCTTGCAGGGTTGCTATAACAACTACAACTACAGCTACAGCTACAGCTACAGAAATCATAAGGAAACTACACAATAAAAAAAAAAAAAAATTGTTTTAAAGCATTTTTGACATATGTTTTGTTTTCCTTCTTTCCTGCTTTTTACAAATCCTTGCTTGCTTGCTTGGCAACATGATCAATATCATCATCATCAACATCATCATCATCATCAAAAGTTGGCAAGTTTTGGCGTCTTGATTCTTCGTCGTTGGTTTTTATATCGTTTCACAATTGAATTTTCTTTTGGATTCGTTACAAAAATAATAAATTTCTTCCGTCTTTTGTCCTCCTTGTTCGCATCACCAACAAGCAAATTGCAATAGAAAATTAAAAATGACATTTATGAAGCTCATTTTATGCAAGTTTCTCTCTCATTCAAAACAATTTCATCTGCAATTGACAGTTTTCATTACGAACACTTTTAAGCCTCACATTTGTGGCTTTCACATATTTCCCATTCAAACTTTTTGTTGTTCGAAAAAAAACAAAAAGGATAACAAACTGTTAGTCTTGTCACCCTTAATACCCCTAAGCCATTTGTCACTGACACTCAAACACTTAAAAATAATCCCAAATTTCCTCTAGCCATTAAGTGCCTCCATCTCTGATGCTCTCCCCGATGGGCGTGAGTGATTCATGATTTGTTGTCTTAAGTAAAATCCCAAATTCAACTAAAAATGGTGTGAAGAAGATACAATAAAGATAATAATATATGGGCATCCCGACACATTTAAGTGGCAACTTGCTCCAATAAATCTTTCGATGGCTCAGACAATGTCATTTCCGCATATATTAATCTCGACCCATTGATACCTGAACTCATTTAAAACCTGCATAAATTTAACCAATGACCCATTTTCTATTAAATCTTCATCAACTTTTGCTTCATACTTTTCTAAATTAAAGTAAGTGACTAAACCATAAAATTGGTTAAGAGGTCTTTCGACACTATCTTCAGATTGATAGAACTTATTATGGTTGTAGTAAGTTGATGGATATGGAGAAAAATGTTGGACCAAGTGGAAAATAAATATGTAGGAAATCAGTTATATACTTGTATGTCCTTTAAATGTCTATAAAATTCTGTTTGAAGAGATTCAATTAGATTACTTTTTGAAGATGATAACCAGCAAGATAACGCCCTGAGCTCATATGGCGTAATGTGCCCGTTTTTCAGGATTTTGCTATTGTATTTTCCTATGTTTCGACAGATATGGCGGCTATTTCTTGACGGATGTTGGCCTTAAGTTCGTCTAGGGTCCTTGGCTTGTTGATATATGGTAAACCTTTGACTTCAAGTAGCCGCAGAGAAAAAAAGTCTGGCGGTGTCGATCTGGGTGAGGTGTCGTGCCGGCTTTTTGAAACCAGAAGTGCTCCTTACTATTTTCATGCACAATTTGCATTAAATAATCGGTTATCATAGTCCGATAATGCTTCTGATGTACGATTGTTGCGGTCCCAGTGTCGCCTTCAAAAACGATCGATCCGATTATCATATCAGCACATTATTAAACGCCACCCAATCACTTCAGTGTCGTGAAAAAGTACCTCTTCAATAATTTGATATTTTCTGGTCGCGTAGAACCGACAATTTTGTTCTTTGTCACTTTATTTTTATTTTCTCCACTCACTTTGAGTTTTCCCAAATATTTAAATTGAGTTGTTAAAGATATATTTACATTGTAAATATCTAGATACTCTTACTAACGATGTGTTTAAGGGCATAATTACTATATAAAAAGTGAGCTAGTATTGGCTTGCGAATGGAACTATACTTTCTATTCTGATGTTACTGTCCGTTTTGCATGTTCCGCTTTAAGCTGAACAGTTCCCGCTATGATTACTTTGAATTTAATGTTTTCCGTTGTCAAAGGAATATCCTTTACTAAGCAATGGCACTTCTCGTTTCACCGTCAAATGGATCAGTTGTCTGTGCTTCTGATTCAAGACACTTTAACATCTTCTATTCTATTACTGCTAATATATAAAACCTGAAATACTGCATCATATACTACAACACAACAAAATTACTTTTTCATCGCAACTTAAAAGAAACGGACGTTTATTTTAGTCCTTCTTTTGTTTCTGTAATATCTTGACCAACGCACTTCAATTCTCTTTCCTTCCTATTACCATTTTATCCATTTATTTCTTCTTTTAAAGAACCTTGATCAGCGTTACCCCTAGCTAGTATTTACACATTGCGGCGTGACGCTTGTCCAGTTATTTCGTATGACTCTAGAGTTATTCCTCTGGTGAATCAGATTCGATACTAAGGTCTGATCTTGGATAAGCGCGTTACTTGGCACACTCATGTGAAGAGAGTCTCTGCATGCTGTTATCAAAAGATGACGAAATTGGACTGGCTACTGCGAGCGAATAGTAAACTGTCGCTAAACAACAAGTTGATTATTTATAGACAAGTTGTGGCTCCAGTTTGGGACTTTGTAAAAACTTGAAGTATCATTTTCCTTTAAGCTCATTTTACTTTCCTAAAGACGATACCAATATGTAAAAACCTTCGGGTTGATTAATATTTTAATAAAAGTGAAAAGAAAAAAAAATTTGTACTTAAAAGTTCTCTTTAGTAATTGAACAGATTATGATTGATTATACATACATATATATTTTGTCTTTATACTACAATGTGGACTGTTAGAGATTTCTAAGAACTCTAACAGCACTAGCCTCTATTGCCTAAGCCAATGTGGGTGTTTCTGGCGTGCAACCAGTTAATGATGATTTTGATAATCGAATTTCAATTCATTTATACATATGTGTGGTATTTAACAATAAAAAATTAGCTATATTTCCATTGAATGTGAGTGGCAATGAACATTTTTCATCAAAGTTCTTTCCTTAAAGGCACTTGGTCACACACAATAACCTTTTCAAATTTTATTTTTCATAAATTTCATAACTTACACACACACACACACAAAATAGCTGAGGTACATACAGATATACCTTTTTATTGTATTTCTTGGTACAGATACAGATACTTAGATTCATACTTATACCATAGTAAGTATCTATGTTGTACCTTAGCTTGCCTTCATTCTGTAAACAATAATAATCGAGAAAACCTTTTGAAAATTGGAAAATTTCTTGTATTCTTAAATGATTTTATTTTTGTTATGCTTCTACTTTCGTTTCCTTACAAAATATCTGTGTATAAGTAGACCAAGTATAAGGTAATGTCCTTCCAGTGCTCTACTCTAGTACCATCAACTCTTCTTGTTGAGTATAAAATCGGAAAAACTATAGGTTTGCGGGTGAGTGCATGATTTTGGTCTAGCGGAACTTTACTCTTGCTATGCTTGACTGCGTTGGCGGCCACTTGAGACATGAGTGCTCTTTTCAACCAACATAAACACACACAAACACATATATTCCCCGACATCTTGCGACCAGCCCCGAAAAGTGTGCACAGTGTTCAGTACAAAATATCAAGGAAAAGTGAGTGAGAGAGGTCGGAAGGTAAGCAAAAACTTCATACTTCATACGTAATCTTAGTGGATGCTTGCTGTCTGCATTGCCATATTCTGCGTCCGCACTTTACCGTGTTACAATTTCGATTTGATGGCGGCACACAGTCTTTGGGCTATAAATTTTTGTTTCGGGTTTGCTGCCATTTAATGAATGGATTTTTTAATGTAATGTTTTCCTTGTTATTGTTTCTTATACGACAAGATATTTGTGCCTTTTATTTATCTATTTATTTTTTTTTTTTTTTTTGGTCTCACAACAACAATGAAACAACAGAAATGAAAAGAAAAAGCGCATTATTACGCTTTGCTGACTTATTTTCGATGTTACTCTGCCATAAAAGCCTTTTCCTTAGATTCCTTTCCTTTTGAATTTCCTCCATCGGCGACGGCTTCCTTGCCCTTATTCTATGCTGTTTTAATTTATTACTCCTTGGGCTGATCGTCGTCGCTAACTAATTTCCCGGTCAAATGTTGTACTGTACATCATGAGATACACTCGTGCTAAAAGATACTTTTAGCGCGTGAATTTATTTGCAGATGAAGACGACGACAAACTCTAATTGCCTCAAATTGGCAACCATGAAATGTAATAATAATTTTTTGTTGTTTGTGTCATTTCATGTCTAAAAAGGAAATGAAAATAAAATAAAATATAATGAAATAAAAGGATATTTATTAAGGTGAAGAAGGGGCGAAAAGGTCAAAAAGTATCTTGTGCTTCATAAACTTTTTTAAGAGATCACAAAACAAGACAACATAAAACACATATTTCAACGAATGAGCGAACACATGTTTTCTTGACTTCATGATGTAAGAGAGGGAGTGAGTATCCTTTTTCATAAGCAACAACCATCATCAACAGGAATGATACCCTTAGAAGAAGATAAATTTGCATATGAGGCAATCCCATCGAAGTATGCCTCCTTCAGCCATCATCAGCATCCTTGCCATTTTTATCAGCAAAGGCAACATCAGCAGGATTCACCATCCTTATTTGGCGTTGCTTGTTAGTGTCTCATTTGTTCGCTGTTGCTACGAAACATGCGAGAATGCGTGTATCCTTCATGTATCTATCCGTGTATTTATCTTGCTTCGCTTGCAGCTCACAGCTCACTACAATATCCTCCAGTTACGCGTCATTTGTTCCTCCTTGGCAAGTTACGCCTGTTGTTTTGTTGATGCTTCTACTTCTACATCTTCTTCTTCATCATCATCAGCATCATCATCATCATCTGTGTAAACATACGCCAATGGCATAGAAAAAGGTCCTTTGGGTGCGCCTAACAAATCCAAAGTGTACATAAAAAAGACAGCAACAACAAAACGACGTAATAAAATAAACACCGCCCGGATCCGGTTACTTGTATGAGTACGAGCGACCAAAAGAGTGAATAGTGACCGTGCCCTATTGTATCTATAATATTATTGTATTGTATTGCATGAGTGTGAGTATGTATACGCTGCAAGATAACAAGACTCATAAATCCTTGCGTTGTAAGGATGTATAAATGGCTTCTCTGCACGTGGACAGCATTGAGAAAAGCACTAATACTTACTAACTCCAACTCCAACATCAATACCATTACCATCGCCAACATCATAGGCAAGGACAACACATTTGTTGTCCTCCAAGTTGTTGTCAGCCTGTTGTACTTTGGTGTCCTTCCGCTCATTGCTTACCTCGATGCTTTCATTCTAAAAATAACTTCTTAGTGGCTTTTGTAGGCGTTTATATTGAAATCGTTTGTTATTGTTTGTGGTTAGTTGCGCATTTGTTGTCAGCATATCCGGGTTTTGCTAATGCAAACCAAAAGCTGCCATTCCTTTTTCGTCTTCTATTCCATTCTATTCTTATGCCATCATCTTAAGATTGCTGAGCTTCATCATTATCAGCAGCTTTGTTGCTTAACGCCTTCTTTACACAATTTCACATGCAACAAGACAACATTTTCGCTTGAGTTCGTTCCTCCATTTCATTTTAGCCAAAAGCTGTAATAAGGATTAATGTAATTTTAAGTATCGAATGAACTCGGCTCGCCTGAGTTAGTTTCATTTAAGTTTATCTATGGTTATTTTCACCCAAGGGTTATTAAGCATAAGTTGAATAAGCTTTTGGCTTTCTATTTGCATTACAAAGTACTTGCTCAAAGTACTTGAAATCGATTGGAAGATCCCAAGGAACTGAACACAGTCAGTTGACTCACAAACTTAATTTGCGTAATCGGAATACGATTATCTTGACTTGAAGTGTTTAGTCGTATAATGCAATAACAAGGTTTAAACTCATATTGCGTGTTCCTGAAAATATTGTAGTTTCTGATTTAATCTTAACAACTCCTTATACGAGTATTGCTCGGAATTAAGTAGAATGTTATTTGAAACTGTAAATATACAAAAGTTGGGAAATGAATAGTTAAGCGCCCCCGACACGGTCATTCATTTTATCATGTGTTTGTGAAATAAGTATGTGTACGTGGCATCGCTCCCTTTCACCAACATCATTCTCTCTTTGACCATGCCTTTGACGCCTTCACGAAGTAAGTACGTGTGAAAGAGGCAAATATAGGCAAGTGCTCCCTTTTATGTAATATTTTGGAATGAACGGACGTGAACTCGTGAGAGGATGGCATGCGAAATATTTGAAAAGTGCCGACGGCGTCGTCAGCGACATTGTTGTCCGCACATCTGCTCACTTCGAAAAATAACAAGAAATGAACGATTATGCAGCATGATGAACACACGTATACGAAATGACTGATGCTAATTGCATGATCATGTCGGGGGCGCTTTAACCTCTTCCCTATGTGACGCAGTATCCAGTTCTGTAACACATTTATACATGAAGAATTTAACTTAAATTTGATTTGTGTTGCAAACATCAACCACGAGTGGTAAACCTTGGTATCAGAAAAATGCCTTTCATGCTACTTTGTATCTAAGGACGAATACCATCAATTTAAATGTCACATAGTTTCGTTGCTGGTACGAAGAGTTTTATTGTATTTTATTTAGCTTTCGAGCTTACAAATTTCTTGTAAGAATTCATGTCCAGGCATGAAATAAAGAAGATAAACACTTTCTTATCGTAGACCTACCACTCCACCTTAATCACAACACAATGAATATCCCCGTGAATTACTACAATATTAAAAAAAAGTTGTTATACCTTAGATTTATACAAAACTTGTTCTCCTTCTGCTTGAAAGAAAATTGAATCGTATTAACTTTTTTTCTTTTATTGTCTGTTAGTCTGATTCATCATAAAGAAATTATGGAACCAAATGATATTAATTTTGCATTTCGTACATATTGAATTGTTATTTTAAATTTTAATTTCTCTAATCCTATGAAGTAAATGAGGGAAGTTCCCTTTTGGGAATATAATGAAGAAATCTAATTTAAAAGTAAGTTCATATTCCGCATTCCATATTTATTCAGATAATAAAAAATATATATATGTATAATATTTGAAGAGCTTTTAGCGCCAAAACTAAAACCAAAACCGCTTAACTTCATTTTTAGCTCAATATTTACGTTTATAATCTCCACAAACGATATTTTTATGCAAAACCTAAAACCTTTTTGCATTTTTAACTTGGGTTCAGTAATCAGTTCACCTTACCCCTCAACTGGTCAACTACGACTACGATTATATTCGTCTCCATTTTCTGAATGTTTTGCGTATTTGTTTTTTGCAATGAAAACAAAATGAAGGAAAAATGGAAAAGAAATGTTTCATAACAAAATCTCGTTTTCGCATTTGCCCGCCATTTCTGATTAGGAGCAAAGTCGATGGGATGTCGAAGGGCAAAAGACGTAGGAAGTTATATTAAAGTTGCCTCATAAGGATTAAAAGTTACAAACGCAGATTTGCATTTATGCGAAAATCATCGCACGCCAGATTGCCCCACAATCCGCCTTGCTCCGTTCTGCTTTGCATGCTCCCATCCCATCGTATGAGTGGTCCTGTGGCATTGCAGCCTTTGGCTTCTTGTGTCCAATGCTCTTTTCGAGCAGCTCGGAATCATTTCGTGTCGTCCAGCAAAGTATAAAGTTTATGTTGAGAGCTGCTCGCATTTGGCTTAGACTAAAGTTAAAGTGGCCGCAGAAGGGCTGCAAGTGACAAAAGTGGAATGGAATGGTATGAGAGGATTAACAAACGCCGGTTGCCGGCGGCTTTGAAGCCCCACACAAGCTCACTGGTTTGTAGTTGTTGGTATTGGTGTTGGTGTTGTTGCATTCTGCTTTTGTGGGCAGCGCGGATATTTGCATTTCAAAAACACATCCTTATGCGCCGAGGCATTAAAAATCGTTATTCCCATTCTCGACTTCGTTCTTCGGTCGGTCATCCCTTGAATGCTTTTGCTGTTTGTCATGTTTAATAAGCCTCGTGCCGGGCTAACCCAAGAGTATTCGCATCCAGCATCCTGCATCCGCACGAGCCACGAAGTGAGTGTTGAAAACAGTAAAATTTATGAAACTTTGTCCTACGGCATCGGCGCCATATTCCATTCTTAACTCCAACGCTGTTGGCTTTGACTTTGGGTAGAGATTCATTACATTTTTGTTTTAGTTTTGTGTCGATGCTCACACAGACGGCATTTGTTGCTTGTTGCAAATATTTATTGGCCTAATACATTAAGCTCCATGGTCTCCACATTTACGCACTCATAATCTCTCCATCCTCCCTTCCCAATCATAAATGGAGAATAATTCAATTATCATTTGTTAGTGTTAAATGTGGTTTCAATGAAAATTTTTAATATTTCCTTTACTGTTGCTGATACTACCCGTGTTGCTTTTGTTGTTGTTGTTCATCCATCGAAGTCATTATGGGTGCCATAATTCATTATGTGGGTCTAGACAACAGAGACTGAAGTGTACCAAAAGCTAAAAATAACAAAGAGAGAAAAACTGTTTGGTAAATTTAATAAAATTTTAGTACCCAAAAAAAAAACTATTTATGAAATTCATATTGGATGTTTTAAACGAAAGAATAACAAAACTCCATTGCCATTATTTGGTTTAAAATCAGTGAGCAATTGATTTTATAAAGCACCCACAATTAGTTAATTAATTTTTGTGTACAATTAGATGACTTACAAAAAAAAAGCAAAAGTTTAAAAGCGTGAAATCACTTAAAAAATAGTCGTTGTGATTTGAACGATTACCTGAGTTGATTGAGTGATTTATTTATTTGGCTTTTTTCGTACATAAAAACTTAATTACTAACAAATCTTTATTAAGTTTTTAACCTCAAATTAAAATTATACATATAAACTCCTGAAATCAACATAGCGTCAAACAGTGGGGTGTTTTGATTGGTGGGAAAAATAGAATTATGGTGGCTCTGATCCCTAACTAAATAATTTTCACTTTAGTAATAATAATTGCGAAAACATCTGCTTTTTTGAGGGTCCCGGTCTGCACATGGATGTGACATACAAATGAATTCTGACTTTAAAGATTTTTTTTTTTGCAATCTATCGTATAAGACAGTCAACGAATTTGGTTGTTTAACCTTATAACGTTTGTATTAATTTAATTTAAATGAGAACTCTATATCCGAGTGTGCTGGCTCCTGTCCAGCAAATTGACTGCAAGGTGCTTTTCGGGACATTCAAATCTGGAGATGTTTTTGGTGCTTATTTTTTCAATCTCTTCCCCGATCGTGTGTATCTGTAGAGTTTCTCACGTAACAGGGTGTCCCAAAAAGTCTACGCAGCAGTCTTGCTCGAAACCTTTGGAGGATCTCAATGTTTAAATTGGAGACGATGCCCCAGAGTTGTATGCCAATAGTTCACATCGGTTTGAGTATGGATTTATATTTGTGGTATCAACTTATTTTTCAGGCTTCACTACGAGTTTGATTTTAATGGCCATGTGATTTTTAGCCTTCTATTGAGTGTTGATCCATAGTATTTTGCTGTTGTGTTTGCCGGTATTATGTCTCCGTTAAGCTGTATTGCAGGACAGCTCTTGCGATTCATGGTAAAAGTTTTGTGAATATATTTATCTGTGTTCACGGCAAACTTTAAAGATTAAATTTTTTCCCCCCTTTTATTTGTTCTTATTTTTGAACATCTTTTACAACTGGGTTTTAAAGAACATTCCTTAGGGTCGTCCCTAGAATATCTTGACAAAGCTTTAAAGTCGTAACATTTATTGTATGAACATTTATTGATTTCGGCGCTTTCATTAAGGATTTTGGTCTCTGTTTGGGGACTCGGGTCATTTCTTTCAAATTGGTTCACAATGCTTTCACTTTTGGATTTTTCTTTTTTTTTTAAACCTTTATTAATTTCTGATAAGTATAAAAATAATCAATAATCAGCACCCTTTGGCAAACAATTGTGAAGCAAATCAACATTACAATGATGAGCATAAGTATTAGAATGAAGATACAATTTTGATTAATAAACACAATTTTCAGATAAATCTATAACGAAGTTGGACGGAACAAGTAGCAGGCGGGCTTATCATTTTATCTGCTACTGTGGTTATTTATTTGGTCACCTTGTGATATGTTACGGATATACCAGGGCGCACCAGTAAGCAGGCACAGGGTTTTATTATGCAATACCTATGTATTCCCTTAATGGGCAGCTGCAGCAGTGTCCCATAATAGCCTGCTTACCGTATGCAACAACAGTTTTGTAAACAACTACTTTGTTATTAAGATTTTCATTTTGCTATTTGCTTTTAGCATCCAGACTTAGACTTTCTTTATTTAACAGTGCAATTTAAATGGATCCGTCTTACCATATACAATATTTGTATTTACTTATAATATGTAACCTAAGTTTTAAGAGTGCTAGCAACAAGGCCTTCGACTCGTCTGTCTTAAATACAAAATATTAGATTAAATTACTAAGGTTACAGGATTTGATGAAGGATACTATTTTGCTAATATTATCGAGGGAAGGAAATTGAATTAATGTGGAAGGTAGAATGTCTCCGAAGAGTTGTGTTCTAGTGATGTGGTGATTTATGCAATCATCTAGAAGGTGTCTTATTGACAAGTAGTCCCCACAGAGTAGACAAGGAGGTTTGCTTTTACCTTCAAGGAGATGTTGGTGAGTGAGTTGACTGTGTCCCGTTCTCAATCGTACCAACATGGAACAAGTTGGACGATCGCAGGAGTCAGGGAAGTGGATAGGTGTTTTGGAAGGGTTGGTCCTACGCCCGGGATGACTGTCAGACAAGGTGCATTGCCCCCCACTTCCTTTGCTGTTGTAGCAACATTTTCAAGCAGTAAGAATTTCTGCATACTTTCAAGCGTTGCTTTGCATAGATGGCGCTTTAAATTAAAAAGGAAAACAGGTGATCTGCGCTAATATATTTGTTATTGTTGGTAACTCTGAAATGTTGCTCCGCTGTAATTAAATGAAATATAAAAACAGATTGTGTTTGTCGCCGTGCAACATTTAAAATGTTGACGCAACATTTTCTATTGAGATTTATTGTGTATTTGCTTCCAACCAAAAATGTATATAAGTATTTTAATCAGTTGTCTCACAGGGAATAGCTGGCTTGATTGTGTTTAATTCAAACACCATGCAACATGCAACCAGTGGCGCAAACAGTTCAAAATTGACTAGAAATGATTAGGAATGGAACGCTTTTCGATTGACTGCTCATGAAACATGAAGTAATAAAACAATTATTCAGGGTCCTCATATTAAATTTAAAGCCAACCAATTTTTGTGTTGAAATCAGCTCTTATAGTTTAAGAAAAATTTGTGGATACAAATGATCTAAATTTCAATTATTAACAGAAAAAATTAAAAATGAATTATCCATTAAACCATCGAACTATTGAAGTGAGTTCGCAAACAGCTCTTTCTTGATTCCGTACTCAAAATGACGAAAAGTCAAGATTCCCGGTTCCACTCGAACTTGACTGCTAATAGTCCAACAGAGCGATTTATTTATTTATTTTTTTAATTAACTGTTTTTAGTTTTGGTTATACATACAAATGGAACATGGCACTAAGTTCAAACACACGATGGCATCGTAAGGCTCTGCTTCCCAAGCGATATAAATATTATCCGGTTCGCGGACGACATTGCACTAGCGGTAGTCGGAAAATACATTAATTAGTCGGTTGAACGATGCAATACTGCCATCGCAACCATCTCAGCTTGGCTGTGCCGCGTCACCATAAAAATAATAAATCTTCTTACTTTTTGAACAAATCTCGTATACTGACTCTACCCTAACCATAAGTCAAATCAATAATCAATCAGTAAAGCATAAGCTGCTTCAATATGGAAGTAGCTAAAAAGCAAACAATTGAGCTGCTTATTCAGTTGAAGCCACTTAAAAGCGCTTTCTGCAAACAGACTGACCATGCTGTCTGTGAAGTATACTTTAGATGTTATTCTTCTTACTTTTTATTGCGCGTAAACACAAAGAAGCTGATGTTGATTTCAGTTAATTACAAATTTTAAAATTTTTGTAAAAATTTTAATAAAATACACACTACGTATCAATATTGAAACAGGGAGTTGCAAGAACTATTCCCATACACTGAAAATTGATCTAAATTATGATCAGTTGTTTTTCAGTAAGCGAATCAATAATCACTTCAGAAATTGAAATGGACTGACAATATGCGATCAGTCCGAATCTTAGTGTTGCCAATCGTTTCACAGTTTTTGTACAACACTGAACTCTGTTCTGTATTGTTCATATTTATCGATTTAAAAGTAGTAAGATAATAACTGATGGATACATTTCAATGAGTTCCACAGTAAAATCGTGGTTCCCTATATCTGCATGCACTTTGAGAAGTCTACAATGCTTGTTGCACCTGTTGCATTTGATTACTTTTATCGATATGTCATCGAAATGGTCTGACAAATAAGCTGGACCAGCAGTCCATTTTTTGTTATCGTGGATTTCGAGTAGATATTGGACTGAGACTGTCTAAAAGGGCCTTAAGCATTTACCTACAGCAAGCAACTTTTTAAGCAATGTAAAAGTGCATTACTTTATTATGCTATTTACTTTTCACATATCTAACCCCTGAATCAACTTTCCACAAAATCAACATTATAATATTTAACACATTCATTGATTATGAAATATTATAAATTATATTTTACCCCGCATAAATACCATAGAAAATTCAAATTGTCATCTCTGCTTTCTTGAGCACATTTTAAAAGGACCCTCAAATTTTCAACAACATTTTCACATTTGTTGGAGTTTGGTTCGTATAAAACACCATCAAACACCATCGAACTTGCAATCATAGAGAGACATAAGAACCCCACTTTTCGTGTAAGCAATAGAAGTTGGCGACACTTTTTTACAGTCAGGTTTCGCTCTCACAAAATTCACAATGTGACGTCATTAGAGAATCGCTTCTTGGTCCGATTTTGAAGTTTTGACTCTGTACAACAGTATCCTATGTTAATTAATGTAATTGTTTACATATATGATAATCTGCATATAGAACTGGCTGGACTTTGTAAGAAATATAGAACATTTTCTGTTTTCTTGTTTAATTTATTATTTTATGCCAATTTTTGGATACTTTGTGTTGAATTCACAACACTAATTTCTGCATAGGACTGGTTCGTTGGCTCAGAGGTTAGAGCGCTGGGCTAACATCCCAAGAGTTGCGGGTACGATTCCCGCTCAAAGCAAGTCTGGTCCTGCACTTTTCTAATTTCCTCCTTTCCTTCTTAACTTGCTCCTGAGTTGAAGGCCTCTGTCGCTATTGCTCATATTAAATACTATGTTATAATTTATAGCATTTAATACACTGACCTTAATGTGATGTCAAAATAGAGAATTTGCGCTACCTTTTATCATTGTTCCATGGTTCCAGTCTATTGTATTTGAATTGATCGAAATTTCAATTGACGCTAAATTCAGTTGCCATCGGGGTGTTTGATCGAATCTTCTCTTGTTTTACAACTAGAGAATGCATGACCATTTGTCGTCGAAAAGTTTACATTACCAGCACTGCGCACTCTCAGTTGAGTGAACTCACCCTTTCGTTCCCTTTAGAGAAGAAAATACTACTACTCGCTACTTTTTCAAACCCTGGCGAGATGATGGTTTTGAAGGCACAGTTTGTTATTTACCGTTTTTTAAAGAAAGCGAAACTGTATGATTTGAAAGAACTGAGCAACTTAAAGAAATGGCGTCAGTAAAATGATATAAATAAAGTAAAGAAAATAATTACAAATTATATAAAACACATGAGAACAAATAAAATAAAACTTTTTTTGTTTCATTCTCAGAATTAAGTTTTAAGTTTTAAATATTTTGTGAATTACAAATATTCTTTTACGCATTTCCTACTTTTACAGTTTTGTAGCCATTGAAAGGTCATGCAATACAAATTTTCAACATATGTCATTTGCTATTCGCTACTTCTCGACGCTTCGGCACGCAGAAGAATTAGCAGAGCCAAAAATATGCTGAGAGAGCTGAGAGTAGAAAAATAATGACGCTCTTTGTAATCGCACTTGGCCCCGTTTTCCCCCCATGATCTAAATCTACAGAAAATTTCAATTCCAAAGTCAAGTCGTAGTCTTTTCACACGCGCGACTCCGATTCCGCCTAAAAGCCCGTTCCAATTCCAATTTCATATCACCCGCGCGACTTCGAATCGCCTAAAAGCCAATCACTCGCTACTTTTCGAGCATTGTTCGCTCTTTACACAAATTTACTCTTTTACTCTTTTATCATTTAAGTCGAAATTTGACTTTTAACGGAAGCACTTCTACGCGCGGTTTTTTTCTGGCCGTCGGCAAATTTCAATACGAAAATTGAAAATTCTTTTGCAAAAAGATCGTTTTCATTATAATAATTCGATTTTTCAAAGTTGCTTGTGCTCTCGGCTGAAAAATAAGAAAGTATTTATCGTGTGAATCAATTTGAAATTTTGCGTGTTTCTTGCTTGACGAAAATCTTGAAGAACACAAAACAATTTTTCAACTTTATCTATTAATAATTGCGCCTAATTTCAAAACTGCACAATTAAGGAAATCACCACGGCGCGCCGGTTTGTTGTTTTTCGTCCGCCAGCAAATTTCATATTAATAATTCGAATTTTTCAATTTTATTAATTTAATTAAAAATTTGCCTATGACAACCAAAGAAATAAATCGAAAACATAGTTTTGACTATTAGAACCATGCACGCACGCCGTTCAGCCGTTTCACTTACCAATTTCAATACGAAAGTTGGTAAATTATTTTGCATGACAATCGTTTGAAATTATATTGAGCTTCATCAAATTGATTTGGAAAAAGAATTTGCCTTTATCATCATCACATTGAATGAAACAAACCAAAACAAATGACCAAAAGTGACAAAATAAACAAAAACCCATAAGAAGTGAAATCCTCTAACAAAGGAAAATTATTTTTGCATCCGCCACATTAAGCGGCGCGATTAATTTAATTTAATCTTTCTATTATCAGTTTCTATTACAACAAATCACAATAAAAAGATAATAATAAAGCAAAACAAAACATAAAATTTGCAAAATAATTGTGCAAAATTCAAGGGAAAAGTGTAAATAAAAGGAAAATTATTAAAATAAATAATTTGAATGAAATAAATAAGAATTGTGAAATGAAAAATGATGGAAAGGAATGAGAAATTTTAAGAAAAGCGGCACGCAGTTTTACTTATTGTCCCGCCGCCGTCGCCGTCGCCTTCACCGTGCAACTGTGTATTTAATAATGTTGTGTGTTTGTGTATGTGTGTGTTTATTTGTGTAAAATACGCATAAAAGTATCCAACAGATACATTTTTGTTGCGCCTGTGAACACCGCACGGCGCGGCGTTGTTCCAAGTTAAAAATAAATACACTTTTGTATGCCACATTGATGCTGCTTCTGCTGGTGTAGATATATGTTCGTTGCTCGTGATGATGATGAAGATGCTGTGCATGATGATGATGATAGTGAGGAAACGCAGGCGGGCAACAACAGCAAAGCATTCGATGCTTTGAAGAATGTCTGGGTTTGGGGTCTTTGTTGTTGCCTTTGTGTGTTGTGTTGGGTATCGTCGCAGTGTCGCATGAGCACGGTTGAGGGACGTGATTTTGCTCTGCCGCAGCAGCATCATCATCATTAACAACAACAACGATAATAACAGAATCGACTGTCATTGCTTTGTTTACTCTCTGAGGGACTCACTCTTGTGCTCTTTTGTGCTCTCTAAAAATTGCGTCTCTCATGTGTTTGGTCACACTCACGCTCTCGCTCTCTCATGTTGGTTGTTTTCGCTTTCGTTTACTATTGTATTTTTCTACACCGTTTTGCGCAATCATCCTGTTTTATCCTTGATTCTGTTATGTGATGACATTCTTATTCACATCTGAGTTTTGCTGCTTCTGCTTTGCTCTTCTTTGCCTACGATTCAATTCGATTTTTCACAAGAGCATCTCATCCATCCATCCAGCAGCAGCACGTTGTCTGCTGATGCTTGTTCTTCATTTTTTGCCTTCTTTCTTCTTCTTCTGTGTCCGTTAGCTGTCTGTTTTTCCTTTATTCGCTCGTTCATTCATTTATTTATTCCTCTGCTTTTGCTTTTACATTTTATTCACATTCGTTTTTGTGTTGTGTTTCTGTGCGCGCTGCGTATAAAAATAAATTTTGCTGTTGTTGGAGATGCGATGAAGGAAGGAAACACAAAAATTGAATAAAAATGTGGTGCTCTTGTTCTTCTTGTTTCCATCTTCATTGCAGACGCAATTTGTGTTTTGTGTTGTGTGTTGTATGTTGTGTTTCTTCTTATTTGCCGTAATAATAAAAAGGAAAAACAGAAATAAACAAAAAATATAAAAATTCCTTGTTGGCTGGCTACTGTGCTTCTTGCAGATACTTTTGTATTTTTTATTCAACTTACCGCATATTGTTAAAGCCTCCGTGTGTCTGTCTGTCAGTGTAAGAGAGTGTAATTTGTTGTTGTTGTTACTATGAACTCGCGAAAATATACAAATCAAAGACAACAAAGAACTTTGTTCATTGTTCCAGCAACATCAGCAAATACAACAATACACCACTGTAATTGTTGTAATAACACATACGAGTATGTAGAATTAATAGTTGTTGTTGCTGTTGCTGTTGCTGTAAACGCGCCATCATCACAAGCATCAACAGTAGTCGTCTCGTCGTCCTCATCGTCATTATTATTTTTCTTGAATTTATATATAATTTTTTTTTTGTTCAAAAATAAATAAAAATAAATCAAAAAACTTGAATGAAAATTAAATAAGAAAAATGTGATTTTTTGTGTTTATTTCCGCTTTGTCTAAAACTAATAACTACAAATATAAAAGAAGAACGAAAAATAAAATAAATAAATTAAAAAATAAAAATAAATTATTTAAAAAAATATTAATTTTTGTGATTTTTCTTATTTCCGCCTTTTTTTTTTTTTTATTAAGCGCCTTTTGTGCTTTGTTGCTTTCTCTCTCCCTCTCAGCTGATGAGATTCCTGTTCCCTGTTCCCTTTGTCTTGATTGCCGTTTTTGTGCTTCATTCTTCCACCTTTAAATTAAATTGTCTGCCATTTGTGTTGTTGGGACCGTTGTTCGGATCAACCCTTAAAAGCGACACGGTCGCCTGATGATTATTGTAAACTGTTTTATAAAAAAAAAAATACCAAAAGAAAAGTCCATCAAGTTTAACTTTGCAATAAAAATAACTAAAAAAATTATAAAAAATACAATTTTAATGAAATAATACAAATTACTTATTGTAATTTGTAATTTAATTTAATTTGTAATTTTCCAATGAACAAAAATTTGAAAAATTAGAGATTATGCTTTGCTGATCCCCAATTCATGAGAATTTAATATAATTTTACATATCTTTGCTGCTTCCTCCAATAGTAGATAGCATCCAGTGATCATCTATCTTTTTGGAAATACATAAGTATATGAAAAAGTGAAAAGTTAAATCAAATTAAATCAGAAATAATCGTGCCAAAATACATATTTGTACTCCTACTCAAGTTAAAGTGTTGAAGATACATAAATATAAAGATATAATGAAAAAGGATGAAAAGATAATATAAATTAATAATTGCAATAAATAATAATAATTGCAAGTATTTACTGAAAGAAATACTTACTTAAGAAATTAAATAAATCAATAGGTGAAAAAGAAAAATAATTAAAATAAAATAAAACAAATTAAAGGATAGAAAAACTTCCATTAATAATTACAAGAGAAATATACATAAATCAGAATAAATCTATATACATACATAAGTATATATAGATCTATCGACTATATAGATACAGATATCAGCTCTCTGCTTCCTTGCTTCATCTTCTTCTTCTACTTCTTCTAACCAACTGTTTTAATAAAAAGCCGTCAAACTGTGGAGCTCAGGGGCATTTTTCCTTCCTCCGCAAGGAATGTATTATCCGGTAAGTGTGAATATGACATTGAAACCATGAACATCACAATTATCTATATCATTATAATCAACATCATTATTAGCAGACAGACAAATAGAGAAAGAAAGAGAGAGAGGGACACATTAATGAATTGTTCAAATATAAAATACTAGTATTTACACACAAAAATAAATTGTCCAAATCAATAAGCAAACACCACGAAGAACGAACCACCGATTGCCGCTATCCCAGTAGAATATTCCCCTGTGGACTCCCAGTTCTTACTTACCATATACACAAATAGAAATACAAATACTCGTAATTGCAAATATTATTGTACAAAATATTCATATAGAGAAGAAGACACACCTGAGTTATATTGAGGCGTTGCAAGTTCAGCGACTTTGGTTGCTCTTAGTCGTCGTAGGTCGTCTATCTTTGTTGATTTTGTTTGCTTGCATTCATATTTGTTTGCATTTGAAAATACACGTAGTTTAGGATCTTCCCTGCTCCGCCCTGCCTCTCTGTCAGTGACTCACTCAACTCAACCCAACCAAACCCAATTCAACTCAACTCAATTCAGCTCAGTTCAGTTCAGCTTAGCTGAGTTTAGCATTAACAAAGAATGTATGTATTTTCATTTGCTGCTGCTGATGCCGGCTTTTGTGTATCTTTTACTTTTACTTTCATTGTGTTCAACATAAACAAATATTTACTACGTTTTTTTTTTTATTTACACAATTCCCATTTTTGTTGTTGTATCTCGCGGCACGTGAGCAATTTACACTCACGCATTCATTCGTCGTCTCATGTTGCTGCTGCAAACGACCAAAAGTAATATGAGTAGCATTTTTGTTTATCTCGTTTATTTAATTTGTTTTCTTTGTGCTTATGATTTTCTTAAATAAAATTACCTACATTTTTCCCATTTTCTTACTCATTTTCTTAACTTCATTTACCTTTTCAATCTCAGCATCATTCATCATTCATTCCACGGCGTTATCATCGCCATGAGGGAGATCTTTTTGTTTGTTTTTTGATCTTTGATCTGCAATGATTTTCAAATGTGTATGGTATTTTTTAGAATTTGTTTAGATGGCATGACCCCAACATGATGGCTTACATGATGTTAGTTTTACTGAAAACATAAAAAAAGGAAAACTCTTTTTGTTTTCTCATACTTTGTACATAATTTGAGGCGCCATCAGTGAACAATTAATTGTTGCTGCTTGTTGGACTGAAATGAACAATTGTCACGCACGTGCCAATCATTATATTGACAAGGAAGATACTTTTTATCCAATATTCACATAAATTTTTGTCGTGTAAGAAAACCATTCGATAAAGTACGATAATTTATTGCTGTAAACATACTGAAAAATTGTTTCAAGTGGGAGAAATAAATTATATTTTTGACGTCATCAAAATAAAATATTAGAAAAACACCTCAAGATTGATTTCATTAAATCACTCAAGGAAAATACGTTTATAAAATGTTCTACTCATTTCCTGTTTGTTAAATTTTATGCAATCCATCATCAAATAATGTATCTAGATTCATTTTGAATGTGTCAGAGTGCTGCATGCTGTGATCAAATACCATTGACGTCCAGTTCCAGCAAGTCCAGCCTCCTATCCAATTACTCAACTCATAGATGGCAACTAACCAATCAACCAACCACCCACCCACCAACCCACCAACCCAAACACTTGAAACACTCAACTTGTATGATTCCCGCAACGAGAAAAAAAAAATCACCTTACAAAATGCAAGAAAAATAAATCAGCAAAAAATTTATAAATATTTCTTTTAAAAAAAAAATTTATCAAAGCAGAGCAGGACATTAATTTCGATTCTACCGAATATTAAATGCCTTTCGGAGTTACAATGTAACAAATTTCCATTCAAAAATAATAAATTATAAGTATAAGTTCTACATAGTAGTCCCGCACAAGATTCAATGAAACTTGGAATCTCCAGTTGAATAAATATTGTACATTATAAATTACTGTGCATTTCATATGGCAGCTAAATAGTCGGAGGTTTAACACATTTATTTTACTTTACTTAAGAAATGTATCATAGAATTTTATTGGGGAGCCTTCTAACACTTATTTGTTTAATTGAATATTACAATATTTTGCTCTAAGAAAAAACTCTTCAGTTTGTTTGAGGGCTTCTTCAAATGATGAGAAGCGAAATTTCATCTGTGTGTTCTTCGGTGTCTCATTCAATGCTTTGCTATTTTGTGTGATGGATGAAATAAAATTTCTAATACTGAAAGATGGAAATCATCATCTAATGAACTGTAGAAATATTTAGAATATTATTTCTTTTCTTTAAATTAACTTTAATTGAAATAAATTGGCATTGAAAATTGGGTTTGCTTAATTCTTAGTTGCTTCGTTTGAAATACAAAAATGAATGAATACTCGTAAATATATATACATATGTATCGATTGTACAATATATAAAAATAAAGATGAATGAATGCTGGACAAAACACACAGAAAGCCTAAAGTTTGAGAAATGAGAAACTGAAATTTAATTTAAACAACAGATGCCCAAATGCCAAAGTATCTAAATAATAAAACTAAGAAAATTCAACTAATCATGATGATGATCATGTTGAATACACAAAAGAAAAACAAGAAAATTGTAATACAAAACTGCGACGTAGTCAAATTGTATGGGATACAAGAAGGAAGATTTCAATCAAAAAGAGAATCACAAAAAACAGAAAACAACCCAAGATGAAGACAAAATAAGAGAAATTGAGAGTAAGCAGAATCATCAGTCAGTAAGTTGAAATGCATGTGAACATAGAAGTTTAATAAAAATCAAATAAATGGAAAGAAAGAATAAAAGAATTTGACAGTTCATTGAATTTTCGAGGTAGAGGGTATAGACCCAAAAAATAGGGAAAATAAGACAAATGCTTTCAGTTAATTAAATAATGAAGGGAGAATAGAAGAAGAAAACAAAAATGTTAATATCTTTTAGATACAATTTGGAGATGATACACAGATAAGGATTTACTTTAGGAATGTAAACATACTCGTTTCAATGGTAACTTGATAACCAATTTTGTGGACATGAGATTATTACAGATTCAGAAAGAGTCTCCTTTATGCAATAATAAGTTTGCTTCGAGCACAATATTAACATATTACTGCACTCTTTTCTAAGTTCATAGATACATGAATCTCTCATTCCAATTTAAATTGAAAGTAATCAAAAATTTAATATTTTCCCATTTAATTTACAAAAAGAATTCCATAAAAATAAAATACTAAGCCTGAAGGGAGGTTTGTGTTCCCATAATATAATCTTAATGGAATTCGTTTTATTTAATGATGTGATATTTCATATTTGTATATTAAACGATTCATTCATAAAGTTGGGTCAAACAAACAGATTGATTAACCCGCATCATAACCTAATTATAACTCATCTGTTTCGGTACTTTCTTCTAATAGATTTTCTATTTCTATTTGAAAAAGTAAAAAAATTGTTAATTTCTACAAAAATACAAAATATGACAAAATTCAAATGCTTTACAATGTTTTCTCTATATGAATTTCATAATTGTTATGAAGATTTTTCAGCTTCTTTCCACTCTCCTCTCACCTATTCTCAGTCAGATAAAGTATTAAAACTACAAAATTTTAAATAACAAATTTCATTATCATTAAATTAATTTTTTTTTTTTTTTTTTACAAATATGGCTACAACTAAATCTAAATGATGTTTGTTGTGAGCTTATAAATTTACAATAAAAGAAAATTGAGTGAAAGTAATTTGTGTTTATTTCATAGTTTTGAAAATCCATTTTGCGATTGCATTCGAATGAACTAATATAAAAGCAATCAATACAGAAATTTTTACTTCAATGCTGTTGAATATTTTTATATCCTACAGATGAGAAAATATGTATGTATAAATTCATTTGTATTAGAAAACAAACTTCAAAATTACTCAAAAGAAGTATGTAATTTCAAATATATTATATTTTTCTAATAAAAGTGAAACACAGATGTTTGTTTTTTATACAAACATTTGCATATAACCGATATCTACTGTGTATCATAAGTTAAATGCAGTCAGTTACACCTAGATGTAGTACAATAATGCTTCATATTGAGAATATTCAAGATACATATGTTGAAGAAATTTTAAATATTTTGTTTCAGCAATCGTAAAATATCAACTGTGACATTTTCAACTCCATTTTTTTCCCCCACAACTAAAGAATTATTTTCAATGACATCGAAAGATAAATCGGTAACTGATTCTTTTTTCATGTTTAAAAAAAAAATACCATTTTAAATAAGTGTAGGGTATATCCTAATATACAACAATAACATAATTTGTATAGAAAATGAGAAAAAATAGAAACAATAGAAAAATGTGCGCATGCGTGCACGTGTTGTTTTCATTATCATCAACATCTTAAACGATATTAACCTCCACCAATATTGGATAAAATTTTATTCAAAAAAAAAAAAAAAAACAAAACTGAAGAAAAAACATGATTAATAATTAATTAATCGCTTTCGTAGTTTAGTTGGGTTGGGGGCCCCCCCTAAAGTTGTAAACACATTAGTTCAATTTTATTTTTAATTTCTCATTTTTATTGTTTTCTTTATGACAAGTGTAACAAATTTAATAAAAACATGTATTCATATATTGTATTGTATAATAATTATATACATACACATATTTCTTAATTTCATGTTCGGCAATGTCGGGTTTAAAATGACTTAGGGCCTAGAGGTCATGTACAATGTACAATGCCAAAGTATTGGTAGTCTTCCAATTAATCTCTAGTCCGTCTATTGAATGCTCTATTCGTGTTCATATAAGAATGTTCATAAGTAGACCTATTTATTCTTTCATAATATCAGTTTAATCATAGTGTCTGACATAGCATTCAATATATGTATCTAATTCTATTATCAACCATCCGTAATAAAAATTTAAATGATTAAATCTCTATATCTTTTAATACTGCAAAAGCCTGAGATTATTAAGGATATGACTAACAGAAGCCCAGCACAATGTATAGTGGATTCCTGTACCTGAATTGGTACAATGAGGATTAATATCGTTATACGAACGATTTCATTGTATCTTTTACTAAGTAATGCTACATAAAATCTAAAAAAGAAGCAAGAAGGTTAACTTCGGTTATACACTTCATGCACCCAGTATACATACAGCATTTCAACATTAAGACCGAGTTATTTATATGGGAGCTATAACCCATTAACCATGCGTGAATATGGATCACACACTTTTACTATCCATATTGCAGCTCGATATACTCTTAGTCTTTTATCTCAGTTAATGCGTCATTATTACAATGTTTCTTTCCTGTCAATGTCTAACTGCTTAATACAGAATCCCTACAAATACTTAACTCGACTCAGTGCCACGTAATCTTGCATCGGAAAGATGACCAAATTGTGGAGTTCTTCAATCGCAATTTGTGACTTTCTCACTTGGCTTTGTTCCACTTTCTTCATTCCAATTAAATCTATACATATAATAAAATCATTGACTTTGTCAGTTTGCGTTTTATTTGACTAAGTATCAATTAAAATGCACTCATTTCATTCAAAATCAAATTACTGAAACACCAGATTTTTTTTTTTTGGAGCACAACATTGACCAAAATTATATTAATTAATTTATAATTAAAAAAAATTTAGAATGGGTTCTTCCTAACAAATGTCATTAATCGATTCTAAGACCAATTCAGACAATAGTAAGTCAATGGTTCGATCCCCAGATTTATTTTACAAGTTAATTTTTTTTTTTCTCACTATTTGATTATTATAATTTTTTTTTTAAACATGTTATATAAAACTATATTTTAATTCAAAATCGCCTTTTATTGCCCAAGTCCCTTAAATCTTAACAAAGTTTGCCGGGTCAGCTAGTAATAAATAAAATGCAAATCTATTACAATCTGCTTACTTGTTTACATTTTCCTCACAATTTGCTCCTGTTCCCAGTTGTTATTCTAGACATAATTTGATCCACCAAATCCAAATATTTAAAAAATCTTGTGAGCTAAATTAGAACCTCTTCTTGACATCCGTTTGATCTAAAATTTTGCATACACTTTTAATTCTGGTGACAATACAATATCCAATTAGCAAACCTTTCTTTTTCTTTTTTATTATAAAATTTTGCATAATCCAATAAAATGTAATTTCCTTTCTAAAAAGTTTCTTATGGTCAATTATGTAATGATGATAAACTATATAACAATCTTTGTAATTAAAAATATCTTAAATTTAATTAAGCTTAATTAAAATGATTTAAACCAAATACAATAATAAAGAAAGTTATTGTGAACTTGTCAAGCAACTTTTTATTTTATCAAAATCAAGACATCAAAATCATACGAACATTCACACTATAAAATCCATTCAAAATGTTTCAGATTCTTAGAAAACTATTTTATTTTATGGACATTCTATTCTTCCATTCTTTTATTTGATGTGTAATTCCGCATAAATTTTGTATATCATTTGTTTATTTTTATCTAATTGCAAACTAGTGTGGAAATGATTTGAAATCAAATTGGCCTCGTCTCTTTTGGTTCTCCAAAATGACTATAATTTTTGTCCATAGTTCAAGTTTTTGTGTTGAATTTGCTTTCTAATCCAACAGTCATATGCCAGTTGATATGAAAGTTTGCATTAAATATGTTAATTATTATTTCTCTATGGAAATTGAACTGATCAGGCAAAATGAAAGATGTATGCTGATATTGTGCACCAACCAGCCCAAAAATGTCTATTTCAACTACAGGAACAGCAACGTAAGCAACAGCAACAAACAAGTCATTAACTGCAGTTGAGCCAACCATCACAAGGAAATAAGCATCTTTCTCGGAGGAGACAACGACAACAATCACAAACGCCAACATTCACTCAGCAAACTCAACAGCTGTCACATCAACAACAACATCATCGTTCTTGGTCCAGGCACCGAGAAGATCTCAATCCAGTATACTTAACGCGGGCAGTTTAAATGACAAATTCCGGGTACTTTATTGTCTTGAGGTATTCAATCCAATGCGTTATCAATCGAAGAGAATCTGGATCTCAGCTCGGGCCACTTGACTTTGATCATTCATATAAATGTATCAGGCCACACATATTCAACTCCGCAACGACTCTTGCCTGCTCATGCCAATATTGAGAGATATCAGTCATGGCTGGACTCCCACATCAACCTCAATATTGAACTGACCTCGGCAGAAGACATTGACGATGCTGTAGGCCTGCTTAAAAAAAAACATATACCCAACACACCTCTGGCGCTTTTAAAACCAAAGGTTTTAGAGTTGGTGAGATATAAGCGTAGTCTGCGTCGACGGTACATGAGGAGTAAGAATATCCGTGACAAAGCAGCATGGAGAAGAGCGTCACACGGAGAGAACTTCTGAAGAACATACGAGCCGAAAAGTTTGATGCTTACTGCTAAATGCTGATCTAAACAAAAAAGTTGGATTGAAACTATTGAGGGCCACTAAATATGTTAAGGTGCAGCCAATAAAAGATTCATATAATAAGTGGCACAGGACTGATGCTGAAAGAGCTGAGGTGTTTGCTGAGGAGCTAGAGAACAGATCAAGTTCGTTATCTAGGACTAATCCTGGACAAGCGACTTACATGATTAGCTCTTATACAATCTATCACTGCAAGTTGTTATGAGAAATAAAATAAATAAAAAGATAATTTACAGACAAAAGTAATGCCCCTCTCTGGCATTACGCGATTCAAATCTGGGGTTCTGCTGCTGCCAGCAACATTCAGAGAATTCAAGCTTACCAAAACAAGGCGCTTCGGTGCATAACTGGTGCGTGCTCCTTGGTTTGTTCGCAACACCATCTTACACAGAGGCCTCAGGATACCCACGGTTCGTGACGAAATTCTGCAAATCAGCAATCTTCATCAACAAAGGGTACAAATCCAAATTGCCTGGCGGCAATCTTAACTCATGGTGTGAGCCGACGCCGTTTAAAAAGGCTAACGACCTTCTAAGTTGAAGCAAATTAATTTTTTTCCATATCATTATTCTGTATAATCATATATTGTAAATGTTTCATGCAATTTTTAGTTGCGATAACATTAATTATAGAAAATTTACCAAACCAAAAAAAAAAAAAAAATTATAAAAGAAATAAAATAAAAATATTTTTAGAATCCAATTGGACTTTTTCTCTTCTTTCTCATTATTAATGCAATTTAAACAAAATACAATAAAATAATAATACAAATGAAATAAACATATAAGAATAAGAATGATAAGAAACATAATCATGCTAAGTGATTGGGCGGGTGCTTTTAATCGTTTGAAGTTTACTGAACCAATGACAAAAATTAAAATTCAACAAAATGTGCCTTTTTTTTCTTCTTGCTGTTGCTATTATAAATTTCTGGCTAAATGTCGCCTCGAAACATCTCAATCTACTACAACACTCTACAACTTTAAGTCAAATCAATGGCAATTTTCTAAAGAAATTCATTTGTAAACAAATAAACACAAATAAGATCAAACAAAAATAAACCATTAAAACAAGTAAATCAGGTAAAAATCATCAACTTAACAATTTAGTAGAAATTATAACAAGGTAACCAATAAAAACATGTGAAAGAAAGTCACACCCAATAAATTACAAAAACAAAAATACAAAAGCAAAAAACCGAGTTGGGAGAAGAGTTGAGAGAAGAAAACTTGAAATTAACATTGAAGATTGAAAAGATAAACAAACCCAAACCTACGGCAATGTGAACGAACTTTTGTTTTTAAAAACAACAAAAATAAAAAAGAAAAGAGAAAAAAATCAAAAGTGTTATAACAAAAAGGAAAAAAAAAAAATGTAAAAACTAAGATAAACTAAACACTTTATGCAAATTATTCAGTTCAGTTCAACTCAGTTCAATTTGGTTCACTTCAAAATCCGCTAATCGAAGGTGTCACTCACTCATGCAGATCACTCAACCATTAAACCACTCACTCACTCATCCACTCCCTCAGTATCTCAATAACTCAGTCAGTCAGATACATTTAATACATTTGCTTGCAATCAATTTGAAATCAGTTACGTCAATCAGTTGCCGTTGTCGGCTTTTGAAATGACACTTGATGGAGTTAAACAGAGTTACAAATTCAAAGCTCCAAAATGAAACGATTATCAAATTAAGCGCTGCAATTCACTCGCTTCATTTGCAACGGCTTAGTTCTGATTTATGTACGAGTGTATACTCGCATATACGCGTGCGCATGATTCATTCTATTGGAATTCATAAATTAATTTTTACTGACCAGTTTCAGTCAAACAATCGTTCATTCATTCACATTCGCATTCACATACTAAAATATTGGAGAATTGTGTGAATTAAATTGAGAGTTACTTGCTTCGATTGCGCTAGACTTTGAGTAGACACAAAATGACACAACTATTTATGCCAAGAAAACTGAACTGAACTGAACTGAACTGAACAATTTACTATAACAGGTCGGCTTAGTGTCTCTCTCTCCTATCCCTCTCCTCTCTCTTTAAATATCTTCGCCATAATAACAATAAATTATAGATAGATAGATACAAAAATATACAAAATATAATAGTATAATAAATAATAAAATAAAGTAAAATAAAACTAAATAGAACCGCAGGCGCCAACATCAGGTTGCTAGTTGTCGTTGTTGTTCGCTTGCATATTTTGCGGTTGATTTTTGTACAATATTTTATTGCGTTTGCCATGAAAATTGAAAATTATTAAGTGATAAAGAATATATATGAAAATTGTATCCAATAATTTTCACAATTATTTTTGTATTACAATATAAAATCATAATATCTGATCATATAATTTTCAGTCAATTTTTTTTAAGTTTCTTATTTAAAGTCCCAAATAACCCCAAGGTGGACAATTTTCTTCATACATGTTCCATTCGTAGCAGGTAAATTTAAGAATATCTGATTATTAACAGCTCCATACAAATATAATGTTGAAAATTGCTTTTCACATTTGGCAATTGAAATGTTAAACTAAAGTAAAATAATATAAATGAAATAAATTAAATCACAAACTTTCTAAAAGCTATTGAAACTTAGTATAAAGGCTGGAACAGAATGATGCAGGAAAACACTGTGCAACTGAGTCTGAAACTGAAGTCGTGAACTCAAAGTAGAATTCACATGCCTTCAAATCATCTGCCTTTCTCCAACGTATTAAGAAAATTATAACTATATCCTTTTTTTCTTAATTAATCAATGTTTGTTTATTGGCCAAGGTTTGACAACCCCACTGAAGCTGAACCTCGCAATCTGTTCACTTGTTTTTCGGGTTTCAGCTTCAGACTCAGCTACAGTTTTACCATTCTGTTCCAGCCTTTAGTTAGTCCCCGACTATCACCTCAAATATCGTAATAGCATAAATAAAGTCGCCCATTTTTTTGTGAATGAACGTACAGACTAAACTGACTAAAGAGGAGCTGAACGAAATGCAGGTGTGGTGTTATGAATCACCATGTTTGGGTAGGTTAGTTATTGGTTCGCGTTGAACACTTAGGTAGATTCCCCTGAAAACACGTACCACAACAGTCAACTATAACATATTTGCAATATACCTATATTATAAATAAACAAAGCAAGAGTTTAAAAGCAATCGTCAGCAAATTTAGTGAATATTTAATCAAACAGATCTTAAATAAAATAAAAGTAGCAATATTTAGTAGATAAAATAGCATTGGATTGGATTCATTCATGAATCTTATAAATTTTGTTTGTCTCAATTAATTACAATATGTTATTTGTATTTGAATATAAAAGTTGTAATTAAATTTATAAAAGAAAAATATCACGCGATTCATTCATGCACTTGATCACGATATCATTCACATTTAAAAAAAAAGAAAAAAGAAAAGTTTCTCAGCAGCTTAATGTGCAATAGAATCTCATCTTTAATGATGAGCATTCACTATTAGAATTTTATTCTTGATTCCAATGTTTAATTTATTGCTGACTTTAGAGCTTCAGTTAATTACAACGTGAAAATTTTGTGATTGGCATAAAAAAGCAGAAGCATCCACATCTACAGTAATGAGATACTCAGATACCCAGAGCGGGGATTAAGAGGGTGATAAGAAATCTTTAAAGGGAAGAGTTGCCTTGAAATGAAAATAAATGATTCAAAATAAAAAATATACTCAATTTATGCTAGGGTGAGTAACGAGAGGAGAAGTATGTATTATAATATAAACTTGGAGCAGACGTAAAATTGAATTAAAAGCAGCACGATTCATAATTGTTTGGATAAAAGTGTGACATCACCGCGAGTTTTTTTTATTTATTATTATTATTTATTTATTTATTATTTGCGGTTTTTAATACAAAAGGCGGCAAACCTTGGATTCTGCTTTTGTTGCGATTTATATAAAAATTCCAAATATTCGAAATTAAATATTTAAATACTAAGTGAAACTCAAATATTTTTCAAGCACTTAAACATGTATGCATTCTCGTCGTATATGCAGAACCATTGATGACTTAATAATTTTTATTTTACATGATAAAAATCTACCTATATAAAATCTTATTGTTCGTTATCGACTGTTAAGCGGTCAATAGATGTTCATATCGTTGTCAAATTGAACTTGAAAAGTTGTACAAAATATTGTGGAAAATTACATCCAACTTATTGTAAAAGTAAACAATATTTTTCCATGAACATTGCTGCACGTCTGCTAACCGCTTTTCATTTTTCATATCCACATTTCATGGTTTTGTTTTAATATTTATTTTCTTATTTATTTTATTTTATATTTAACTTGTTTTTCATTATTCCAATTGATTTGCAGGCCACACACAACTAACCTTCACCTTTGATCGATGTTCATTTGTTTCGTTGATTTAAAGTTTTGCAATTAAAATTGCAAATACACAAAAATGTATATATTTATATATATATATATATATATATAAATATATAAAAGACAGTTGCATTTGCTGTTGGTTGCACGTATCAATTATAATGTTTTTTGATAGAATTTTTATAATTTTTTTTTAATAAAATTAATTTAAAATTAAAATGTTAATGTTTATGACAATCGTGACTTGTATTACGAGAAGATTAAATAAATCTTTATGAAGGATTTAAAATGTGGAAAATAAATACTATTTGTAACTTCCTAATGATAGATAATTCATTATTATTTATTCTTATTATCATAAGAATAATATAAATATGAAATAGGACATGTGATCTCAGTTTCATGTTTAAAGAATTTCCTTTATATGCATTGTTTATTAAATGTCGATTACATAAGATTCCGATTTTCTACCTAATACGCTCAACAAATATTCATTAACATAAGTTTGTATGTATGTATGTATGTTAATTAAGGGCGATTCTTATCAAGCAAGCGTCTTTAGCATTTAATTACTATTTTCCTGTTTAGACAATACAAACTCATTAGTGACGTTAATTGAAGCGGGCCCAAATATAAGGCAAGATAGGCCGGCCGCCTATCACTGAACTCCCAAAAAGATTGTATATTTTCTTGTGTACTCAATCAATGACCAAAGCAACCTGCCAATATAAAACTTAAGCGCCATTCAAAGGCAAAGCGTTTTAAGCAGCATTAACGCTTCATACGGAAAAGACGACGAAACAAAATCGAAAATGAACAAAAAAGAAAAGAAAGAAAATCTCATTTATTGTAGTAACTTGTGTCAAATACAATCAACTACAATCAGCAGGCAAGCAGGCTGAATGTCTGGGCTCTCTGACATTTAGACAAGAAGATAAAATTGTACAATCGAAATGAAAATAAACGAGTAAATGAATGAGAGTATTAATGAAATGCCAAAGATACTTATAGATACAATACTTACAAGAAATACATTACATATTCGTAAGCCATGCGTATCAAAGTTGAATTATATTTTCATACGTTTACGGGTTTGCTTTGTCTTGCCTTTTATTAAATAACTAATTTCCAATTTCGGGTATTGAATATGGTATGTATAAGAAAGGTCGAATATTTTACCAGTCCAGTCGACCACTACCACTTGATACATACGAGTATATGTAATTGTATATGCTATGCATGCTTTCAATTTCCTCTTCTTGTTAAATGTTATTTGTAAAATGTTGATTCCTTTTTCTTTTTTTTTTTTTTTTAATGGTAGAAAAGCATCGAAAGCCTAGCCGGTCTACAACCGAGTGTGGGACTTATCAGCATCCATTTGTAAGGGATGCAAACATCGCTGATAGAAAACATCTACAAGATACAATTTTTGGTATACATATGTATATGGATGGCATTCATCGATTGCGACACGTGTGTTGCATCTGTTTTTACGGTTTTGTTTCCTGTTGTTTGTTAACATAGTTTATTCCTTCCATTTTGGAATGCGAAATGGAAAGAAACCAAAGCAATACAATTCAAATGTTGTGAACATTAATTCATTAAATCTCAAAAGTGCGTTTACATAGGAAATTTGGCAACAACGGCTGCCAATGCCGGGGACTCAAGGCAGGTCATCTCGTGTTTACTATTGTACAATTCTCGTATAAGAACAAGTAGCTTTTAGTGGCTAGTCGTTTTTGTTTTTCATTTTTAATGAACATACAAATCAACAGTGGACCAAACGACTGGGAAAAGCGACATGGTAGGAATGAACATACAGCAGGGAACATGGAACAAGGCATTGAATGCTCGATCTCAAGCTACTTGAAGCATACCAAATAGGTAAAGACAGTCAGTCAGTCAGTCAGGCAGGCATTCGGACTGAGCCAGACTCAGGGGTTGTTGCTAGCTGGGAATATGCTTAGGGGTTGCTTCATAGGTTGTGTTATGTTCTGTTCTGTTCGTTAAGTTTATTTTGCCAAGGGTTTTTTTATGTTTTATTTTTTTGCATGCTTCAAAATAATAATAAAATGGTTAAAGAAAAAAAGAAAATAATACTGAATAGAAAATGGGTCCGATGCGATCAAAACTGAACCTTAATAAAAAGGCGGATGGTGGCATGGCTGGCATATGATGAGCGGCATAAAAACAAAAATAACGACAACAACACCAAATAATGTTTAAATGGTTAAAGGCCTAACAAGTGTAGGGTTGGGGACATTTGGGCTGGGATGTTGTACTATGTATTGTCAAGAGAGGAAATGAGATACGAGGCCAACAACGTGATGCCAAGGGTCGCACCTTATGTTGGCAAGTGCAAAATAATAGCAAAACAACAAAAACATAGACATTTTAGTGTGTACCAGTATATATATTTTACACTGAACAAAAAAAAAATCCAACTAAAGAATATTAGAGAAAAAGTGATGGGTGGATTACTCATCATCGCGTTCGCAATAATGGGACAACCTTCATTTACATAATTTATTTATTGCACTTACTTCTTGGTGTCATTTTAACAGATTTGGTGCACTGCAACCAGAAAAAATTTGAAATTCTATAAAGAATTTGGTTCACTTTAGTATTTCAGTTATGTGCAACGAGACTTAAAGATTCCAATGATCAGACAATTATGTATTGTAATTTGCTGGACAAAAATAGACTAATGTGTTGCATCGCCCTCTGGTTTAGTGATCTACCGATTTTCTCCTGTTTACAGAATATTTCCCATAAATATCCTATCGTATAGAAATCTTTGCAATTACACACATATGTATATCTAACAGTAATACAATATGTATATGATTTTTCAAATTAGAATATTTATTTTTCTCAGTGTATGAGAATTTTACTGTTTGAAGCGAATTTTGTTATTAGGTCTGACATTTTCAAATGAGAATATGAGGACGAACGATGAAGGTGTTCTTGATGTGGGTTCACATCAACCAAAGGCGAGTTCCATGTTCGTTGCGTATAGGGTTGTCATCTCATTCATATATATACATATATTATATTGTTTGTAGTGTTAACATTTATTTATAATTATATACATATCTGGGTGGTTATATATCGTACAATACATGCATATATGAATGAGTCAAAAAAAAAAAAAAAAAAAAAAAAGAAACCAGGGCACAGCATCCAAAAGTTTTAAGTACGCGTTGTTGAGTTTCTAAAAACAACAGCAACACAGTCAAGTTAACCCCTATGCAAACTCACCCATTCACTTGCCAACACTCAACTCAATACACTTGAGGCAACATTCAACCCTCTTACGCCTGACGCTAAAAATAGAAAGATATTAATATACATAGGTGTGTATGTGTGTGTGTGTTTTCTCTTTGAATTTGTTCCTGCGCCATTTTTGTGCGTTTGCGGGTGTTTAAATAACGACGACAACGACAACATCAACGATGCAAGTTTCTCGGACCAAAAGCAAGAAATAGCATCTTTGTTCTTTGTTGCTTCTCTGAATGTGTACATAAAATACTTAGATACATAAAACACATGTGTGTATGTACGTACTACATACATATGTATGTGTACAAGTATAAATGTACTTGACATGGTCGTCGGTGCGTTGGGTATAATTAAAAATCAATATTCCTATTCTACGAGGTAGTCACCTCAAGATGATGATGTTGTTTCTTTGTTTTGCCCAAGGCTCTTGCGCTTACTTTTCTTCAAGTTTTTCCCTTTTTTGTTTATTTATGCCTTTGACTTTTCCCAGCATCTTTTGTGTCTGCTACATCTGCTATTTTACCATATTTCCACTTACTTTGCTTACTTGCTGGTGATGGTGATGACGATGTTGACTTCCTGACACTGCACAACACACTTAAATCCCTTCTTATTGCAACCTTTAGTTCTCATTGAGAAGTACTTTCTAGTTCTTTGAAACAATCATAGACCATTTACGCCATAATTTAATTTCAATTTTATGTTTTGCTTCCGTAAAATTCTCTCTGTATTATATGTCGAACTCATTTTTTGTTTTTATGTTTATGGACAAGTATTTTGATGGAATTTAATTATTTTGTTGCGTATTTTCTTATTGGCATATTATTTTATATAATATAAAAAATGTATTAATTCACGAACTTTTGACAAAAATAAAATAGTATTTGTGCTTATCTTTGCATAAATTTAATTCAGTTAAACGAACATGAATGTTTGCATTTTATTGCTTTTAAAAGTGAATTATGTATTTTATGTTTGTATCTATGATGCTATTAAATTAGATACTAAAAAATAAAATGTGAAGCGGATAAAGCATTTTTCTGATCTCTGACATATTTGATATTTGACTTTATTTTGCACATAACATTTTATTTCATTTTATTTAAGTAAAATAAGAGTCTTTAAATTTAACTCAATGGATTCAATTTTGCATAAGTATAATTTTGATGAAATTTCCATAAAATAAAATGAAAACAAAAAGATTTATTAGAGCAAATTGAATAACAATAAAAACAAAAATAAGAAAATTCATTTCGTTTCAAAGAATAATTAATTAAAGAGGCGATTGATTGATGAGATTATGATTTATCAATAAAACTATGATACAATAAATATTCTATGTTGTATGATGGATGGACAAAAGTATAAAAGGTATAGATACTGGAAGAGAAACTTTTTGATTGAGTCTCTCTAAATGCTATCAAAAGCGAAGGAGAAACAAAAGTTTTTGCCAAATATTTCGAGACAATTTGTTTCTAAAGAAAACTTTGACATGACACAATAAATGTCGGAAAAGTTTACCTTTGCATATGTTCAATGTCACATTCACATTCACAGATACTCAAACTCACACTACACTACACGTGCACACTCTTGCAATTGATATCTATGTATTTAAAAAATGGCAATGAGAAAGATACGCCTGCTGTGTGGCACAATTGAACGAACGCATGACATGTACACAGATACAAAGAACATTGACAATGATAAAGTTAACCAATGAAATGTATCTATGGAAAGTGGTTAGCATGAGCATGTTGCCTGCTGATAAGATAAGCTAAGTTGAAATGTGACTAAAACGATTCAACCAATTAAGTTGGTTAACTTTTTATCACCATCAAAAGGCGACAACAATGTAATGTTTGAACAAGAACAAATCTAATACTTAACCAGAAAAGAATATGGTGGCAATCAGAGATATGAAAATTGATAAAGCTTCTTGAGACAGATTCAAACATATGCTAACATGTACAGAGATATAGTGGCCAGCAAAACTATTCGGATGATCGTTTAATGCATTATAAATGCGCAAGATCTCATTGTCCATCGAAAACCAAATTGTGTCTTTGACAAAAAGCGATGCTTGCAACGCTTTAAAATGCAAAGTAATTAAAACTAGCTGTCAGCACCATTGTGGTCCGCGTCCAAGTTTGCTTATCCATGCTGATGCTTGCCAAATAGTAAGAAGGATAAACAAAAGAAAGAGTTGAACACCTAAAGAGGCTCACATGTGAGTGAAAGGACTGCGACAAGAGCGCTGAGGAGAACTGTAGCATGTCCGCCGTCCAGAAAAATAATACATAATATAAAAGCACGTCTGAAGTTAAGGCGAGACCACAGAAATTTGATTGTGGAGGATTGGAAACCTCCGATTCAGTCCTATGAATCCAAAAATAACCATTTCTAATCCGATAGTAAGCAATATTGCTGGCGACGTCCACATGTACTACAACAAACGAAAAAACATGAAAACAAAAAAAAAAAACTTAATACTATGGGGTTACTTTTACGTGGTGGCATATTGATCCATTAGTAAAGATCGCAGGAATAATGAAAAAGGAAAGTTATTCAGAAATGTCATTTTGTTGACCAAAGTGCCTATCCAAAAGAAGGATTCAGTTTTCAACAGCCCAATTGGTAAACGAATGGTTGCAAAATCAGCGTTTTTAGGAAATGAAATGTCCAGCGCAAGGCACAGATCTCAATCCGCTTGAGATTTTAAAGGCAATCATAAAGAGCAGGTTAGGAACGGGCCGCGAAGCACCATAAAACATGCATGAGGTGTTCTCCCACGTAGATGACGATTGAAGTAGCAAAAAAAAAAAAAAATTGTAGGAAATTTAATTAAAAGTACTCGTATGCCGAAACGGATTAAAAATGTAATATAACATAAAGATCTGTGGGCTGGCTGAACATTAGAATATTGGTTTTGTTGTTATATATTTTGTTAAGAGCAAAACTGCACTGAATGAGTTTTTTTTAGTTTACATGGTTAGATTAGATTAGATTAGATTGAAACAAAGGCGGGAACCTATTCACCTCGTCACTGCTGCGAATGGGCCTGTTGTGAGATACCCCCTAATTACAGATCTTCCGATATACTGGTATTCATTAAGAATTCCAGAATCTTCTTCGGAGCCAAATTCATTGGGTTCAATGTAAAGGCCAATCAAGTATCGGAGTCTGGGTCCAAATTAGGCCCTGACAGGTCCACAGCATGTGCCCAAGCTGTTTCCTTTTCTTCATAACACAGATTACACTGATCACTTTAAATGACCCTCATGTTGGTCAGATGTTTCATTCTCTGCAATGTCTTGCCAAGAAACCAGAGACAATGCGAATACCTTTCCATGTCAGTCCCATTAGTTCTTGTGGGATCTAGATGGCATTAAGATTTTCGCTACTCTGATAGACTCAGTGTCTAACCAATAGCTGTGCGATTTATCATCTAGCAATTTTTTAAATTTAAGCTTTGTGGTTCTGGTCTAATAAAGACATTTGATTATGTACTTATATTACTCTTAATTACTATTTTGCTATTAAAGAATCAACTGTCAATTTTTGGTTACTTTTCAAAAATCCGTAAAGGATTTATGGTATTTCAACTTGAATGTAAAAGTGACGAATATCCGAATGGTTTCGCAAGCCACTGTACGAGTATGTCATAAGTACAAAACATAAACCATTTTGTTTGTGTACTTATAAGTATAGTAGATATCAAGTCTTCAATCAGTAAACTTTTTCGACATCCCAAAGTGCTGAAAATGATTTTTCTTTTCTTGAATTTCTTTTTTCCATTTTCCTTAGATCTTCATTTATTATGGTTTTTGGTTCCTCTATTTTTGTGGTTATAAGCGGTTTGTGGTTTCTTTGTTTTGTTGTTTGAAGTTATGCTTATGCTATGTTGACATTTGTGTTTGCTTTTGTTGTTTTATGAATTCCTAATAAAAATTCGTATCTCAATCAACATACATACTAGATTGGTACATGTAACGTATATCTATAACTTTTATCTGTTGGTTGTAAGTTTTAGTTTAGCTTTGTTTGCATTTGGTTTTGGATTGTCTCTTTTGCTTTTACTTATGTATATTTCCATTTTTTACCTCAAATAAGATGCCAATCAAACGCAAAACACTAAACCAAAATCAAAACTTCTAAAAGATTTTAAGCATATTTGAGGTGTGGTTACAACACTTTTATCTCATAAATCTTATTTATTATAGTTTTTTGTTGCTTAAATATTGAGATTGAAAAAAGGAATAATGGGAATACTTTTTTGTATTGTCAGTTTGATGATGGTGCAATTTGATGTTATTCATCATGATTTCTTTCAATTAACAAAGCATCATGAAACATCATGACATCTTAATTGATTTCAATTTATTTAAATTTTTCTTGATTCTCAATCAATGAAAATTCTTCATGATTTATTGTAAATAGCAAATATAAATAAAAGTAAAGAGAGAATATTGTAATGGATGCTTAAAACTTTATTAAATAATGTAATTTTTATCTTTTGTTTCAGGTATGTACTATTTTCTTAAACATCTTCTTAAGTCTTAAAGAGTTTGTGTAAGTCATATTTTATTTTACTTAAATTAAGTGTTCTCCCATTAATATATTTCTCGTATAAAGGTGGACAGACCTCAGCATAAAATTGATTTAATGCTGAAAGAAGTAATCCCCATAAAAGAACCAAAACAACCTTGGTTTTCAAACTTGCATTTTAATTTATCTATTATTATCCCAATTTACCCAATAGGTATATGGTATAGTTCTTGTTTGACTCTTGAAACAAAAGCTTCTTGCAGCTTCCGTCCCGGTAATTTAAAATTCATTATGAAAGGAGGTGTGAAGGCTGGAAAACTACGGTCAATCAAAGTTATTGTTCTGTTCTATTTTGTTTCTATTTCGAATGTCACAACAACTGACAACAAAATATTCAAGGAAAGTTATTAATTTACATAAATACATAAATATGTATTTAATGTAATCAGATAGATAAACCTGTACAAGAACAACAATCTAAGCTTTTAAAATAAAATAACAAATATCTTTCATGAATAGAGACTAACAACATCTCAAGGACATAAGCAACAACCAAAAGATTTTTTTTTTAAATAATTTTAAAGCTAAACCGAAACATGAATAATACATGCAAACTCAGATAGAAGATATAAAAACATTTTGTTTCATGTAAAAAAGTAAAGAAAAAAGAAACTATTGAAACGCAAAACAGGAAAAATAAAATAAATTTATTTATAAAACACATTTTAATAAGCATTAAGTCATGTAAAAGAATAGGGAAATATCAACAGTTTTAGCAAAGAGAATAATTTTGCGTAAATGTATTAACATCTCTAGAACTCCGGATAACAGAGAATTCCATATCTTTCACATTAATTTAGAAAATGGTATACATATAACTGAAAAATGGGCATACTTTGAATGGAATTTTTTTTTAGTTTTTAATTAACAAATTGAAGAAACTTTTTATTGTCATATTTCGGATGATTAGCAAGATCAATCCAATTCTTTGTTTTGATTAACTATTCGATATTTGTATGAATAATTTAGTAATAAGTCATTTCGTTTGTCATCTTTAGAAATAAAATGGTTGTAGTTTTATATATAAAAACTTGTTTCTCAAGTTTTAACGGTGAATCATCTGTTTGTACAGAAAAAATGAAAATAAAAGATTAGGATAAATAGAAACAGACAGGGACATGGAAATAGCTGTGTGGAGTTCATTATCATGATGAATATTTCTCTATATTCTTCTTGGAAAACCTTGACCAAACTGTGACAAGTAGGTTCTCCGAAACCCAAAAACATACGACAATTTTGTCGATTAACAAAGTCATCAAGATGCAAGTGTGCTTCATCGCTTAGGATTATTTTTGCACTTGTTTATGTTCAATAATCCATTCAACGAACTCACTATGCGTGCCTATTCAGCTTCAATTGTTGTGTCAACTGAATTTTGTAAGCATGAAGACCCAGATCCTTAGTGAGAATACGCTAAAGAGAACTTCTTGAAATTGATGTTTCTGGATTTCCAGCAACACTTTCACGCACTGCCTCGATATTGACATTTGAACGGCTTGTTTTTGGGCGACCAGGGTGTTTAGTGTCTCCAACTGGTCCAGTCGCCATGAATTTTTAATTTTAATCTTTTCACAATTGATAAAGTCAAAACACTATTGCGATTATATTTTGTATGAAATTTTCGTACTATGTCCGCCAAATTTTCATTATTTTTGAGTTAATGTTCAACAATAAAGAGACGTTGTTCTATCGTGTGACGCTTCATTTTTACTAACCCCGAACTGTCATCTGTCAAAAATATTTTTAAGGCTTGGCAGCACTTTACTGCACAAATTCAAATCTTGCGTTAATTCTGAGACACTCTTTACACCGATTTCTTTAATAACTAAAGTCCTTTGTTTTTTACGTAACACCATCTTGCATAGAGATGTGATTATGGACTTCAAAACAGCAATTATCCGACTCATGGTGTGACTTTCTAAGCAGAAGAAGAAGCTACATAAATATTCACTGCGATATAATCGCTTCTTAGTCATCATTCTATGTAATGTAGTATTTTGCGAAAATATTGTAAAAATATTAAAAAGAAAACACAGAAAAAATCTAAAATTTAAAATATTCATCAAATTCTTAAATATTATTCCTTAGAATTGCATAGATTCACCGCAATCTAATTTTGTGTTTCGTATAGATGTTAACACAAAATACAAAGACAAAATACCAAAATATGCGTACTTATATTCAAAATTTTATGAGACAACAAATCTTTGAGGAAGTTCGGACCAAGTGAAGTTAATGATGTATCATGTTTTAGTCATAAGTAGTCAGCAGTAGTCATCATATGTATCTGCGATATATCTATGTATTATATTTTTATGTACAATAGTAGACTCATTAGTTCTTCAACTGTTTAGACAAATGATTTCAAGGTACGCAATATGATTATAAGATTTCTCAAAGATGATTGATTATTTATTCTTTCTCTCTGTATTTTGTTTTGTTTTATTCAAATCATATTTCATGGTGATTAAATTATTTGCAAACGTAAAGAAAGAAATAATTTTATTTATAGCAACAATTTTGAGGTGTAACAAATTTTATATTTCTTGTTGTTAAGTGTTTGTATTTCATTTTGTATTTATTGATTTGAGATTTCACTTGGACTTTAATACAACTCAACAGTCTTTTTTTATTTTCTGACAGCATGAAATTTGAACCAAAATATGCAACCATAAATATGTTTTATAAGCATAGTTACCATGATAAAAGGGAGCTTTATTTGGGGTAGCTGGAAGATAAGAGAAAATATCAACACTGGATGTATCTTTTCTTTTGATGTCTTGGCTTGTGAGGTTACATTTCCATTCTTGATGCGCAATTTAATTTCAAAATTTAGGCTACGGTTTTGCCTACGTTACTGGGAGCATACTGACACTGTAAGATATTTTACCTTATTTTTGATGGTATCAAATGTTGTTAAAAAAGAAATTGAAGAGAAGCACTGACTGTCGTTACAAGAAGGTTGTATGGTGTTTCGCCCATGTTTTTTAATTATTACATGATGATACAATTTTTCAGAATCCCTGGTTTATATCAAGATGAAAAGAAATATGGTGGGCATTGCTTATACGAGTCTTTTTAAATATGTATTTGTATTTTTATTTGACTTAACTTTTCAAAATTCATCTTTAATAAAGATCAATTTGCTTCAGATATTGAATTTTAACATCGTAAACCTTCATCTATCTAGTTACTAAGTATCTATCTATCTCAATAATAATATATTTAACCAAGCAATTTTTGTATACAAGGTGTGATCCCAAAATAACCGAACTTTTTCGTTAAAGAATAAAGCAAGCATGATAGTATTATGTTTCAAAGCTAATATAGGTTTAATCAAAATAGAATCCATTGATTCACAATACAACGTTTGGAACTCAACTAAATTATCCGAAGACTTTTTAAACTCTGTTATTGGGATGATCTTTTGTGTACCTGCTTAAATGCACCTTTCATTGCTGCTTTCAGTGTTAGGAACAGAAACTATCCACACAGTAATAGTTCTGGCGAATGCGGAGGGTGGTGGATGACATAAATCTGTTGCTTCATCAAAAATTTGTTATTTTTTGGATATTTTTGATCTGCATTCAACTGTTGGACAGAACTTTATTTCACCTAAATCTTCAGTTAATATTGCGTAGATTGTACAGTACAGTAAGATGACAGTGAAATTTGCATCGATAGCGTTGTGATGTTTCTGGTCGTCCAGGTCTTGGATTATCATTTAAATCATCATGGTCACTGAAAGCGATAAACCATGTGTAAACTTGAGCATGACTCATACAAATATCACCATAAACTTTTTTTTTTCGTAAGTCTCAGCAAATTTTCTACCGAGTTTAAAACAAATTTTATGTTTTTACGACATTACCACAAAAACTCCTATTACTAAAAAAGTGCCTAAGTTTGTAATCCCATGATCTTGAAATTTCGAAGGTTGATGGCTATACATTAGAAAATTATACTGTCGAAATGTGAGTTTTTTCGAACCACTAAGGAGGGTACAAACTCCCATACAAACTCACCATTAAAATTCAGGTTCTTTTTCGAAAAACTTTTTTGTTTTTTGGACTATTGAACAGAAATTTAGACACAATAAATGTTTTTTATTTATTATGAAACTGAAATTTGGACTCTATAAGTGTCTGTTCGACATTCACCAACCATGTAAATTTCAAGATCCTATGATTACTGGGTCGTAGAGCAACTCCCCGAGCAAAGCTCGGCGGCTGAATTACTTATATTTCTTGTTGGATTTCTGGTACGGACACCCCTTATTTAGTCTTGTATATCTTTTAAATTTTTTTAGGGTTAAAAAAGTATTTTAGAATTACATTCATGACAACGTAATGCTGATAGTTCCACTGAATAAACACGTTTCCTCTTTTTGCATTACCTGTGCAATTTTTGTTGTCTTTTTTCACATTCATATAAAGCAAATTTTATCGCAATTATTTTTTAAGGGTTTTGGACTGATGATTGCACGACAGAAAGAACAAAATGTGTGTGTGTTTTTTTTTACTATTTTGTAAATTGTTTGTTTGTTGTTGGCTTTATTATCAAGACGCCCAAGCAAAACATATGGCAAATAGAAGGAAATGCAAAACAGAATCAAGAGAACATGAATTTAAGCGAATTTTTAGAATAAAAGTAAGATTTTTTTTTTAAATTTTGTATTTGTCGCTCTCCCGTTTGTACATAAAACACCCTACACTCTGCACTCATAGTGGGAGGAAATACATATATACGTATGTAGTTGAATGATGCAGGAGGCTGACGTCTGTCAGGCTTCATTCAGACTTAGTCCCTTTGCAAAGTATCTTACTTAAATGTTGGTGTTTCGTTGCGGCTGCCACAACCAAAGTATTTAATTAATATTTTATTCATGTTTTTTTGTATATTTTTTGCTTTTAATTCCGCTAACCGAAACCAAGTGTGTGTCTATGTGTGCGTGCGACCCGCTTTAAACTTCCCGTACGTGTAATTAACAACAATTTGCGTATTTAAAAAGAGAAACATATTAAATATGTGGAAGTTCGCTGGTACAGAGGCATTCATTTAGATCAACATCACAATGTAACGCTACAGAATATTCCCTAAAGTGCTGTCATCTGTACAGTGTTGGTTGGTGCCCGTGCCCTCCATTCCCATACACACTCTCACACATATGATAGATATATAAATACGTTGGTGTATGAACATAAATACATTTATGGTGTGTTAGTTGCCGCATATCTGTATGTGCCATCCATTTACCCATCCATCCATCCATTCATCCATCCATTTATTCATTTGTTGGTCCGTCTGTTTATGCTTCTGTTGCCCATATGAACACACATGACGCATTCTCTTTGTTTACTCATTTACTGGCTTTCGTACTACTAGATAATTCCATGTACCATGGCTTTTGTTTTTCTTTTCTGGACAGTTTCTGTCGCCGACTCACAATACAAACACACTTTTGCTCCTCCACTTGCTCGGTTTGGCTTTTTCATGCGCTTCGAGCGTCAAAATGTTAAGCTCGTAATGTAAATTTATGTGGAAATTTTTGACAACATGAAAATTGAATTTATATTTGGGACAATGAATTATGAACGCATGAGTTTCATATGCAAGTAAAGTAGTATCTATAAACTAGTACATACTTCATGCACAAATGCTTAGTTACAAACCATAAATACATTTCTATTTGTACATGTTCTGCGGGTGTGTGTGTGTGTCTGTGTCTGTACTTAAAAGCATATATGAGTAAGTAAGTATAATTTATGAGGTGTGTGTGCGAGATTCGAAAATGTGTGAAAATATTAAACTAGGGATTTGCGTTGATGATTCTCAATGTTTTAATTTTAAAAATGGGAAAATTGACTTTGACTAGAAAATTACATTTTTTTGTTTGCTGGGATTTACACATGACAAACTTTTACCTATTTCATTTTAAAGAGATGAAAAAGGTAGCGATATTTTGTGAGCTTCATGTATATAAGCGAAAAAAATACACAGTTGAAATGGTAACTGAAGTACAAATAATCTTTATATATTCATATATTGTAGAAATCATTTAGAAGAGAACTACGTACTTCAAAGCAATAGGATAGAATATATAGAAAGGCTGTTCGTCACAGTTGCGAGTTTATTCGAAAGTTGAATTTAATTTAATTGTTCGTTCCTTCGACCTTGCCATCATTGGAGACTCTACTAATAACCTTGGTCCTTGCAACCACTCTCTAAACTGCATTACTACTACGATGTTGGAAACTAGTTTTGCTACATGATTATAAGACACATTTCAAAAGCAACTTGAATTAAAAACTGTAATCTCAGTCATAAATATTGTATTACATCATGCCATTAATTTCTACATAATCCCTTGAATGTATTAAGTCTACTCAAAAACCTCCGATTAACAAAGTGAATCCATAAACTGGTAGACTTCATGCCACAACTTGATGAAAAGATGAAAAATAAACACGTGTAGCGACAAATCAAAAAACAGGCTGGGATTAGCTGAAGTGATAGCCATATAGACAGTAGCAGCATGGATGAATGATGCCTGATTATGACACAAGTTGCCGTTGGTCATTCAACAAAAATCAGTACTCACCACACTCGCCGCTAGCGACAAATGTAATAATGATTATGGTGATGGTGATGGTGATGATGATGATGGTGGCAGTATAGGTGACAGTAGCGGAGGAGAAGATTATGGCACGTACCACTCAAATTACGCGCATTACTCTTAGTGAGATGAAAATGAAACGAAGCGATGTTTTTTTTTTTCTTCTTCGTGTTACTTACGCTTTGAAGTCAGAACTGGAAAAACCAGGTTAACATCGAGTTACCAAACCAACGACGAAGCGATAGCTAAAAATAAAAGTGAACAAAATGAAGAGTGATGTGCAGCACACCGGAGAATGGAATGGTATAAATAAAACAACTAATGACTATCAAGTGAAACGAGTGCAACATAAGAAGTTGCAACAAGAATAACGACAACAATAACAGCAATTGTACGAGTAGACACAGTAAAGGGGAGATTCAGCTGATTATGGTTGGATGGTCGGTGGGTTGGTAGGTAACATGCTGCATAAACAGAGCAATGACAGTGAAAGTGGTTTAACAAGCAACAGACACAGGCGGCAGCATACAGCATGCATCCAGTTCATTTGGTAGTTCCAATTCAGTTCAGTTCAGCTGAGCTGAGCTGGCTGAGCTCTAGGCATGTGCACGTTGCTTGCAACTAAGTAACAACTAACCAGTGAACCAACAGACCACAGACCAAGCAACCAGTTTACTGGTCACTGGCGGCAGATAAAAACCACAACGCGACCATTCAAGAGAATGTTGCATGAACTACTTTTAGAGCTCATATGATAGTGTCTAGGATACTGATGATGGTGATGGTGATGGTGATGGCGATGGCGATGATGATGATGATGACGATGATGAATGAATAAAAAAGGCCTCAGGGCGCGGTCGTTGCTGTTTCGGAATCGTGACATAACTGATAACGCGAGACAAAAAAAAAAACAAAAATAAAAGACAAAAATGTAAATGAATTACATAAAAAAGAGAAAAAGAAACAAACGAAAGATAGTCAAGTTGGAAAGAAAATCAAGGGAGAAAAGAAGAAAGACAAGTCACATAAAATTATGTAACCATAACAAGAGAAGGAAACGTAAAGAATCCCAAATTTATTTAATGTAATGTAAAAGGTCTTGCTATCGATTTAAGTACCGTTTAATGCGTGCCAACATCCCAACAAATATGGCGTACAAAATGGCGACAAAACTCTCATTTCCGGTAGCAGAAAACGAATGCCAAAGAAGAAGAAGGTCGGCGGAAGAAAACGTACATATGAACATGTCACATTATTTTCGATTTAAGTGACAAGAGAAGTAGTATACGTGCATTTATGTATATGAAACAAGAATATGAGCCACAAGTGACAATAATTTATTCAATCAACGCAAAAAGCAACACCTTAAATTGCTATAATGATGCCATAATTTGCGTGTGAGACCAATCTAAGCTAATACAAATTTACGCATTGTTAAACATTAAATGAACTCCCCCCAAGACGATGAAACATGAAAAGAATAAAAATTAGAAAGAAAACAAATAAGTACCACAAAAGCATTATGAGGGAAGGGGAGATGAGTTTAGGTTGGTTAGGGGGTAGTGTAGTGTAGTATAGTGTAGGGTACCCATTAAAGTTGACTAGAAGAACAAGTAAGGAGAAGACAAAAGAATCCAAGGCGAATCGCTACATGGCAAATCAAGTCAACAGACAACAGCCGTTCGAGTACATTTATTCTTCATGACACGTTAGGTCTTGTATCTTGTGTTTTGTATCTTATGTACGTAGTATGTACTATGTTGCTTTCGTAGTTTTGCATTGACAGGGACAAGTGCCAAATAGATACTGAAAAAGCGATAGCACTTGAGCACTTAAAAAAAAAAGCAAGCAACATTTACATAACATATAAAGTTAGATATACATATTCGGTTCAAACTCGTGTACAAGAAATATGTACATATTTGTTCATAAGGACGGCAACAGTTTGTCTTGACAGTAAAATAGGAAACACACAGTGAAGATATAAATTCTTGTCATTCATTCAGTAATTCATTTACTCATTTACTCAATTCTCTTAATTCAGGCAGGCAGTCACTCACTGACTCACTCGCATATTCAGTTCTCCCTGACATTAATTAATCTTATGTACTAGTAGAAGAAATAATATTAAAAATGTATACAAACGCATTTTGTTGGCATATTCCTCATGTATTCTGCTGCGTATACCTTTGTGTGTGTGTGTGTGTGTGTGTATCTGCATGTTATGGTCGACAGCACAATTTGTTAATGATCCAAATTTGCGCTAATTGCAAATGTTGCTAATTTATTTAGTAAATGTTCAAACGAAACCACCAAAATGTATCTACACAAAATGTGTGTACTACAAGCATGTTGGCATCATTTATTGTATTTTAGGCTTTCCAAGTTCAGATAATTCATATGAAATTCAAAATATGCATTGAAATCAATTACATACATGTAACAGTTGTGGTTTCTTTGAGAAATTGCATTACCAATATTAAATTTTCACTTAGGTGAGAGTAATTAAGAATGTCTTGAAATGTCCAAAAAAAAAATTGGTTTGTTAGGTAATTTTTAGTAGCATAAGAAACAGTAATCAATGATGCCATCTCTCCTACAGCTTATACATACTGTATCGGTAATCTGTGACTTACTCTGCTAAAGATTTGTTAAAGTAAATTATTTCAAAGGATCTGTCTGTACAATAGATTAGAATATTTCCGTGTAAATTAAAGTACGAAACCATTTCGTTACTCCGATAGACTCAGTGTCTAACCAGTAACTGTGCGATTTATTATCAAGCTATTTTTTTAAATTTAAGCTTTTTGGAGCTGCAAGGCAGCTCGCAGATTGGCTCTGGTCCAATGAGGATGTTTGCAGATCCTTTTCTAGCGAGTGTAATTGCCTCTTCGTTCCCAAGAAACCCACTATGTCCGAGAATGCAGGTTAGATTCAGTTATTTGATGCCAGTCTTTTGAGTAACATCATGCAGTCCTAAACCAATCTCGAGTTAAACTCAAAAGCGTTGAGGGCTACATACCCTACATGCGCAGCCTTGCTGTCAGAGTGAATAAAAATGTGTGTATTATAGGTGGCACATCCTAAGGCATAGTTCTAGACATGGATATCTGCCTGCAAAATGGAGTTCTCTTGGCCCATGCTGCTGAATAAGTTCTTTTTCGCTCCAACACCAGTGTCTGTTTTGGAACTAGCCGTAAACCACACATGGGAGCCATGAAAGTTGAGTTTTGTCGGACAGAGGTCGCTAAGGGAATTGGTTGTGCCCAGATTTTGGATCCCCTCATTGCCTGAGAGCTACTGAATCACTATCATCGCCTAAAGTGAGCTTAGTCAAAAATTTGCAAGGTCCTTTTTTAAGAACATGTAAATTGGCGGTAGGTCCAAAAGCGTAATGATGGCAGCTGTTGGAGCCGTCCTCATGGATCCAGTAACATAGGCGCAGGCCCTAGCAATCTTAGACTAAGCTTTATTCTAAGTATTTAAGAGTCCCATGAACTAAGAGCAACAGTCTCTTAGTGCTCACCAAGTCAGGGCACCCTGGGAATTTAAGTGATAAGCCAATTTGCTATACTCGTATACTTGCATACCCTAACAGTTTAAACTATTTTTCTTACATGTTCTCTACGGCAAATTAGCAACTTTTGTGTGAAGCAAGCGCAAGACAACATTATTAAGCATCAGACAGAATATGCGATATATTAGCCATATGTTACCAGACCCCCAGCGTTATCAAAAATGATTAAAAAATACCTATATTTGTCATTCAGTAACAAATGTGACAATCGTCTTATCGAAAATATCTTGAATACGATAATTCCCAGCAATGACCCATTTTAACAAAGAAGCAAGTCGTTGATTAAAGTGTACAAGACATCACCCTGTATTATGGAAAGATAGGAGAAAACTTGTTTTGTTTGGTGGAACAAGTTTCAGACAGGATGACTACCACAATCCATCAAATACACCAATGTTCGTTTGACCAGGACAATAACTCGAAACGCTCAACGAAACTATGTGTGAAAATAACGAGGTGATGCCGTGGCCAGCTGAATCCGTGGACTTTAGTCCGATCGAAAAATTGTGGGGGAAGCAGCAAATCCTTCAAGTAGCACCCAGCCTTGGGAAGTGGTTCAAGAGTCATGATGAGCTTAAATTCCAACAAAGCGTTGTAAAGATTTTTTTTCCTCCATGCCACGTCCTAGCAAAGCCGTAATAGGCAATAATGGATTTACGATCAAGTATTAGACCCATAGAAACATGTAAAATGAGTTATTTTAAGTATTTTTTATTTTATATAAAGGACTCATTAATTTAGAGCCCCTTCTTCAGAACATACCGAATGATTTATTCAATTCATTGAATTGTATTGTACGTAGCATTTCAATTACTTCTAATCCTTAATATTTTGCTTAAGAATAAAATAAGGATGTGTATTATTTTTAGGAGGAATATTGCTGCATGTCAGTTGTGTTTCAAAAAATCTATTGTACAAAAGATTAATGTTCTGGGCAATTGATGATAATGATGATGATGATGCTATGTTGCATACTATTAACCTAACAGCAAAGAACTCAAAATAATCATTAATCATGATAGGGGTAACATTTGTTATCGTACTTGATCTTAACCATACTTTGACGTTTTTACTTAAAACAAACTTTTAATCTAAACAGAAAAAACAAAATTTGAAAAATATGTCACAGGAACAGCAAAAGTTATCGCATCTTTTCTGTTTATCACAACTTGAACCCATTTCATTTTGTCATGACAAAACCATCTGAAGAGATTTCATACTGAAATAAATGAAGAGTTCACTGATATCTCAATCAAAGCATGTAAAGGAAAAATGAGATGAAAATTCATTAATTAGGCACGCAACAAATATTTATTTATAAGTCCTTCAATCAAATCAAGTAAAACAAACTTTACACCTTTTTGTGTATCATCGGCATCGTCAACATTGTTACGGTTATCTCCCATTTGAACCAATTTTTTTTTTTTTTTTTTTTTTGCTATTTGCCTGCCTAATAGTAAATAAATTCTAAGCAATACATCAAAATGGGTTATTCTTCCGGACATGACTGCCCTTCTTGGCTTTATTGAATGCTTTGCATTAATAATACCCTTGGATTTCTTATTAAAGCAGAAGCATTTCATGTGAAAGAGATTCTCCTCTTGTCAAATAAACTAACATGAACGATTTGTTATGTGTCCACCAACTCAACACAAGAGCAGCTATTAACATAAGCATACATTCAACACTTGCCAAAATTACACATTTGAGTATGTGAATGTGAACGCCAATGTATCTAAAATGCACGCATAAAAGCCTCGCAAAAATTTCGGCGTCATCAATCAAAGATACAAAGAGCTAAGCACTCGCCCACATTTTTGTTAGGTTTTTTCTTTATTTTTTTTTTTTTTCGTTAGATGGGTTGACTGTATTTCATTTGGTTTTTTTTTTTTTTTGGTTTCTTGTTTTTAGTATATAGCGACAAGTAACAAATATAGTACTACAGATACAGGGTGTGTGCCCATTTATGCATGAACCTGAACTGGTTTTGCGGAATGAGATAAAAAACATTAATTTTTCTCCCACTGTGCCACAAAAGCAAGAAAAATGTTGGCATTGTCTACCCGCAGTGCTCGGGGCACACCCCAACCGATCTGTTCACATCGTCTCGACTCATCCCAAACACCATCAGCATTCAAAAGTCGACTTTGACAATGAATTTTTGCTTTAAGTGTACCAAATGAAGAAGGGAAGCACATTACAACAACAAGAAAACCCCACAATAAAAAAGGGAGTTGAAGCGAATGAGTTGCATAGATAAATGAAATGGCATGGAACAGGAAGAGGTATTCATGTACAATGTTGAATTTTTGTTGCAGAAATTTCTATACTTACGATATAAATCACATAGTTGCGCTGTTGAGTAGGGTGACTGTGTTGAGGGAAAAATGTGCTAAAATGATTGCGGTGGGTGCTGCTACATCATTTGGCGCATAAAGTCGCGACACAAACTTGAAGAAGACAGAAAGATTCTGAATAAGGAGACGATTTAACTTGACTTGTCTCTTGCCTTGACAACGCAGAAAAACGACAATCAAGAAAAGAGATGGAAAAAAGAAATATTGTTGATCAGAGTTTCTCAAACTGGGCTCCGCTGGTTTTTGTGAGAAGGTTCAGAATTATTTTGAATCCCCGACTTCAATATAAAATATTTCAAAACCTTCTTACGGTAGATTGTTGTTGCAAATTAAGAGTGGAGAGTAGACATCGGTAGTAGCGGAGACCTAAACCAACGCCAAGGTATGTAAATTGTCTTTTGATCTACAAATTTTTGACAAATCTCTCAACTAGGAATGGAGCCACTTCAGAAAAGAGACATGTGGCAGCAGATAATCAACCATAAATGATCCATATAATGAACTCTAAGTGGTGTAATTTTATGCTTTCTATCACTGTTTATTCGATAGATTTGACCATTCTGTTTTAGGTTTCATAAGATTCTTTATTTAATAAATACATAGTTGTATGTAGTTGAATTTAGTACTCCGCAACCAAAAATGTTTAAGAAACTCTGTTGTAACTCTTTACAACATGATGATGGTAATGATGTTGATGTTGATAATCGAGTGAGGGCAACTACTGACAAAGAATCGCGTCTGCAATAGCTGCTACTCCTGCTGCTGCTGCACTTGACATTTTATCTTGACAAGTTTGTTTTTGTTGGCAAATGAAAAGGATCTGCGGGATGGCATAGAGATAGAAGAACTCACAAGTTCAGAATAGGCAGGCAGTGAATCCTTTTTGCACATCCTGCTGTTAGTTAGACTTGCTCAGGACAAAGACTTAGAGTCGACGATATTGACTAAGATGCTGAGGATACTGATGATGATTATGACAAAGATAGCATTGCTGTGTGGGTTTGCGGTCTGATGTTCGTTCGATTGCCTGCATTTGCAATTTAAATTCTACTTAAAGTTCTCATTAACTAATGTTCTTTATCACTTTCTTTGCAGGTAAGTCTCTATTTCAATGTGGCAAAATCACTTTGATTACGTAAATTATTCAATACGAAGTAGTTAAGACCTCAGGTAAGTGAATATACAATTTCCGGCAAAGAAGGAGAGGAGCATCATCGAAAGAGTAAAATGGTGAGAAGTGGAACAGGAGAAGCGAAAATAAATATTCCAAAGGTTATGAATTGACCATGAAAAAGGCATTTAAAATTTATTTGGTGTAATAAATCTTTTTGATTTCTGTCAAGTCAGGTGTATACAATACATCGTAGGGGCTTTAACCCAACCCTAATCGTCGTCAACAGTTGAATAAATGAACAAGGCAAAAATAATAAAAAAGTTATCATTATATGACTCAAAGTGCAAAATCCCACAAAAATTGAATTTATTGCCAAAAGATGGCAAGCATAAAAGGTTTCTCTCATATTTTTGGCAATTTTTTAATGGTCTAAAGTTTTGTTGCAACTTTTTGTTTTGTTTTTTATGACATACTAAATACAAACTCATTCTGGTTACAACAATTTCTTGTTATTGTCGTCGCTGGAGGGTCGGTGAAGGTTCAGTGGTTGTACAAGGTTTCCACTGGGCGCGTTACTTACACTAAAATAGCAGAAGAGAAAAATTAAAACAACCAAAAAAATAAACTTGATTTGGGCAAAACTGAACAGAAAGATGGACATACTGACAGACCCTGCCCTGCCATAAATTATGTAGCCACTCTTTTTGTATTGTTTAATTCTAATGGCCCTGAACGTGCCACACAAGAGAGCAACAGCAGCTGGTCCGATACCTTTTTTTATTTTTGCGCGTCTAAAGTAAAAACTTCATGCTTCGCAATTTAAAATAACCTTCTTGCCCCACAATACTCGTAAATGACTGACTGAGTGAGTGGTTGCTAAGCATTTAACAAGATAAAAATCTCTATGGATTACTTTGTACACTTTTCTCTTAAATATAATTTTTTTTTTTAAATTTTTTTTGGTTCAACGCCACCATTTCATTCCATTCACAATTCTTCTAGCGATACACGGTGCGCATTGTTACGCACTTTCGTTCAAGTACTTCGAGAGATTTTTTAAGGACTTTATGTATGTTATGTTTCCAGAATTTTTGCTGATGATGAATGTAGGTTTTTCGTTATGATTATTTAAATTCAACGGATGTTGGAGTGCTGAATACGCTGCATGTCCAATCAATAATCTCCTGGGAAGGAAGAAAAGTAGTGGAGCATAACGAATACTTACAAACATTTCAAACGACCGATTTATGTTATGATAAATGTTTCTTCCTCTTGACCTGCCTGATATGTTTCTTTGTTTTTTTAAAGAGAAAAAAAAAAAAAATCAATTTCTGTCACGAGTAAATTTTTGTTTAAAAAATTATATTGTCGCGAATTCTGCTTACCGAGTATCTTTGAGTAGTAAATGGATCAGTTTTTTATTTTTTTTTGAAGTTGAGTAAGATTGCAATAAGTAAATATCTTAGACCAAAAATCAGAACGTAAGTATCGCAGTTTCATTATAGAAAATTGCTCAATTTACAAATACATTGCGAATTCATAAAGTTGCCTTGCAGCGAATTCTGCTTACCGGGTTATCTTTGATTAGAAAATAGAAAAGTTCAAACTGAATTACAATTAGTTGAATTAGATTCCAGTGAGGTTCAGTTGAAGTTAAACCCAAAAATACATTCGTTGACCTGACCGCATGTAGAGGGATAATTTATATTTTTTTGCTACAAACATCGAATCGTCATTAGATCCATCATCATCATCTGGGAAGAAAGAAAAGTAGTGGAGCGCAACGAAAAGTTGAAAGTCTTTCAAATGGCCGATAAAAGTATGATAAATATTTTTAAACTCTCTTGATGTGACTGATCTGTTTGTATGTGAGTGTGTATGTGTATTATAACAACTAAAAAAAATCAATTTTATTCGCAAGTACATTTTTGTTTTAGTGTATAAAATCAGAACATCTGTATAGTAGTTTCATAAAAGAAAATCACTCAATGTTATACTCATTCATTCATTGTGAATTCAATAAAGTTGCCTTGTAGCGAATTCTGCGCACCGAGTATAATTGAGTAGAAAATTTTTATGTTTGAGTCACTTTGAGTTTAAATTGAGCATAATGAGTATTTCCGCCCATATCATTAATTGATTCATGAAAAATCACTCAAAAGTATGTAAGAAGAAGAAATTGTTCAAACGATTGATGAGAGTCTTACTCAACTGCTCTGAGTGATCTGATTGCCTGCCATTCATGTAGTTACTTATTCATATATCTATATCTTTTTGTAAGTACAAATGGAGTGAGATTTTTTTAGCATTCGTTGTTGTTGTTGCTCTCAATTGTTTTACACATGGGTAATTATAGTATAAAGTATAGTAAGTTTGAGCTTTTGTTTTCGTTTTCTTTGTTTATACAATATTACTGAAAACCACTCAATTTAAATGCACAAATACATTTTTGTTGATATTATATTATAATAATGTATTTGTCTCAAATTCTGCTTGCCGGGTGTCTTTGATTAGAAAATGGAAAATTGTGATTGAATTGGAGTCGAACAATTTATATTTTCGCTAATATCCTTAATTTTGATTTGCTGAGTTGCATAGACCTCACTAGTAAATTTAAAAATAATTTAATTTCATTAATAAACTCTTGAGAAGAAATTATTCAAACGATCGATGAATATCTTTCTTTCTCAATTGTGGTTGATTGATGATAGCCTGCTATTTATACAACATATACATTGTATAAGCGAGTCTACTTTTAATTATTGTACAATTGAGTAATTATTGTTATTATTATTTTGAGCTATCGTTGTTTTGTTGTTTTGTTTGTTTACACCATATTACGGAAAATCACTCAATTCTTTTTCTTTTTTATCCATAAAATTGTATTGTTGCAAATTCTGTTTCTGTTTTCTGTGTCTATGAGTAGAAAATAAATAAGTTTTTAGCGATTGATTGAAGGGTGATCAAGTATTTATACAATACAAACTGATTTGCATGGCATTGTCAAGGCGAGTGTATGACAGAATTTAACTGTTACACATACTCGTATTAATAAAAAGACACGACTAACATTAAGAATATAAAATATGCAAATATCAAAAAACAATTAAAAAAAAAAGAAGGTTGATAATGGTATAGGATTTTAATTGAGTATTTTAGTTTAAAATTTTCCTGAAGATGGGACTCAATGACTAGTCACTATCATATAATCGTTACAACTATGCGGATGATGAAATACAGAGTACTGAACACCTTGGGCCTGCAGATAATTATAATATACATATTACATATGGCAGCTGGTTTATTTTGACAAAACTACTATAAAGAGGCAATCCTTCTCTTCTTTCACCAATAGATAGTATTTTGAGTAGAATTATTTCAATTCATCGTCACAGTCAACCAATAAAATAAAAATACTAAAAATTCGAAACGTATGATTGTTATTGTTAGGTGCCAAACGATGATATACATATTTCATACCAAAATAAATAAGAAATAAAGAAAGGCATAAACGACACTGTGAATCTTTATCGTCCGGTCATAAAAAATTAGTGCCATGACAAGATTCTGTTAGTATAATAGCCATACTTATTACCGAGTCTTGAGTAAAACACTCTTTCTCTAGTTTCCTAAGCGTTTCATACTTTCTAATGGTAAGGATGTCATCCAACCTAATGTATTGTAGTCTAACCATTCATTGCCTGTTTTGAAACACTAAGTTTACAAAGGCTCAATAATATTCTGAAATATTTACAATTGTAATGGAATATTGAAAGGAAAAGGAGTCAATTTATTGCACGATAATAATAATAAAAATAGTATACATTTCTTTTATACTTATGAAATCTTGTTTTAAAAAGTTAGGCATTCGCTTCCTTTACAACTTAGATATACATATTTAAGAGTAGAGTTTACAATAATTTTAATGCTATGTTTACTGTGGGGAAGAAATGATAAAAAAAAAAAACCCACCAAGAATAGTTTTAAAAATGAAAAATTGAAACTTGGACTTAAAGCTAATAAAGTCTAATAATTTCATTTATATGTGGATAGGGATCCACATGTCTGCATCTACATCTATCATTGAAGCTATGGTTTAGTCAAGCGAGTCTGTCAACTACCATTTCAACATAGGCGAACGCCTATGCAAGTCGGTGGTAGAATGGTGCCATGGTAGGCCAAAAATCATTTTAAGCAATTTGTTTTCACAACAATAGTTTCGAGCTATATCTGCCCAAACTGGGTCCCCATAAATGTGTATAGCTTGAAAATAGAGCTGAAGGGATTTTGTTCTCAATATTCAAACGATAGTTTCTATTTATAAATGTGTACAATATTCTAATGAAACATTTTATCCCATTAATAATGTCAGTGGTACGCTCCTTAAATACGATTTTTAGGATCAAGACTACTCCTAGATATCGAAGAAGTAGCCAGCAGAAAATAGAGGCAGTGCAACCATATGGAGATGCGAAATCAGATGTGTATGTGTAAGCAAAAGGGACAGACACGACCCTTTAGGGCAGTCTGTATGCAGTTGGTAGGGTGTAGAATGTGCAAAGCCATTGTGAACTTCAAACGCTTAAAGAACTTTGTACAATGTCTATGAGTTCGAGCGGGAAATTTAAGTGTGTCATTTTGTGTATAAGACCATTGTGCTACACGGAGTCGAAAGCAGCATTGATGTATACAAAAATCATGCCCGTGGAGTTTAATCATTGAAAGCTTTGTTGAATGATCTTTTTGATTTTTGCTAACGGCTGCACAGTGTTATGTTCCTTGCAAAATTCGAATGGAATGTCTTTGATGACCTTTTCTTATAGAGGACAGTAAACATCTTGGTTTCTGGAATGTAATTGGATTAAAAAAAACATTCATTTAGATTTTTTTTTGTCCAATTCGGATAGCTGATGACAGAACACATCCGAATTGATGGTTTCATTCCGCGGCAGGAGCGTAAAGTGCTTAATTTCACCAAACGGACAGCATAACTTTCCTCTGGTGAATATCGGCCATTTATACAATTACAGGCGGTTCATTTATCTTGCTCCATGATCGTTTTCGGTTCACGTTATTGTACACAACTCATTTTTCATCACCCTTTATGATTCGTTTTGTTTGAGGAATGAATCGCAAACATTGATCCGCTTAGTGCGGTGAATTTCTTTCAACTCATGCGGAACGCAAATAACGAGATTGTGTAGGAGTCTTTTCACTGTTGTACGTGATTCGTTAAGCCTTTCTGCAATCTCTTGTGTTGAATAACGGCGGTTTGCATCAATCATTGTCTCCAATGGCCAATCAGTGCATGCAGTATTTTTAAGCTCAAAATCTCCGGAACTGAATTTTACAAACTAGAGCTGACATTGGCGTTCAATTTTTGCTTCTTTCCCGTATAAGTCACACTTTTTTTTAGATTGGGTTGCATTCTTCCCTTTTCGGAAGTAAAAAAGCAAAATATGGTGAAAATGCTCACTTTTATTTTCCATGGTTAATCAGCTGTTAGATATGTTATCGTATATCGATCAATTTCTTATCGATAGTATGTAGTTTAGACCTTTCAAATGACACCTATATATGTATAATATGTTCGGCCAGCACTCATTTCAAATTGAGACTAAACCGACATGACTTTTGTACACCCCCAATAGAATGATTCTCTCCCATAAAATCTTAGTTCAAGACAAAGTCCATTAAAATATTACAAAAATTGTAAACAAACAAAATTTGCAATCTTCTAATTTTATTCTATTTTTCAGTTTAAAAACTTTTGTCGAAGAAAAAGTTATGAAATTTGTGTAAATTATTTTCATTCTTTGACTTTCTACCAAGTTTTGACAGCTTTTGACATCTCTTCCTTTTGACATGTTTTCCTGGTGTCTTTTCATTTGTTTTGCTCTTTGGTTGTAATTTATTGTTGATGTTCTATATTCTATTTTTTATTGTTAAGATTAGTTAGAAACTTCCAACTTTATAATGTTTTTGGGGGGAGGAAACAAAACGTAGTGCTGATTTCGCCTACTGATCTCTGACCGCCGAAAAACAGATTTAATGCATTTTTGTTACCTACTTTTGGATGCTTTTAACAAGTTTTTAAAAGCATTTTACGCATGTCGAAACTTTGCCTGTTTGTAGTACACAAGTAGTAGAAGTAGCGGGAAGATTGGGTGAATTTGTGAAAATTAAGAAATAATTTTGAATTAGTTTATGCCGAAACAAGTTCATGCCATTAAGAACTTTGGCTGTTTTTCTGTTGAGATTCAGTATTTAATATTAAGTTGCTAAAAAATGTAATCTACTAAAATCATATTCCGTGCAAAACTTAATTTTCTTTTTGTGAATTTCATTTTGGATTTTGCATTTAATTCTTTTAAAATTGCGATTTATTCTTAAGACCAATTTTATGCTAATTCCTAATCCATCTTTGTTAAATTGAAGATTATTCTTTTATCTATGACATTCATTATCTCTTGTATGTATCTGCAGCATATGTTCCTGAAATTCTTTTTAATAATTACATTTTTGTCCCAGTTGTTGAATGAAATCTTTTTTGTAAATATTTTCAATCTGACAGAACAATAAGAGCAATAGCGAACAATACGCAACAAATACGAATAAAATGACAACTCAAAATTCATTGAACGTGTAAATATTATTATGACCCAAATAAAAAATCAGTTGAAACCCATATATTCTCTATAAGGTGAAAGGAGAATGAAATCGAATGTCAGTCCGAGCAATAAAATGCAATAAAAATAATGAAAATGTCAACTATTGTGCAAAGGAAAAAAAAAAGAAACAACAAGTTCATAGATGCAATGCGCAGATATATGGTATAGATACTTGCGTACTTATTCGCCCAAAAATGTTTCAATATCGTTTGGCAGTCAGTATCGTCAATTGAATATACTCACTCACACACTCATATAGACATTCGTCTATATAAAAAACTATTGCCATTTGTTTGATTTTCTGACCCCACATTCCTCTGTCCTAGAGTATCCCAATCCATTTGATGACCATCCGTCCTTCTGTCTCTTTATCTGCCGTTAGCTGCCTTCATACTGAAACAAAATTGCATATAAAAAAAGATGAAAATAAAAATAAATGAAAGAATAAAATTACGAGTATAGAGGAAAAGAAAAAAGTAGAACGCAATAAAAAATCGCATAAAAATAATTTCATCTGAATGAATGAATGAGTTGGGGAAATATTTGTGGACTTTTTATATAGAAACTACTTACTATACTCAGTCCATATTTACTCTTAATCGCCCAATTGAGTTTGAGTAGATTTCGGAGACAAACTATTTTTTGTTTCATTTTGCACAGAGATAAAGAATTTCGCAAGGCAAGAATACTGCACAATAGTCAACAATAAACTTAAGTACATAAATTGATTTTTAAAATAATAAATGGCAATTCAAATGAAGTAGTTTGTAGGAAATTCTGAAAATTCCAATAAGATGCAATGAGATGCGTTGAAAAAGTATAAATATTAATTGTAATTTCACGGATCAGAGAATAAAATATCTTCCCGAAGCGCTTGAGGAATTATTATATATTTCTTTTTTGGATTGTAAAAAACATTTGAATTCTTGAATGAATGAAATGAAATATTTACAACTAAAATCGATTTGTAAAAATCTCCCAAATGGTGACCTTGAAAATATCTACTATATACAATTCTGTACTTATTGTGTGGGTCTTTTAGCGACGGACAATACAAATAAATTGAAAACAATAGAATTTGTCTCTTGATTGGGTGGTGATTCGTGTATTTTATATCGTATGTTTGGCACTTTCACACATGCAACCCAATCTATTTGCCCGCTCTTCACTAGCATCATATCATCAGCATCATCATTATCATCGTCATTATAATCATCATCAAGATCACAGTCAGAAATGAAAAGCGCCTGTTTTTGGGCTCTTGTCTAGTCTTTTTCTGGTGCATATATTGTAGTGCAGACGTGGTGTGATTTGCTCGTTGGACACTGATAAATGCGTTTCATTTGTGTAAATTAGAGCATGGTTTTCTTTGTCTTAAGTAGCCTTCTCTACTTTTCCCATTGTCTTCCATTGTACGTCTATCTGCCCGTCCATCTCATTGTGTGTCTATTCTTGATTCTTTGGCTGACTTCTTCCTTCTGCCTGACAACTAACTAACTAACTCGCCCACTTCTTTACAAATCAAACTGTTGGTGGGGGTTGGCTTTCCGTTCTACTTCGTCCGTTTCTTGCACATCTGTTGTCTCTCGTTCTACTGTGGCTTTTTACTTCCTTTCGTTTGTCACACAGATATCCACACACTCAGAATAATATAGAAAACAGAAGAAGAAGCTCATTTATTGGCATCAAAAGCTTTTCGCTGTCATTGTTTAATTAACAAAACAAAAAAAAAAACAAAAGAAAAAGTAAAAATATTTATAAAACAAAAAATAAAATACATATACGAAGGGCTTGATGCAGAGGCTCTTAAACTTATTTTATGCCGTGCAAAACTTCTTGAGCAAGAATATTCTCTGTGGACACATTCAACTCTAAGCGTTTAACGAAATAAGTGTAAAGTTAATGTGTGTTTAAGAACCGCTGCCTTGATGCAGTTGTTTATTTTTGCATTTTCTAAGAATTTGTTTTTTTTTTTTTTTTTTAAGTTCCATTTTCGACATTTGAAAAATTACATTGGTTTTGCTCTTGGCCTGGACTACTCTCACTTACTTACACTGAGGTGTGTTAACACATTTTGCGGTTTTTATTTTGTTATTTGTCTTCAACAGATTGCAGTGTATTTGTTCTGTCGGCTTAATACTGACTTGACAGTTTTTACCTCCCAAATTCACTGACTTATCTGTCTGCCTCTATCTCTTATCCATCCACTCATTCACTTCAGTACTATTTCTTTGTCCTGTCGTATACTTGTGGATACTAGTTATTTAGCGTGTGGTTTTCGTTGGGATTTTGTACTAATTTTCATTGTAATCTGTTTTCTTTTCCCATCCACTTGGTGGAAATTTAATGAGTTTTTTTTTTTTTGCTAATTAATTGACAGATTTTATATTGTGGCACTAAAGTTAATGAGCCCCTAAATTTGTCCTGTCTATTAACTCTACTTTGACAGGAACAAGAAGAAAAAAAATAAAATAAATAACACAAATATTTTTTTTATGATTACATTAAATTTTCATTAAACTAATTTACTTCAAATAAATAATTTACGCTAAATTTCAAAATTCTTTACAAAAATATTTCGTTTTGTTTAATTTATTTTATTGTCATTGTTTGCAATCAAACAATTTATAACATTTTATTTGTCGCTTACAAAAATGACAGAAAAAAATAATTTTTAATTTATGTTCCTAAATTTTGTTTTCATTTCGACATATTTTTTGTGTAATTTAATTAATTTTCTGTCGATTTATGTATACATTTTGTGTTAATTACAAATTAAATAGAATTTGGCATTGTTCGCAATGCGTAAATGCGAAATGTGAAATGTGAAATTAGAATGTTTAAAAATTTATCTAAATTGTATCACGACAGCGTGACAAATTGGTTTTTCAGTTAAAAATATACATAAATACAGTAAAATATCCAATAAATTGAATTAATTATGGAATAAATATTTATATTATTTATGATTAAATTCCTTTCACTTCACATTGTTCAATGTTCGTTCCCCATCTTAGTTCAACTCAAGTTCAAAGTTTTCTTATTCTTTTTGAATATTTAAAGGCTATTATGTTTTTAAGATTACTTCTAGAAATAAAATCTATTGATACTGATTGTAATTTATCCATGTTGACTGTATTTGGTTCTGTATGAACCCGAAAGGGAAACAAATGTTTAAAATTTAATGCGAATCTATTAAAATGTTGTGTTTGTTGTAACCATTCTCTTTTCGTTTCAAAGTATCACTTCCAGCATTTTTGCTAAAATAAATAAAGTACCAGGAATTGAATCGATTACCAAAAAAATAATGATAATTTTTTTAATATTTTACTTAATACATGTATGATTTTTAAGGGGGTCATTAATTTGTCTGATCTCCTGTTCCATATCCGAAAGGTAGCATGTGCCCCAATGTCTTTCCACACCTTTCTATTTATTTTATATCAAAGTTCTTATTATTTACTTTTATTGTTTTTATTTACTATTTCCAAGTGATTTTGGTGACCTTAAAAATATCAAAGATTTCTCTCAATCACAAAAGAAACAGAATTTTTCCTTAAATTTAATTTTAATTTTTGGCAAACGTTACACTTCAATGAACAAAAACAAATTCCCGAAGAAAAGATACACATTCCACACTCATCTTATTGTATATCTTTGGGTAACATAAGAATTTGAAGAGCTATGAATGTGAGATGCCGAACATCACTACTGAACACGACCTCCATCAAGAGAAGTAACCCTATTATTTGAAACGAAACGAAATGCCATGAATGATAGAGAAATGAGTATTGAGTGTTGACAATTTCTTTATAGAATGTGACAAAAAAAAAAAAAGTGAATGTTAATTTTATTTCAGTATTTTGGAGCATTTTTTACTATTTTAATTTCCTTAACCCTCTCGGTAATTTTCCGGATGCGCTTTTCCCAATTTAGTATGTGTATTTGACTTTGTTAGAAATTTTCATTTTTGAGTATTTTTTTTTTTTTTATTATTTGTTTTTTGTTTTACTTTCTGCTTTTGGCCAAGAGCCAAAAACTGATTCTCTAGAACGAACATTGAATAATGCCATCTCATCGTCATTGATGATGAATAGTTCTGTCGATATAAATATATTTAACGAAGTTTATTGTATTGTAAATATGAGTGTATGAGCGGAAGTAAAGTTTCTTTGTTTTTATTAAAAATATAAAATGCTTTTTAAATATTTGAAATCTTTTATATTGTAGATGTTTGTCTTGATGCTTGAATTGTATCGATAATATTAACAAAATTTGCGAGGGTTGATTAACATCAACACTTTCGATATTGAGTTAAAGATATAAAGAGATGAGCAATTTCACGAGGTCATACAAATGAAATCAAAGGTTTCATTCACAAAATTTTAATATTATTTAATTCTTTACCAATTCTAATTGTAATGGTCTGGAAATACCAGCAAATTTTGCAAATACCGTCCTCAGATACAATAGTCTTCCATTACATCTTCCTTATACTAATACAATAGTTCAGTATTCTATATATTTACTAAATGTTAATGTTTATAATGTTAAGTATAATAGTTAGTTTACTTTTATATTTAATATTCATTATTTAACTTAGATCTTCTTTGTTGAATCAATTCGAGCACAATAGATCTGTTCTTGTTGTTGTTGCTTGTATTTATTTTCTTAGGATAGTTTTCTTTTCAAATTATAATAAAAAATAGAATGAAATAGATTGCCGATTCCACAAACTCTCGAGATTTCAAAAATGCTGAATCATTTTGAACTTTTTAACAGCTTCCTTTTTGTCTAATAATGGAATACTTATGTAACTTTTAATACTCATTCAAATGTATGACTATTGGAATCAATGGATAATTTATTTAAAATCTTAGAAATCAACAAAGGAATACCATGACTTTCTTCGCACAACACTCGTTTGTATGAGATATCAATGTTTATTGGATCCTTTAAAGTTTAAACAGAGGAAAGAAAGTAAAGTTTCCCATTTTATGAGGAAAAGGTAGTGTGAGTGAGTGTCAAAGACAAACATGGAGAAATTTAACAAGTGAACAAAGCACAAAAAGGACTCTCGGAAGAAGCAATTGTGGTTTTTTTTTTTCTCTTTTTATTTAAACAAATATTTGTCTTTATGTTTCTCTACTCCTTGCTGCAACTTTCTTGATCTGCAGATTCTTCGTGTTTTTGTTTTCGTACCTTTTTTTTATCATGCGTTGCTATTTATTACTTACCATTGTAAGTATAATACTAACCATCAACCCAACCCATGTTCATGTTGTTTGTTCAATTCTTATTATATAGAAAATTTTTATACAAAATGTAACTGTAGTCACCACACAGGACACAATGTGACAACAATCAAGTAGTAGCCAATTCACTTTGCTTCTTTACTGTCGTAGATACTATTTTTTGTTTCCTTTGTAAATTTTTGTTATTCTTGGTTTATTATTGTATGTATGTACGAGTATTCTCTTCGCTTCTCTATGAATGTCAACCTGTAGCAACAAACAATTGCAATTGTTGCTACTTCACCGCTACTGGTGTCCATTGTTTGCATGTCAATCTCCACAGTTGGGGGTTTTGTTCAGTACGATGACGATGGTGTATGATTGTTTGATGTCCTTTCACCGAACAAAAAAAAAAAAAACCCTATTGTTGCATCCTCTTTCAGTTTACTCGCATACTCGTACCATACCATGTTGGTAGTGTAAGTAACACTTGCCACAATTTATGTGCGATGTCATTTAAGTGCCTCATAAAAGTGTCAACTTGTAATGTTGGTTGTTGTTATTATAGTGGCTCGTGCTAAAGTCCTTGCCTGCATTTCTTGTTGCTTTTGTTAAATAAATTCTTTTCTCTAAAAAACAAAAAGAATAATGGATTCGTGGCAACATTTGCAACCTTTTTTAGTTGTTATTGAATGAATGTTTGCTTGTCTCATGCACTTGTATGTATCTAGATACAATATTTTTGTCACCCTTTTATCAACAATGGCTCTGGTCTTTGGTATCGTTGTTGTTGGGTTCTCTTTGTTAGTCAGTCAGTCAGTCAGTCAGTCTACTAGATGACTCCTTTTGTCATGGTTGTGTCTGACAATCTCAGGTCATCACCAGTCATGGGAATATCAAATTTTATGAATATTGAATTTCGCAATATTTTTATATTTTATCTATAAAATTTATGAGTTAATTTTATTTTTTACCCGTTACAAAAAATTGAGTTATTTTGTGGGGTGCGGCGGCTTCTTCAATCCTTTTTAACGACGACAACAAAAAAGGACCCTTTTATTTACGATTTTAAAGTTCTTAAATCAACTCCATACAAATAAACACACACACACACACACACACACACACACACACACACACACACACACACTTCTCTCATATGTAGATATTCACATACTCAGACAAGAGAAACACTGGAATCAAAAACATGAAAGTACGTGACTTCCGGCCAAAACACAACGTTTTTCTCTTCTCAGCAGTTATGATAATTTATTTGATTATTTTCTTGTTAAAGTGCAAACGTTGTAATATTTTTCATTGTCTCTTTCTGTTTTGTCTGTTGTTTTATTTGCAAAACTTTTTTAAAAAACAAAAATCGCATGAAAATTGCAAGAAATAAAAGAATAGTTCTATTTATTCTTTATATGGCAAAAAAAAAAAAAAATGATGTAAAGGGAAAAAGTTAAAAACTTTTTGGGGCACAAAATCAGAAATAAAAAAGAATTTTTGATATGAAGAATTTAAACGGAAACGGATATGTTTCAACTTCGAGCACATATGTGTGTGCGTGCGTGGGTGGGTTGGTGTATGAGCCTCACTCTCTTCTCTCCTACTTAACAAACTTCCCGGTCTATTCAGTTCTAGTTGCATTTCACGATCTCTTAGTTTTCCTTTTTTCTTTTTGTTTTTGACAGTTTTTTATTCTTTCACTTTTGCTGTTGATGTTGTTGGTGCTTTTGAAGAAAGTGCGAATGTGCGAAAATAAATAAATTTTATTGCATATTTGTTGGCGCCACAGAATGGTTGACTGCCGCTTGTATTTTATTTGTGTGCACAACACGCCCACGGTGCTTAAATAAAGAAAAGGAAAAACTTATATCACAAAACTTTTTTTTTTTCTATATTTTCTTTCTACATGATTTTCATTTTTGTTTCTACTTTTTGATTTTTTCAACACTTTTTAAACTATTCAATCATGCTAGAAATCAAAAACTCAAAAAGGCACGAAGCAAACAAAAACAATATAAGCAAAAATAATTCTACTTTTCGTTATTTTGGTTGCACTTTTTTTCTATTTAATTCTTTTTCTCTTTCACTCAATTTTTTTGAGTTTTTTTTTTTTGTTTTGTTTGTAGAGTGAAAAGTTTGTTTTGTTGTTTTGCATTTCAATATCCTTGGGCGCCATCAATGGCCTTGTTTTGTGACTTGCCAGAAAAGTGTGCAAACTAACGGGGTTTGTTTTTCCTTTTTTTTTTTTTTTTTTGACTAACTGAATAAGTAAGCTACATAGTTAGTTGCACAAGTGCGGGTCTCGCATCATTGGTGGGCTGTGGTTGGTGAATTTTAGGTTGATTTGTTACCTGCCACTTACATTTTTTTTTGTACCTTTTACACTTAGTGTCATGTATCATTTTACAGTTGATGTTTGTAACGCATAGAAATAATCTTTTTCGGACCCTAAACTTAATTCATAAACACTATTAATTTCTGTTCCTGTTACTTGTAATAATGTTTTTTGTATTTTGTAGTAAATTACCTTACTCCCTTAGAGAGTCGAAGGCCACAGTGGTGGTTATAGCTTTCTCTTTAAATTAGTTTCAGTATTGCGAGTTTCATTAACTTTTATAAATTAATAAATAATCAATAAAATATTGAAAATTGACATATGAATTTACTAATCTAATCTGAATGGAAAAGAATTGTGTTGTACAAATATTGTATCTTAGAATCTATTGAGATAATTTTAGTATTCTGATAATATTTTGCTTAGATTTGATGTAGATTTTTCAAATTTCAAAACAATTGAGTTAAATATTTACTTTTCGTCGCATACTCAATCTTCTATCCTCAAAGCAATCTTTGCTTAAATTTATGTTAAAAAATTGTTTCAAGTTGCCATCTTTTTAAATCAAAAAAGGCAATCAAAGTTTTGGTAAAAAAAAAAAAAAAAAAACTTTTGCTTCATGAAAACTTACAACCACAGACAAAGTGAAGGATGTAGAAATGTAGAAAAGTTTTTGGCAAACGCATAAAATGAGAGATAAAGTCGTAAGACAATTAAAAATCAACTCGAGAAATCTTTATGCAAATTAAAGTGGCCAAGAAGCCAAGAAAGTTTCTAATGCACCACAGTAAAATGAAGACGCAAGCCTCTCAAGCAACTAAAATCAACATGCAACAATATGCAACATTTGATAAAAATAAACCAAAAGTGATGATGTTTTATCGAATTTTCTTTTCCTTTTGAAAATGGTGAAAATGAAAGAGAGTTAGAGGAGTCACTAAGCGAATTTTATGTATGCGACAACTGACTCCTTCCAAAATTTGCTGTGACAACAACAGACGAAAAGAAGTAAACTGCCAAATAAAGGACATACAGACATATAAACAGATAGACAGACAGACAGACAGACAGCAGTATTCATTTGCAATTTTGTTACAAATCGAGAAAAACAGCGCCTGCGGGTATGCAACAGAAATTTACATAAAATCGCATATGCATGAGCCAAAGTCAAAGTGAACTTAGAGTCAGAATAGGAGAAACAAAATTATTGTACATAGTTGGTTTCAAGTATGACAGATTTTCAGCTAAAAATCTCTTGCACAGAAATAGAAAATAAGAAATAACAGAACAGAACAGTAGCAGAAGCAGAAGCAGAAGAAAATTAAATGAAAGTTTGACTTAAAGTAAAAGGAAAAACTTGAACTGAAATAAAAGCTCAGCTTGCATTTTCTTTACCAATCGGACAGAAAGGAATACACCTCTGACATCCGAGGAGAAAAGAACTATCTCGGTGCATTAAATATAGCCGTAAAAAAAATTAATTAAATGCGCAATTATGCAGACGTGTATCCTTGTAATTAGTACGAAAGAAGACAAACCAAAAAAGGATTTATTCCTTCGTGTGCCTTCGTACGTTTCTTTTATGCCTCAATTTATTCATTAAAATGAAGCAATGAAGAAAAATTACAAACAAGACGGCGGTTAATATGTGGATGGGATGCTTTAGCAGAAGGAAGCACCGCATCACCCCAGGAACAACTTTACTCTACCGCAATTGTAGGACGATATCAGGCGACCTCGGCGAGACAAGAAAACGGAAATATGTTGTTTTTTTTTTTTTTTTTTTCTTCATTTAAGCGGAACCACAAACTAAAGAAAGGCGAATGAATGCATAAAATAAAACTGGAAACAAATAAAAATGTAATGCCGGCACAAAAGTAAGCAAATGCAGGAGAGAGACCGTGGCGACTGAAGGCGGCAATGGTTCAACTGGCACGTTTATCCTGGTGTAACCCAACGGAAATAGCGGCATCAGGAAATGCCAGGATGAAAACTGTATAAAAAAGAGAGACACCGACCGAGAGCCAAACAAACAAAATAACAAACGCAAATGTTTTGCGTTGAAAATTTAGCGAATTGTTACAAACGATTGTCAGGAATGAAAAACGAAGACCCGACAGGAAGGGATGGAGGCGAATAGCACAAAACCAAGAATGAGTATTCACTCAGCTTCACGCTTGGCGCACCAAACATTTGTGGCAAGGATTTTCGGTGTAAGAAAACTGGATTACGGCAGCTTTGTGTGTGTGGCAAATGAAAACGGAAAATAATAACAGAAAACAAAAAATGCTAGCAAAACGAATGAAGCAAGTGCAAAGCACGAAAGTTTGGAAAAATTGCGAAAAATGAGTGGCAACAAGAACAACAATTGTTATAAGGGAAATATGTACAAAATAATTGTTTGGCGACGACATTAAACTTTTTTTCTTCTCGCATTTCCTTATATTTTACCACATAAAATACAATCAAGTGAAGCACAAGAAATACTAACCAGAAGTAAGAAGCGATGATGATGATGAAGACAAAGATGATGGCAAAAGAAGAGAATAATAAAAATTTAAAATTCCATTTTTTATAATTTTACACTGCTGTGAAAAATGAATGAAATTCGAGTGAGTCAGTGAATGATTTGCCCAAGAGTATGGTAAACCCCCACCCAATTGTGAGGTTCAATGGCACAAACGCAGTGCAGCACTGACGATTCTATTTTAGTCAAACAAATTCCAACAACTGAAAATGGAAAACGAAAAAATGCAAATTATGCCTCACTAAATATTATTTTAATATCGCACAAAAAAAAATGTCGAATAGGAAGAGAAACTGCGGATGAGAATAAGGATGGATAATGATGATGATGGAAATATACGAGTAAGTGGGCGAGACATTGAGTTCTTCGGAAACTCAAAAAAATAAAAAGCAATTTTAACAATGAAATTTATGAATTCAATTTTAATGCCAAATAAATAGTATCAAGCAAACAAAAGACTGCAAAGCACAACCACAGATGATGATGATGATGATGATGATGATGGCGGTGACTGCGATGCTATGGGTGATGATGGGAAATAGGAATATGTAAGTCTTACAATGAATAACAAATAATAAGGGGTATACAAATACACAAAAGATAGATTGGATATGTAAGAGTAAGAATGAGTAAAGAAATGAAAGAAACGAAATTGGGAAACATTGAAAACTCGTTTATTTTCGTTGTGATGGATGATGAAAAAATGCAAAAAGAAATGGACTACTTACATTTTTCCCATATAGACCCCAGTAATATAAATCTTTTGTTAAGATATTCATGAGCTTCTAAAAATTTCAATTTCACGATTTGTTTATGAGAGAACCATAATTTGCTGACTGTTCTACTAATTCGATTCGATTCGCAGAAAACAGAGCCTGTGAAATCATAAACTGAAAAAAGACGTTTTCAACATATTTTCAGACAGACGGCTTATGCTTTGTAGAAAACATGCTTCCCAATAAAGTTAGACTTTTCCTAAAAACAAATACATCATTATAATATTGTAATACTTGAATACTTGTAGAGGAAAGTCTTTGTTTAGTTTACCTTAACATACAATACCGAAATACTGAAATATTCTTTTTAAAATTGAAATGCGTATTATTTTTATTTTTTTTCCTTTGTTCTATATAACTTCATACAAACGATTCGGCAAAGCGAAATTGTTGACCACGCTCTTTTAATAGCGTCAATTAGGGCCGCACAGTCATCAAATTGTAGTCAACCCTCATATATTTTTTGGGATAATAGCCCCCAAATGTTCTCCAAAATATTTATATCTAAAGAGTATGGGAGTCACTCGTGGAATTCTACATTGTGGTCGTTTATCCAATGTTTTACCAACCTGACAGTATTTGTCCAAAATTTTTTGTGAATTGTGGAAAAGCCTTCTGTAGTACAGTTTTGATTTTTAGAAACTGCAGCTCACAATTCCAATAATATGATATGATACCCTACACCATTATGCCACTTGAACAGTTGTGTTATCGACTTCAACACCAATCCTCCTTTCGAAGGTCATGAAAGTAATAGTTGTAGCCGTCCGATCCATCCATGGTGAAGTTCTTTTCATTTGAAAATACGATAGTGTACCACTCCTCGTTCCACGTTCTAAGCTTTCTAGTGTGCACTTTTATGCACATCATTGAGACGTTTTAACTTTCAGCCTCTTTGTTTGGCACTCCGAATAATGAGTTGTACTGTTTAAGGCCAAAATCGACATATCCCTTTATTTTATGTTTTTCAAAGTCATTCAAATTTTTTCCGAAACACTTTTTTTTTTAAAAAAATTTAATTAAAATGAATTGACGACGGCATGTAATTGATGTAGATCACAAATTTAAAACATTTCTGTTGAACCTAATCAGTTGATCTTGAATAAATCCGCTGGGATTAATTAATGTACTTACACGTGTGTAAGAGACTTCAAACTTTCTTGGCTCATTAATAATTGATTATTCTCTACAAATATTTCATTAAAATCTGCAAAGGTTGATTGAAGAGATATTGCCATTTTACTTTCTAAGAAATGTATCTTTTCTGTTGAACTTAACAAAAACCCTATAAAATAAAGTTATACTCTTCTTCTCTCTATAGTATCCAGTATTCCAAGGACCTTGAAATTTACATGGTTGGTAGACATGGGTCAGGGGTTTATAGAGTCCGCATTTCAGATCGAGAAAAACGAAAAAGTTTTCCTTTTAAGAACATGAATTCGGGGTGGTAGTCCGATTGGGACAAATGTACAGCTTCTGGTCACGGCTACTTAAAAAGCATAATTGAAAATGTGGAAGACTAAAATTAAATATTCTTCCTCAAAATTAGTTGTTGATATTTGTTTTATATGAACTACAATCAGAGATGTCTAAATAATATTTCAGCGGTTCATCCCAGAAACTGAAAGAAAGTGTCAACTTCTGCTTATGTGTTAACAAAATGAAAGATCATAATTCTCTATTATTTAAAGAAGCATCGGAGATTTTACGTTCTATGAGTTGTATGTAAGTTATAGAAATATGTAATCCATTCTTCGAAAAGGTACAGTTTATAGAGCATTTGGAGCTTTAGGGTATCTTACCCTAATTGATTGTCTATTTTGTATAATAATTGTGTTTCTATGCATATGTTTGTAACTGATAACTATTTTGCTGCCAATTAGATTTCAATCAATGGACACGAAATATATACTTATGAATTCGTTTGGAAGGAAAAGTAATTAAGAAAATCGGATTAACGATGGAAGGAGTAAACTAAGTCAAGCCAAATTATACGATTTTGATGAGGTTGATATATGCAACACATTTCCAATTAAAATGACACAAAAGAATTGAGCAGCAGCAACAGAATCAAGTCAAAGCAAAAACCAGCACAACTCAAAACTATGGTAAAAAGTCTTGGTGTTGCATCTACACATACGAATTTAGTTGGCGTTGCAATTTTTACTGTACTGCAACATTTCTTTTGAAAGTCAAATAAAGCATCATGATGTATCTCGTTGTTGTTCTTATCTTTTGCACCGTTGTATTTGAGCGTTCAAGCGTAAATCTCATTTTAGTGCCAAGCGTTCTTCATTTACTATACAATTGTAGACGACGGTTGCTGGCGGAGTTGACGGCAGGATAAGGAGTCAGACACTCTCGGAAAAGTTTTTTTTTTTTTTGTTTTTTTTGTTTGTAAAACTCGCTGTGCTTCATTTCAATGCGATTTTAATTACTAAAAGATGAACAAAACAAAACAACAACATCAAAAAAGAAGGGAAAAGAAGTAAAATCAAGTCAACCGAGTGTGTGCCGTGATGGTTGGCAAGGATGATGATGTGTTTGAGAATTTGTCTGGTTGCCTGGCTGTCGGCGTGTCATCAACGTCATGTGGCGTATAAACGTTACCCGGGCTCATCCATCAACCAAGCTATTCTAGAGAACATATATTCGTAGATATAAACGAAAATACAATATGAAGTTGCTTATACTCGTACTTAGATGAGAGTCCTTCTTGTTGCTGTTGCGCGCTTGATTTTAATTGTGTTGCAACAAAAACTACGCTGGCAATAGTAGAAGTGGTTTTGTATGTGAACCTCAGTATAATCCTGCTCATCATCAACATAAACCACATTCACAGACACACAGATGCACAGATGCACAGAAAATGAAAACCTGAGTTTAGCTCACATTGCAAATTACCAACTCACAAGGGAGCATCTGCAATTTTGTTGTTTCAGCTGCTGCCACAAGTGAAAAGTGCTTCATTCTTTGTCTTCAACTTCATGATTTGGTTGCGTGGGTGCGGCTTCTTTCTTCATCCATTCCAAATGCGTGAATGCCTCACAATTAACGGCAAATGTTGCGCGTATCTATTGCCATCCCATTTACTGTTGCTTAGGCAACGCACATGAAACGCAAATTATTTGTAAGAAATGTTGGTTGGTACCTTGTTGCAACAATTTATATATTTTTCATTGCATTTAATTTGCCAATGGAGTGTAGTGTGTTTATATACTTACAATATTTTCAGACATAGTTGCGCAGCCAGACACAATTGTTGCAATAACAACAGGAACAGAACAGATCCCAATTGGCAACTCTGACAAAGTAAGTAAGTAAGCAGGCAGAATTATTTCAAAGTCTCGTTGCCACCCATTCATTCTGTCTGTCTCTCTGTCTGTCTGTCATTTGATGCTGTCAGGCTGTTTCTTTACTTGTAGACAGAGAACGTGACAATTCCTGGGAGTATTACTCCCGGTTGTTCTGTAGTTGTTTGCTTTCGGTTCAATGCAACACTTTATCATGTCTCTCATGTTGAACAGAAGAGAAAAGTACAGAATTTTCCATAAATAGCATTAAGTTGCATCAACAATGTGTGTCTCCTTACTTTACTGACTCTACCAACACAATTTCAAGAAGTAGGAAAAACAGTGTATTAACACAAAAAATGGTTAAAACTAAAGATAACACCAACAAGCGACCATGAGAGTCTTTAGTTTCAACAACATCAACAACTTGAATGAACAACAATGTGTATGTGCGGTTACAACTCACTCAAGTTGAAATGTACTACCACCGTCGAGTGGCTTCAGTTATTACTCAACGGTGGCATGCTACTTGGTCTCTTCGAAACGTAATGAAATGAAATGATATGTAGAGTCAAGGTGGTGCGAGGTATGTCCCAAAAGTATTTGATCTGCGCTCATAGCTCCGTGCCAGAATGTTTGAGGGACCGAACCTTTCATGGGTTACGAGAGTGACAAGACAATAACAAAGAACGAAAGAGAGCGCGAGATTTTGGATTCCGAAATCTTCTAAATCGTGAATTTAGGAATGGCAACTTGTCGTTGTAATAAATGAGGATTCCTTCCAAGAATTCTACAAGTCGGATACTCTTGGGACCAACCTCGTAAGCTACGTTGCATGTGAAAAAGGGAGAATGTTTGTAAACACAAAAAGGGGCATCGCCACAATTCAGAGTCCAATGTATCACTCACTTGCTAGCTTGTTTTCATTTTGAACCATTCCCCCTACCAACTGCTCCCGACTAAGAATGAAAGCAACAAAAATACCAAAAATAAAGAAAACAAAAAAAAAATTTAGACAGAGGATGAAGGAACGAACTTTCAATTCAAAATACAAAACAAAGTACAATAAAAAAAATAAAGTAAGTTGAATTGCAAATGGAAACCAAACTAAGAGAAAAGGCACGCCAAGTACAGCCAAGAAAAAAGAAATAAGTTTCTGCAAAAAAAGGAATGAGGTTAAGTTGAATGTGCAACATGCAACATACACAGATAGAGACACATACACACTTTGCACACACACACACACTCAGATATATACGTATGTGAACTCAATGAAGTTGCCGTCAATTGTAACTGACGGAAATGAAAACAAGCTGACGCATACATGAATCCTATGAATACTACTATATTCAGACACACACACTCGCTCAGGTGTACATCGCGTATGCGCAACTTTTTGCGCCAACTTGCCAGGCCATTTGAATATGTGTATATCAGTGTGCATGGGTATGTTTTTTGTGTGTGTTGCTCATGGGCATAAAATTCAAATTAAAATGTCGCGCAAATAACGTCAAAACCAGCGAAATAAAGAAATAAAAATAACAAAAAATATTAAAAAAAAAAAATAAATAAATAAATCTGTAACAATGCATGAAAATTTATTCTCTGTAAATTATTTTGTCAACTTTTTTCTCTTTGCCTTTTTTTGTTTTTGTTTTATTTAAAATTTTATTATTATTTCCATTTTTGTCTTTACTTTTATGTTTGTTGCTTTCCCATGATTTGCGTTCATTCGTTGGTGCATTCGTTTTGTTTATTTCTCCATGTAAAGGAATTTCCTGTGTGCCTGCTTGGCTTCATGTATGCATTTATTCATTTATGGACACCATCGTCACACATGTTGACAGCCAACGATTTCACAGATAAAACAAGGCAGAGAGTTACACGTTGCGTATGAATAATAAGATAATATAAAAGTATATTTTATTAAAGCATTAAATCTGTTTTGTTGTGTCGTCGGTGGCATTAAAATATTAAAGTGATATTTAAAGGATTTTCATGTCACTTCTTTTTTTTACAAAAGAGTCGAGTGAATCCATTCGGTAAATTCTTATACATATGTAGGTTCTTCATCCCTTTGCACATTTTTAATTTCAAAAACAGAAGATTCTTGGTTTAACCTAAATAAATTGCAAACAAGCAAACAAAGTTTAACTCGAAACTCTAATGCAAAAAAAAAAACTAAGGAAATATTATTCAATTTGACAAGAACTCAATATAGTCAAAATAAGCAGTCAATTATATGATTTAAGAATTCCCAAGGAATCAATTACATTATTCATGAAGGTCTGTTGAATAAATTTATCCTCCGAAGCTTCGTTACACCTTTTATGGCACTTCAAATCGGATACAATTCCAAGAGTAACCTCGAAAATTATATGTGTACCTATAGGATTTAAACTTCGATTTACAAAGATATTCAATTAAGAAAGTTTGAGCATTGAAAGAACCCGTCTTTCGGTTCTAGAAAATCATTTATGTATATCATAATTTCGACTTCATTCATTTTCAATTTCTCTCTGATCATTTAATTCCTTTATTGCTCCTGTTTCTTTTAAAATCTTTGAATTTTATTGTCTTCATTTGTTACTTTTAAAGAACATAACAAATGAAATGTCAGAAAAGGTAGCTTTTTATTTCATAAAAGCAGATAGAAAAGACAATTGAAAGAGAAACAGAGGAACAACATATCAATAGAGCAAAAGTAAACTCCAATTTTTAATTAAAAAATTCCTTTGGAAAGGACAGGAAATGGAATGAAATGAAATGAAATAAAGAAAAGAAATAAATAAAAAGGATGTTTTTACTTTATTGATGAAGAAAAAAAATAGAAAAATGAAAAACAAGAGCAGATAAAGGGTTACTTCATGACATCAAAGTCATAGGAAATATGAGGAAATTGTCCAATATTTTCTTTCTCTATTTTATATATATATTTTTTTTTTTCAAACTATTTTTAATAGAAAAGTTTGTTTTTAGGAGGCGCAAAAAAAATTCTGTATACCCAACAAGTTTTACATTTCTGTTGGATTTGAAGAACTTCCGATTGCATTTCATCCTGTTTGAGCCTCTATGTTCATTCACTGCCAACAAAATTCCTCTTTTTTAGCGGATAATATCACTCACATATGTAAAAATGGAAAGAAATGAAAGAAGAATTTTCGATTTCTACAATATAACTAAAAATGTGGAATGTCTGTGAGTACTGGGAAAGATAGAGAGAATAATGTATTAAGTGAGAAAGAACTAAAAACATTGAAAACATATTTATTAAGTTTGGTGTTTTGTAGTTAGTGTGTACTTATAGTTATGCTGCAACAACTTCCGAAGCCCCAAGAGCCCCACAAGAAAGTAAGACATGTGAAACAAAGTTTGGTTTAAGGCTAGGCACATCTAACCAAGTACGAAGAGATTTTTGTAATACTAACTGCTGACTATTGACGAAGACTAAAAGTCAAATAGACGGACAGATGGATGGATGGATGGATGGATGGACAGATAGACGGCTGTCAAAGTTTTCATTTGTTGCACAAAGAAAAAGAAAACTTAATAAAGAATAGCGGGAAGTAAAGAAGGGTGTATATTGTGTATGTGTATGCATCTGTAGCGTAGGTAAAGTTTAAGCAACAACAACATACAACAAACATTAAATGCAAAAGTTAATTATAAAAGTTTTTTACGCATTCACGCCGACACAACCGCATAGCTTTTATAACCGCCGAAGCCGTCAGGTAAATAATATTTAAGTTAAGAGTTTTGTTGAAGAGAATCGTGATGTGTTGTGTTCCAATTTTTGGTATGAAGTTAAAATGGAGAGGCTTGTAACAAGCTGCAATTGTTCATGTTCATCATTTAAAAGTGAAGAAATTAATTACCTTGATATTGAAGAGGACAAAATTGATTTCTTTTTTTTATATATACATATTTTTTTATTGTAACAAAGAGTTAATAAATATTGTAGAATTAATATTTAAGTGTCTCAAATACCGGTCGAAGATAGAGAGAGAGGTAAGCAGTAGTCCAGTTGGAGCCTTTATGTAAGAGGCTTCAGCATTTTAAAAAGGGCTGCTGAGTCCAGAAGAAAAGCACATATGATACTTGATAGCGGCCAAGTTGGAGTGATGATGTACAATATTATTGAGTTGTTGTTCCATTCACAGCCACTGAGACCCGATTGCTTTTCGATTTTAAATAGTTTCTCCAGTTATCTATCCTATGTCTTCAGAATGACGCAACGATTATCTCTATTGGCTTGTTGTTTACTTCTACTCTTAAGAAGCCAAACAACTTTCTTAGTTTGGCTCGACAGGTTTCAACTACCGCGGTGCTTAATTCTAATCCATCGAAATTTGATGAATGAAATTTGAAATTCAAAGAAATCCATTAACAACAATTATAATTTGTTATTCATTTTCCTCAAATACTCATGAAGAAAAACATAAAAAATTAATAAATAAAATTGCGGTCAAAGCGCGTACTTGATGGGTTAAAAGACCATGAAGAAAACATAAAAAATTTTAAAACAAAAAGTTAAAAACAGGTTCATTATCATTGACCGATCCAAGGTTTTCTTGTTTTTGCTTTCTTATATTTTCATTGCCTGAAATACGCACTTCCTCCAGTGCAAAACAAAAAAAAAAAAAAATAATTTTTTTATTTCTTGAAAACTTCAATGAAAAAAGTTGAAAAAATATAAAAGTAAATAATAAAGAGTATCTCAATTAAGTTGCACTATAAATTGGAACGACACTTGTAGCCATGACTTGATGAACTTTTATGAAATTATGAAGAAACCGAAACATAAATACAAAGAAGATATAATTACCAACATTAAAGAAAGACCAAGTAAAGTGAGTTGGAAACGCACAAATACTCGTAGAAAAGTAATTAAGTGTGTAACGTTCAATGTTCATTCATAGTTTTCAACGATGAAACTTCATTTTTGATGGAATTAATGTTCATTTGTCAATACTTCAATAGGTGAGGTGAGGCTATGAAGAAACGAGATCTGTAGACATATTAGTGTAACCGGTTGTCAACATTTTAATATTTTGTTTTGCTAAAAATGTGGTAATTGTTTTATAAGAGCAAAAAAAAAAAAAAAAAAAAAAAATTATGTGAAAATTTAAAAAGATGCTACTGAAGTTTATTTATTTGATTGAGAATATAATTGAATATCTAAGGCAATTGAGTGAAAATATTGAAACATAGAATAAGTAAAGTAAACATTACAATACAAGAAGAGTTTCATAGACACAGCTCATCTATAGATCATACCATATTCCTTATCATTAAGTTCAAATATTCAGTAACTATATTAAATTTGTGCAAATGTTTGTCACAATTAGAAAGGGTCAGTCATTTTAATCACCATTTACTGTATGTATGATTGAGGTTTACACCTATTTCTTCTTTTTTAAGGTTTCGGACCCAAAGGTTACCAAACGGAACCATATACCAAAGGCTACACTGCTCGGTCGCCCGTCCTCGGGCTCTATCACATGAACCGTACTAGGTACAACGAATGTGTCGTTCTATCTGGGCTACAGCAAGAATTGCTGAAATAAAACTGAAATTAAGTTTAAAGTGATCCCCATACACGAAACTTATGGGTTTGTATGGGAGCTATATGAACCAGCAACCCAAGGGTCTTTAAATTTACTTAGTCGGGTGAAGATTGATTAGAAACTTAATTTAAGATTGATCGGACAACTAGGGGGATTACCTCCCATACAAACTCCCCATTTAAATTCAGGTTCTTATTAGAATTTTTGTTTTTTTTTTTTGCCCTATGAAACTGAAATTTTGACATTAAATAAAATTAATAATTAAATATTAGTTTTTGTTATAAACGCTTTTCTGTTGGAATCAGCAAATCGGACCACGAGAGATGGTACCTCCCATACCAACTCCCCATTAAATGTCAAGTCTTGTTTTTTGCTTTATGAACTGAAAATTGTTTAGGATGAGTTTGTGACCCAGATTCACCAACCATGTGAATTTCAAATATTTTTGAATGATCAATCACAGAGCGTATGCAAAAATGTTTTCTAGGAGGCGCCTGAAGAGTATATCAACTTCGGCATAGGCGAAGTTAAACTTCTTTTTACTTGTTTTTTGTTGCCTCCATGCTTCAATAGCTTCAACAACTTAAGCAATAATTCACACACTCATACACATACACATCCAAACATCGATACCTCACAACATTTACAAGTTTTTAATGTGCATATAATTAAACTAAGTTAATTAATTATTATAAGCATTTTTCATTTATATTATTAACGAAGGTAATTTGTGTTTACTTATTTCCCTTAATATTGTTAAAATAATGCATAATAATTATTATTATTGTTATAACAAATAAAATATTTATTAATTTATTGTAATTCTTCTTTTTCCATTTCAGGTATGTAATCGTACATAGAAACAGCCAAAGAATATGAATGCATTATAATAATAAAACGATAAGTATTTTGTTGTTAAACATTGACAAATCATATGGCATACCTTTTCTCAAGGTATTTCAATTTGCTCACAAGAATATTGACTAGTAGCTGTGCCCGCGACTTCGTACCCTTGCTAATCGAAATATGTTTGTAAAACAATACCTAAATACGCGAAAGAAGAAGAGAAAAAAAATCGGCACAACACATTTTGGTTTTTGGTACACGAGCCACCCACTTCCCTTATCGACAAACCAAAATTGATCAATAGCCTCCAACACGAAACACAAACAACAAAACGCACTGTCTCTTTCTTGTACCACTTTAAATGAACATAAGATACAAAAACGAAGAGCGCAAAAAGTGCGTACTCAGAGAGGAAAACCACAATTACAACAACAACCAAAGCATTTAAAACGAAAAAAAATTGCACAAAACTTCTTATGCTTGACCTGGTAGTGATTTTCAAAAAACTTAATACTTAAAAATATTATATTAAAAGTTAAAAACTAAAAGAAACTAAATATGCAACTCTTTTCATTAGCACTCATTTGTCATTTAAAAAAAAAAAAAAAAAAAAAAAAAACAATTATCAAAATTGGTTTATGAGGTTAAGAGTCACAAAATTTCGTACTCTTCAATTTTATATATAAAGATAGAACTGAGAATTTAAATTGAAACATCGTGCACCTGTCACATCATAAAAATTTAAAAATATGGTTTTTAGATAGAAATAGAGAATGTTAGAATGTCAATAGAACTTTGATCCAGTTGATCACAACTATTGCAGAATATTTAGAATTATTAAACAAAATTACCTCATTGCCTAAAAGAAATTAGCAACTAATAAAATTTATTTGACTATCAGAGAATCTTTACATTAGTAAGAGTTAACACAAATCATGAAAACTTACATAAACCTTATATAAAAATATTATTTGAATAACCTTGAATTGAAATGAAAATTTCAATGTTACTGAAGATTTTTAAAGTTTTATAAAGAAATATCAGTTTATTCCGCGTGGGTTTGATTCTGTACTTTAAGTCATCTTAAATATAATACAAGAATAATATAATTTTAAAACATCAATATCTTGTAAATGTACTCTATGTAAATATTCCTGTATGGTTCAGGGACTTATCCAATATTTTGAAATATTGCAGTATGGGGCAAATGACGCCTCCTTAAAGCACTTTAACTATGATAAGTCATCTGATAGTATAAGCGAGATATTCTAGCGACTTGCACATGTCAACTTCGTTTCATGCAATGTTGAAATGAGAAATGCAGATGCGATAGAAACTCAATATAGCATGAGAGACGAAAGAAGAATGAAACTAAGCTGAATAAAATCTAATATTATATTAGATGAGACTTGTCGTAGGAACTACTTTTTTGACTTTCCAATATTAAAATAAGAAAATATGTAGTACATATTGCCAAGAGTTTATCCAACTGATTTTCTGTTTTTTTTTGTTTCTTTTTTGTTATAATTTTTTGTGAAACATTTTCCAATCCAAATTTATAAAATATGGTTTATTTTTTTATATATTTGTAAGTATATTTTTTACATGCCACGTAGCGCTTTATCAACTTGCAACAAGAAAATAACAAAAAAACTGATTTCTCTCTTTTTTTTTTTTTTTGGACATGATAATGCACAAAAACACATTTTTTCATCAATTTCATTCTATGTATGTGTGTATATTATGGTGCATGGAAGTTTTCATCAAATTCTTGTTTATCCTTGCTATCGAACTTTAATCAAAGTAAACTTTTATACGCGTGGCACAAGCAACTCACTATTTCTTTCTTAGGAAGTAGTTACATCTACTCCTAACTGAACTGCTTCTGTTGTCACTGCAAGTGGAAGTCAATTCTGGGGTAAGCAAGTGGAAGTCAATCCCTTGGTGTAGCACATTCACTTCACTTCAGCGACAATGACGCTTTTCTAAACACTTTTACTACGTTTTTTATTACTTTGACTATTGAAAGAGAGAAAATGTAATACAAAAATTGTAGCAGTAACATACATAGTTGTAGTTATAGTGGTAGTAGTATTAGATATTAGCAACAAAATTTTTGGTTGCTGCCACTCACTTGACTCGGATACACTCACGCAGATACACCCACACACACATGAATGTACAGATACTTTGTCATTGCAACGTTATCGCGCGCAGAGCTTTTATCCTTTTTCACACTTTGTACTCATGTGACACGCGTTGTCGTGTATATAGAATAAAGGATCAAAAGCAATAGTGGAAAGTAAAACACGTTCGTTCTAACAAGTAGAAAGCAAAAAGGCAAAGAAAACAAAAAAAAAAAAGCAAAAATGTAAAGAAAACATGCGAGTAAAAGCGCAAAAGTTTAAATTGAAAATTGTATTCAAGCGTTAAATTGGCTTTTCCAACGTTATTGTGCCCCCCTCCTAACCATTTTCACACTTCCACCTCCATATATCAGAGTGAATGCATTTGCCGGAGCACTTTGTGGCAACAAAAGCGTACCCATATTGCACACATTCGCCAGGCTCCTCGACCTCGCTTTGTCTAGCTGGTCTGGTCGACTGGTTACTATAGTTTGCTTTGGTTTAGTTTAGCTTAGCTTAGTTAACCACCAGAATCGTGTGTAACAGTATAATTTTTAACCAATTTAATGACGAAACGAACGTGTTGTCTCTCTGTTTTGTGAGTGTGGAATTTGAATTTTTATTTTTTTTTTTGTAATTGGGTTGAATTTAATTTTTGAATACAATGAAGAACTCATACTCCACCCATAGATAGGAGAGTGGGTGTTCACTAGGCAACCTCCAACTCATTTAATGTGTATTAATACTCAGCATGAAAATGAACTATGACATCTTAAGCATGTTAATTATGTCTTTGATGTCAATTTCATGTTTTTGCTATTCAATGAATGATGCACAACACCTTGAAGTTCTCAAATTCTTACAATCAAAAGCATCAAAGGTTATATGGTATATATGGTAAAGATGTACGAGTATGTATGTGTGTACATGTATCCTTTGTATTTATGTTTAGTTATGTTATTCATGTTAAATGTTTTGAATTTGACATGCTTCACTGATGTACAATCCTGAAAATGAAGTCGTTTTGTTATTATTATACAAGTGTATTATATTTTCATGCTATAAATTGAATTGAATTATTGTTATTTATCTAATTGTGTGAGTTATGTTAAAAAGCTTAATTATACGCAAACATAATAAGCATCTTAAAATAAATTTCGTAACTTAGTAGGCAATAAACTTCTTTAAATCACCTATAGATCACAGTTGTTAAGGCAATTCTTATGACAACCTTTATTTTAATAAATTAATTAAACGGAAAGAATTGCTTACCACATAAAACAGAGTTGATTGAGTATCGACTAATTCTAAAACCTATGCCTAACCAACTCAAATATTGAAACTCTGTTACAAAATATGGTCAGTCCTCCTTGGTATGTAACCAATTGCAAAATACATAAAGACCTTGACATCCCTTAAACAGGAAAGAAGACCTGTACCTACTTCGGGGTATCGAAGGAGTACTTAAGTATATATGTATATAGTATATATATATTTCTTATTGTTCTTTTTATAGCAAAAAAAATTTATATTACATATTACATATGTAGAATATTGACTTGAAAGTTAATATTAAGTTGCCGGTGGTAATCTTCAACTTAGAAGGTCATTAGGATGGAGTCTTTTTAAATGTTGGCGCCGGCTCACGCCATGAGTGAGGATTGCCGCCAGGCGTTTCGGATGGCTTTGTAGACTTTGTTGCTGATGACTGCTGATTTGCAGGATTTCGTTGCATACCGTGGGTATTCTTAGGTCTCTATGCAAGATGGTGTTGCGCACAAACCAAGGAGCTTCAGTTATGCAACGCAGAACCTTGTTTTGCCAGGTGTGGACTCTGAACGCTTTCTTGCAGCAGCAATACCCCAGATTTGAATTGCGTAACGCCAAGCAGGGTCCACACTTGTTGTTGAGCGACAATTTACTGGGGACGGCCTTAGCAGCCAGTCAATCCTACGCAACAATGGCATTGTTGGCTTAAAAGAGAAATTTAAGTAACAAATTTGTAAATATTTAGTCAGCTCAACTATTCCTGTATATTTGGAATTGTTAGGCAATTAACTGTCTCAAGGGCAAGCAGCATAGAAAAATAATTTACTTAAGAAAGAAACCATAAAAACAAAAATTCTTAAAGTTATTCAGCAATTTAGTTTAAGAAATTTCTTTATTCTATATCAAATGACAGAGCATTTATTATATTATGCGTTTCTTTCAATGTTAAATGTGGCATAAACATAAATTTTGTGTTTGCTGTTTATACTCGTATGTGGGAATATAAATGTGTGTGATATGTGATATGTAATAAGTCATAAGCTATGAGTATACAAGCAAAAGCCATTAGTACTGGTTGACTGATATTTTTGCACATTTTTACAGATTTAGTTTTGCTGAAAACTAGTCTTTTGTGCACTGACTGCGCCCATTCCAATACTCGTATTTCTGAAACAAATTTCCATTAAAATCTATGAAAACTTTTTACGGAAAAACAACTAATAGTATAAAATTCAAAATATTTCAAAAGAAATAATCTCATACATCAAAATCATTGCTTCAACGTGCGTTCATGCGTCATGCTGAACACTCATTAAATTTAAAACATTCAACGCCATTAAATACTCGTATTTGCTTTTTCATTATTGATGCCTCAAGGTACGTAATTTTAGAGCATCATAAAACATTTTTGGATTGTTTCTTTGATATTTTAAAGAACAAAATGTTCGTTGCCTGCTTAAAAGTTCTGTTTTTATTGTTGTTATATTGTGAAGCAGTTCAGCAATCAATATATTTAATTATCCTTAGTACTACTTATGTGGCCTTTTAGTTTGGCTTGCAGGATAAAAGTTTCATGCTCTTGTTTTAATGATGTCTTCAATATTTCATTACGGAGTACCTGCTTTCCACAAACTTGTAGCATTGCCGTCTTTAGAGTATCCACAAAAAACACACACATATGCCAAGGAGCAATCAATAATGATACCATAAACACAATATTCGCAAGGATAATAAGCCTCAAGAAATAACAACAGAAAGTAATGAAGAGTAGATAGGCCTAACAACTAAAGCGAACTAAAGACAGGGAGGCCGACAGGCCGACAGGCAGACAGGCGGACATTCTCCAGTAATTTAGGCAACTGAGAGATAGACTTACTTAGTATTGGCTACAAACGATAATTGAGTCTATAAAACAGAGAACACGCCAATGAAAAAAGCAAACAAAACAAGCCAAAGATATACAAAACAAAGCACAAGAATAAAAATTAGGGAAACAAAAATAATGAAACTTTACCAAAAATGTTATAATGAACAAGAAATAAGTAGTAGCAACAATCACGCTATGCTATGCTATTACTATCCATTTCTCCTCTATTCTTTGATTGTTTTTATTTCATTTTCATCTTTTTTTATACTTTACACTAATCAGACTTTATCATGACGTTTGTAACGCATAGAACCGTGTATAGCAGACCCCTTAAAAATTCCTATATAATGCAAATACATAATCTGCCCTTAGACACACATCGTATGTTTGAACTGAAGGGACTCTTATGCATGTCTGACAATATTCAACGAAACTAAATATTGTACTTATATCTAAAAATTGAGCTGATTGGATGGATAAATATTTGCCATATGAACTGCCTTTAAACTTATAATTTCTGTATGACCAGCTTCGCTCCAACTGGCAAACGGCAAGTGAAAAGTATTCATGTTTCGTGGGAACCGAAAGTACTTTTCTGTTTCTGTTTTTTTTTTTTTCTTATCATTTTTGTTTTGCTTTTTGTGATTTCAACTAAAAATATGCATAAAAAAGTCTTGTTTTCTTATTGTACTTTTGCCCCCTTTTTATTGTTATTATTGTATTCTCGTTAATGTTTATCCAACACGCGATTCTTGGCCTCTTCTTACTTTTCTATAAGAATCTTCCTGTTCAGTTCCTTGGTCTCGGTATCCTAAAGCAAAAGAAGAAGAAGAAGAAAAGTTCATCGTTTGCTGTTGCTGTTTTTTACGACACCATTTTTAGTGTGTGTGAAAAAACTAATAATATGGCAATTTAGATATTTTACTTAAGGCTACAAAAAAATGAGATGAGATTTAATTTGGCAAAAGGAAGAAGAAAGGAATACACAATTTATATTTCTACCGAATTGAATATCAAAGGAAATTTCTATCTCATGAATGGTAAATTACAGACAAAAAGATTTACAATAATTCCATGACATTGTTATTTTTGAATCCTTGGCTTGACGTAGGTCCATAAAAAAACTACAGTCCTCGAAATTATTGAAAATCAACTGTTTGTATACAATTTGTATACATACTATCTGATATGATATCTTTCCATTGTTCTGGATCTTTCCTAAATCAACAAAGAAATCTCCATAGTAAAAAGGCTCAGCATAAACGAGATATTGCAATTTGTAAGCCCACCGCACTTACCTCACAATGGCATGGAGAACTGGGGTCTCATTATATTGAGCGATAATGTGCTCATTAGAATCCCCGGCTATACTAATGGTTGGTTGGACAAGCAGTTAGCGATTAAAATTATTTCACACGGAATAAGTCATACATGGTTTGGAAACAGTGTTACTATGGGCAAAAGTCAAGTTAATGTTATGATCTAGTGTAGGAGCACTTAGAAGTAACAGCATATATTTTTGTACGAGATTACGGCATAGATCAATGTAATGTTCCTCATGCAACTCATGTTAACTGCCTATTCCAAATTCATCATTTGACTGAACATTCATTGAACTGTCATCTTGAATACAAGCAACGTTTAACCTTGCGATAATGTGCTTATTGATCTATAAACTCATTGAAAGAATCAAAATGATTCTATCAGAAATTCTGCGGTCACCATTTAATGGAATTTGAGAAAGTTATTGAGATGTTTTTGCTTGAAGAGAATTGCGGCCTTAAAGATTACCAGTGAATATGAAATGATACCCAGATAAGGCAAATTATTCGCAATTATTTACATTATTTACAACTCTTCTTCGCATTGAGTTATTTCGGTTAGTCTCGGAAATAAAGATACAAAATTTAAGAACATAAATTTGGATCCCTTCATGGAGTATTATTTTTTTAGAAGTACTTTTTATTATCCAATCAAACGACACTTTTTATTTCCCTATACTTATTTAAATTTAATGGCACCAAAATTTAAAATATTTACATATGTATATAAATAACAAATGATGAGGGGATTATTCTCATCACATAAAATCGAATTAATTATAAAACCTGATTAGAATCGAATTTTATTTTTAAAGACACATTTCCTTAATCTAATAAAATAAATGTAAACGACATCATATCTTTTACACCTCACAAAACAACAACGCACCAAGCAACTCCCTTTTTTCATGTGAGCCCAATTTAATCAAAAATGTACACAGATACACACTCATACAGACTTATAGATAGATATGCCTATTAGGAAGGCCTTAAATGGTTTTGAAAATGAAGAAAACAACAACAAAAATAAATAGAAAGACAAAAGAAAAAAAAATGTTGTTGCTTCTTTATAAAATCCATTATATTTATTTATTATTATTTGCCATAAAGACTGCACATACATACACATAAATACTCTCACATGCATAGTCACAGTACAAAATCAAACGAAATTCTTTTTTGTTTCATGCCGTTCACGCGTCGATTGGCGCTGAGAAATTCGTCTAATTCCAATGCGAGTCACGCATATCCTGGCAAAGTTATATACAACAAGACAGAAAAATGTAGCGAAGCAAAGTATGTATATATGTATGTATCTAGATACATTCAAGTAGCATAAATAGAGATTGACATACAAGGAACAACAGCAACAACAACACCAAACCAAAAAAATAATATATAAACATATACAGTTTGACGCATAAGTTTCTGCAAAATAAAGAATATAACTAAAAGTACATTTTAGTCATCTTGAAAATGAATTGGAAGTTGAGTTGGGTCCCAGTTCGGCTTACGTAATAAAACCTTTTTGTACAAGAGAATAATTAAACCATTTTGGACATACGACGTCCAATTATGAACATAAAAAATTATCCAAATCTGTGAAAAGTAGTAAATGCTCCTTTCCATGTACGAAAGACACTTTTGGGTGCCTCTGGTCAAAGAAGAAATAGAACGTTGCAGTGACTTACATACAACCGGACTGCAGAATCAGCCCAACTTTGGGTTTCCTCAACAACAGTCTTCGAAACCTTCCTTTGTAAACAGATTTCCTTACTGACCACAAGATGCTCAAGATTGAATTCTAAGTTCTACACAAGGCAAATATCCCAAACATTGTTGGTCCTTAACTTCAAAAAGTTCTCCATGCACCTTTACTAAGTCCAGTGTTGAACTTAATAGAGACCCCAAGGGAAAATATAGTTTACTAAAATACAAATGGTGATTATGACTTGAAAACCCTAGTTGGCTCAATGGAAAAAACTCTTCAATGCCAATGATTGATATTGTACCATTAAACAGACATCAAAAGATATTGGGTGTTTTCACTTCACTTCAGTTTGTGCTTGAATGGATTTTTGTAAATATTTATATCACAAACTATAAGTGAAATATGAAAACGAAGTGAAAGAACCCATCAAGTCGATAGGAGGCATAGGAACACACGTGTATTTTCATCAGGGAACGCACATTATTTGCTGCTTATTCGTAATATTTCTTATTTTTCGACGTTTTTCATCTTTTGCATATTTCATTTATTATGCCCCAACAACTGTAAAGACATTGAAGACAGAAGGCGACGCGACAAACATAAAATACTAATTTATTTTATATTCATTTTTGTATTTTTTTTTTTTTTTACCCATCAAGTGATTTAATGCCATCGCCATCGTTTGGTAATATTCCGATTTACTCGTACGCACATATACAATATTTCTTAATGCTTAGATACATTTTACATTTGCTATTTTATCATGTAGATACTCGTACATAAATTTACGTAAGTAGTAGTTAGTACAATAGTAGATTCTTTCATATTCATAAAGAGTGCACTGAACTTGTCATTAATGGCATCACACACCAGTGTTGCAATTGATTTGAAGTATGTACTTACTTTCTGTACATTTGTATCTATAGAAACATTTTGAAAACTTTCTAGTTTTTGTAACTTTAACTTACCTTGCCTAAGTGGGCTTTGCTTCTACTTATGTACTAACCATACGCATCTCTTTCATATGCGTTGAATACATATTTTGTATATTTTTTTTTTTTTTTTTGAATTTATGTTTTTTAATAAAAATACCAATTCGAATTTTCAATTCAAGGGAAGAGAAATTGCTTATAAACATTGTACATAAATAAATACATAAATATAAATTATTCTAATGCGACCCAATGTTGGTGTTGTCAGCATCACAACAGATACAGATACATAAACCTCTATCCATATACCATAGAGTAGGCAGACGAGACTCTTCGTCAGAAGTATATTCATTCAGACAGTAAAATTGTTCGTTCATTTGTTTAGTGCGTTGAGCTCTCTGTCTGTATCTGTCGTCTGTGAAAAAAAAAATCTTAATGAATTTGACCTCCAGTGTCAATTTAAACTGATTAAAACTGTTTCGTTCAGTTTATTGGTTCCACTCGTATCTGTTTTTTAGTCGTTACGATTATTATGAAGAACGACGAATGAAGAGCCTAAGCACAGATGCATACAACATGAGAGCGCTGACAGATTTGTATATTAGCTTCTCTCACTCGATCTATATAAAAATTTTATTTTTTAAATGTTATAATGTCAAATACTGATGAAGATGAAAATGGTAATAATAATAATAATGTTGTTGTTGTTGTTGTTGTTGTTGATGATGTCTGAGAATGGAAACATTGTATTTTACTCAATCATCATAGTCATCATCAGCACTCACATTTTTCTTAATTGTCATGCTCATTGCTGTTCTTCGTCGTCTTAATTTTTATCCCAATCAAATGTGTTTTTCTAATTAAAAATATTGGCGGGTCTATAGATAAAGATACTTTTGTTGAATATGAATTCAGTTTTGGATCTGTTCTTTCTAGAATATTGAATATAGTAATTTATAAATATTTAACTGATATATTGACAAAATTGAATTTCAATTCATTGTGAATTTTTGTCACGCAGTTTTTCTAAAGGCAAAATCCAATATTTTCAAAAGTTCAATTACAAAAATGGAATTGCGTTTTAAGAGAAAATAAGATACATATTTGATTTTCATAAATAAGCGATTCCATTCAAATAAACAATCCATTGAATTCATCTAAATTGGCTTTGAAGCATTGAAACATGAACGGAATTACTAATTACAATATTATGTAGTTTCTTATATTAAATTGAGTTAACTTTGAGTTAAGTTGAACCAATTGATTATAATAAGCAACAAAATTATATTCTCCATTGATTCTAGTATCCAATTTACATTAAAAGATTTTAAAATATGAACGTAGGAATATAGAAATTCTATCGAACGACATTCCAAGGAATAAAACTAATTTTAAAACTCAAAATTCCATACCACAAAATACAAAAATTTAACACAGCATGGGGTTGTTCATTTCTATTTATGTACAATAGTACAATACAACTTCATAAAACTCGGTTTGAAAATGTCGACAACAGAAAAAGAAATGTGGAAATAAAGTAACAATACAAAATGAAGGCAAAATCCAGAAATCCAACAGAAGCAGCTACTTGAGTACAAAAGTATTTATTAGACTAGAGAGCACTCTATCTGCAATTACGACCCATCTAAATCCAGTTGCACTTTGCTCCCCCAACTAGCATGAAACAAACTGAATGCTGGAAAACAGACTCTCATGCGGAGAAATGCAAATCGTCTAAAACTTCAAGTATCTACAAAAATAGACAAAGTATGTGGATGGATAGAAATGGAAATGTGTATGGTACGAATGAAGAATACCGAGTAAAAGGACATTAATAACAACAACAGTAAGAAGAGCTGTTGAGAAAAAATAAAAGAATGAAAGAAAAACTGACAGACAGACAGAGGATGTTATGCTGCCACATGTGTTGCATTTCAAAGTGTGAGATATGAGTTCAGTTGACAAGCAAAAACACATAAAAAAAAGAAAGGGGGGAAATTCGAAACCGAAATGAAAATGCAGTAAAACCCAAGAATATCTATGTGAAAAAAAAATACGATTATAAGAAGCCAAAGCATCTAGAAGACTCAGTTATCAAAGCAATCACACAGTCAGTCGATGACTTAACTTGGGCTTCCTGGATGTACACATATATTTTTTTTTCTCATTCTGTGTTGCACTAAGTTCATCGAACATTTTTTAATTGCTTTGGTCCCATTCCAATATTATATTGAAAGTAACATCTCAATCATCTTTATGGATTGGATATGCCAGAATATTCCATTTCATTTTCTTTTTTTACAGCAATACATAGATATTTTGCTTTGTTTGAATGCATCCAAAGCAATTAAAGTGAAGAAAGTATATAGAAAAAAAAGTAATGTAATTTTATGAAAAAAAAAAAATATAAGGGAAAGTAAGTAAGTAAGTAATTCAAATTTTAAGTCAGATTCTTACAAATACAGTAATATAGGTAGATGCACCGAGGCACTGCATCACTCACTGGCTCTGAAACATTGTCTCAATGGTCGTTTTAATTACATTACTAGTTAATTTGCATAGAACCGAGCAGCATTATTCATGAAACCATAATGTCTCCCACCCCTTTGTGTGGTCTGACATACTCATGGTAGTGCATACTCGTACTTTTGTGTAATATTATGCTGCATGTATGCAAATACTTGCATACCACGTATTGAAGAGTATTATTTTGTTGTAAAGGCAAAGGTAAATGTAAGATAGGGCAGCATATTGCTTCCATTGCCTATTAGATTACAAAAATAACATTAGCATGATGCTGCAATCCTAATATTATTATTACTGTTGTTGCTATCATTATGTACTATTATTATTATTATTATTGTTACTGTGTGCTATTAAATTATGCAAACAACAATAGCAAGAGTAAAAACGAGACTGAAGTGCAGTGCATCATGAACGACATGATTTACTTCAATTATGGCACAATATTGTTTATTTGCATTAAACCAAGACAAATCAAAACTACATACTACATCAAATCATACCGCCGAATCTTGCCAAATCAATTCAAATCAAATCAACATGGGACTCCAGTTAAGGATATAAAAGGAATTTGCTTTTAATTGTATTCTATATTCCTTAGTCGCCTTCCATGATTTGAATGCACAATACCATACGTGGATATATAGTGACTTATGTGGCAATTGCTTATTGCAACATGTTGGTTCCAATTGATTTCAGTTATCTTCCATCTACACACAAATTTCTATTTGTTTTACTCCATATAACTTTATTGTTTTGGATGATTTCAATTTATTTATGTCATTTTGTGCTTTGCTTTAGCTATGAGAGCTGAAGACATTAGTAAAAGATTAGATACGTGCATCATCATATTTTATCGAAGATTTATTAGAATACAGTAACAAGTCTATGGTAGATTCACACAACAAGTAACAAGTTCAATTGAGGCTGCATATATGTGTAGATATTCGCCTGCAGCCTGCAGGATTATAAATAAATTGAAACAATTTCAAGTGTTACTCAGACAGCATAAGTTATGAGTTAAATAAGTTAAATAATAATAGTAATTTGCATTTGCATAGAAACAGTAAAATTTGTAAATTCAATGGATTTTCTTAATTACAATTAAATAAATAACAACAAAACTCAATTTAATAAGATTAATTTTGTTAAAGTGGAGTTAAAAACAAAACAAATTACATATTTGTTACCTGATTGAATGTTAAATTTTTCATTTTAAACGAATTTTCGGTTTATTTGCAAAAATAAAAAAATTTCACCAATCGAATTCATAACATTTGTATTCAAATTTATGTTATTTTTTCCATTTACTCTTTCTTGTTGGAATGAAGTTGGAATTCTGCTCGCATATTGATGTGATGAAAGAGTTTAATTATTGCAATTCTTACAAAGGATTTTAGACTTTGATTCTATGGGAATCAAATACATACACAATGATTTATATCAAACATCAAAAAAAATATTCGTTTTTTCTCATTCATTAAATTTGATTAAAACTTGGAAAAATAAAATATCAAAAAAATACGAATCACAAAGTTCAATCCTTTTTCATTAACTTTGATGAACACGAGCATAGAGTCCAATTCAACTTCACGTCCTTTGAAGCGAGGACATGAAATTCATTTAGAAAATCCACTTTGTTGTTCTCTTGTGAAAATTTAAGAAAAAATGCAAATTAATGATTGTGCAGTTTCACAAAATCTTCTTAGCATCAACATACAAAAAAGGAAATAAATGAACATGGATATGGTACTTTGTACATATGTATATGCATTTGCAAACTATACTATTGTAATGTAATGGTAGTAGCACCTGATTCCAAAGTTGACCCTATTTAAGGTTTACCTTAAAATTTATACTAGAAAATATGAGTTAAGTCTAATAATTTTCAATGAAAAAACTAAGCACTAAATCTTAAATGTCAATTAGTTACTAAATGACCGACCATAAATGATATTCATAGAGCGAAGGGTGACAGGGAGTTAGAAATGTAGAGGGGAATCGAAACTATCACCGGTAGAGTTGTCCTTTGTTCATGGTTCATTGTTGCCTGCAGGTGTCGCCTTACTTATGACTTTGATAAATTATGAAAATGTGCAAAGTTATCCGAGAAATTTTTATAGTAAATCATGGGAAAATCTGCAGTAATATGAAAATAGTGAAATGAAGTAGGCACCAACAAGAACCATATACCGAAATGTTTCCTTTATATTTTCTTCATATTAGTATTTAGGTATAAAGTAATTTTAATCAAAATTTACTCACAGTCAGAGATACAAAGGTTTGTTAATTCATTGCATAATTTGCAAAACTCAAATGAATTTCTAGTTAGTTTGTTTTTTTTTTTTTTGGATTTGTAACTTTTATCGATTGAAGTGAGTAAGTAGCACATGAGTAACTTTTAATATTATTCTTTGTTGGCTCTCTCTCTCTCTCTCTGTTTGCCCTCTTCTTACTTTTTTTAAAGATTGATTAGCAAATAGAGTGAAGCAATGATGTGAAGAATAAAGGGCCAAGAGATCATAGTAGAGAAAATAGTCACGTCTATTTTCTTGTGGATACTTTTTTTTTTTTGTCTCTTACGTTATCATAAATTTTTTAATGCAGAAAAAGAAAAGGACCGATTGAGTTCAGACTACGAGTTCAGCATAAAATTTTACATTTTATATATTTTTCTTGTGCTATTATTATTATTTTTTCTGTCTTGTAACATGGCATGATTTGTTTGTCCATTCGCTGTTTTTGTATTTTTTTTTATTTTTCGTTTTTGTTTGATTGTTGGTTTCATAGTTTTTAAGCCACTACTTCAACATTTTCTTTTGTATAATTTTCATGGGTTTGATTTAGTAACGTTCAGGGCTACTGACCAACAGCATTAAACGTGGCAACAACAACAACTTCAGCTTCTTCTTTAAATCCCACAATAAGCAACTCATCCGGAACAACAATAAAAACACAAGTGGCTGCCACTTGGCCTGGTCCGATTTACTCGTATATCTTTAAAAAAAACTATACTTACTTACATACTACTTGGCTTTCAGTTCTATTCCCTGCCTCTTTTGTCTCTCCATGCGTTGTGTATATGACACTGAGTCTGTCTGTCTGTCTGCCTTTCAGTCAGTTTGTCTTTTTGTAGATTGTTGTTAAGTCATAGCTAAGAAATGAACCTAATTTGTTGCTTGAATGCGCAACATTTTTATGTTTTGTATCTTATTTACTAGTCACTCTGTTTGTTTGTTTGCTTATTTAGTTTATTGTTTGTTTATACCTTGAAAATATCCTGTATTTATTTACAAATAATATAATTTGTAAAATTCTTTAAATTTTCCATTAAGTGACTAAAAGAAAATATTGCAAAATTTACAAATCAGATTGGCGTTGTAACTTACCATAGAAGGTTCCCTTGCCCCCCTTCTCAATCAAAAGCAGTTCAATTATCTTAAATAGTTTTAAATTGTAAATTTCAAAACGGAAGCAATGACTTCGCTTTTAATTTTACTTATTCGAATGTTCGAATGCAAAATTAAACATTTTCTGCACTTCATATGATGATTAATACAAACTCGCAGCAAAAAAATTCAATTCAATCAATCAAAATCTTTCTTTCTTTTCATTGCATTGTTTTATGTTAAACAGTATAAAGTTGTAAGATACTAACAACTCAAATGAAAATACAATAAATGACTTGGAATAAAAAGTTTTACTCAATCAAATTGAAAATTTCTTGCGCTTCATATAAATTTAATTGTCTTATTATGTAAAAGATAGTTAATTTATATACATACATAGTTTTGCCAAAAACTCACAACAAGAATACATTGGGACAATTGAAAATATTCTCTGAATATGCCACAAAACCGATTTTGGAAGCTTTTGTATTCTGTTGCTCATATTTAAGTTAATTGCCACTTAAAATTTCAGCCAACAAAAGTGTGATTTCAAATCGAAACTAAGCAACGTTGCACACAGAATAATATGCACATTGGGAGTGATATTCTAGTATATCAAATTAAAAGAATGGAATCGTTTAGAATGAGAAATAAAATGATGGAGCAATGGAGTATAGCAGGAATGTCTCGATGTGTGACAAGTAATTATTGTGTGCAATTTAGATGAAACGAAATCAAAGTCATCAAAGTACAAAACATGAACAAATTACATGATTGCATACGTACATTCTCCTCTCACGTGCTTGTGATACTTTCTAATGATGCCGATGATGATGATGATGATGATGATGATGATGATGATGATAAGAATATCTGTTACACACAAGACTCATTCACAGACACACTAGAGTCTTCTATCAAGTGGCCACTTATTAAGGTGAATTGGATGCTGAGTGCTCGCTCTCTTCTTCATCTGATGTTGTTCAATTTGAAGTGTTCGGATCGACTTGCCACATACTATTGCATTGTATATACAATGTACATACGCAATCTCTTGACATCAATGGAAACCGTTGTTTCACAAGTGTTTTTCAAGTTTCAGATTTACTCTTCTATTGAGATTCACTCTACTGATTTCTCTCTACCTGGAGAGTTATTAACATTAAACATTACAACAATTAATGAGAAACATGTTCAACAAGCGGTTGCAATTTATTTTTTATTTTATTTTTTTTTTTTCGGTTAGCTAAAGTGCCACCCTCCTTTTAATGTGCCATATATAACATGCGTTATTTGATATACATATTAAGCAATTAAAAACAAAACAAAAAATCCTCAATCCTCATATGACACTTACCCACTCACTCAGAGTTTGTGACTCGACACTCTTAATGTTGTTGGTTGAATATGAGTGAAACTTTGTCCATATGCACAGTCGGTTAATGTGGCATGTTCACATGAGTCTTCGATAGAGGGGGGTTGGTTCAGTGGTTATATTTTATGAGTATACATGTCAAATGACTGTTAAATATGTTAACCTGACCAGAAGCAACAGGAGTAGTGTAACAGAAAACTTAATACTTTTGATATGTTGGTGTTGGCACTTCGTCACCCGGAAATGTGCGTTAACCGGAATGTTGTGGTCCTTTACGTAACCATATGCAATGTATACCTACCTACCTACCTACCTACCTGTATACAAGAAGGAATAGCACATTTGTGTTTTTAAACTGATGGGAGGTGGCATCAATCCAAATGTGTTTGTGGGAGTTGGAGAAATTTTGAATGGAAAGTGTTTGTAGCGGAACTGCTGCTGCATACCTTGATATGTATGTATTTTGTATTGAAGTAGAAGATGTTGAATTCTTGTTAGTAGTATTTGAGATGGTCGTAAATAACTGTTGTTGTTATTGTCGGTTGACAAAGCTGTCGCTTCAGTCAGTTGAGCAAACAAGTTGTACAAGCATTAGTTACGCTTGCTTTCAATGGGTCTCGGTTTCTGTGGCTTTTAACTTTGTGTCTACAATGACTTCGACTAAGTTAAGAGATTTGAGCATAGTTCGAGGAGCTTTACTTAATAACAATGTACTATCGAGAAGAAGCAGGGGAACTTTGTAGTTTTTGAAATGTTGTTATGCAAGAATGGATAGCTCATCCATCGTAGTCATAGTTACTCGTATAAGAAATGGCAAATGATTGCGAATACTCGATTTGAATGACAATGAAATTTATAGAATTAAGCATAAATTAACCACTTCACTTTTTGGATTCTTTGAATCTATATGGTGTGACCTGTGGCAAATATTAAACAATAATACTTCTTCAAGCTTATCTTATGTCTTATAGAGCTGAACATAGGTCTTATCTTCTACTCAGAACAATTATCTTCCTTTAAAGTCTGTAAATAAAAATCACTTTAACACTTTAATATTCCCATTGCCAATGTTTAACCCTTAGTTTCTTCTTATTGCCCTTTTTTGGTTTATACAACAACTGACTGATGACTGGGAAAACCATAAAATTCTCACATTTCTATGGCTGCCACAGGGCACCTTCTCTTCCTTTCTATTGTATATAATAATCATCTTATTTCACTAAGTCCAGCTAAGCTGTAATGGACAATAACACAATTTAATAATTCAATTAATTTACAAGTGTGAAAATCATCACCAACAATAACATAAAACCACAAAATGAATGCATTTATACTTGGAAAAATGCACAAAACAAAGGAGAAATAAGAAGAGAAAATCGGATTAAAAGTAAAAGGTAATTGCCTTGCCGTCTTTAACACCGCTGTCCGGGTCTCTGCAGGTGTGCGAATGAAGGGAAAATGTTGTGTCGAGCAATTGATGAAGCTCAAGTCATAGAAAAATTAGAAAATAATAAACAACACTTGAGTCTCACCAAAGCTTACGTACACTTCTTCTTTGCTATCTTTACTAAAGCATACATTAAAGTAAATACATATGTGAAATCATTTATCCTTTTATAGAAATGATGAAATCTTTCAAGGCATTGCAATTATTTGCGTAAATCTGAGTAACAACTTCTCCTGATGGTTCAAGCTTAGAAATGGCGAACCCTAATTAATTTTTGTTTCATCATAGGAGGTTGTCCACTCCTTATGACAGTAAACTTTATAATTCTAAAGTGCATTCCTTTCGCATGGTTTATATTTTGATTCTTCCTTCAATTGTCATAAAGCAAGTTTCACAATTTCAGCTTGAGATCTCAAAAACCAAGAGGATAATTGATATTCTATGCGTTACAAATTTTAGACTAAGTGGATAATTCATTTGACAAAAGTGTGAAGGGTGTTAAATAAGCTCTTTGCCTGAGTTGAACATGCAAATGTATACGGGACTTGGTCTCATTCTAAAGGGGTCTCGCTGGCGTTCAAAAAAATCCTAATCGCTTTAAAGGAAACTGCACTTTATGACATTTTGTTTTGACTTGTTTCTTTTTTTTTTTTTTTTGTTTTATGTAATTTGTTTATAACACGCTGATTTTTCTGTTATTTTTAAACGAACAGGTGGTGGGTGGGTGGATATATGGTTGAGTAGCCATGGGTGGTCCTATATTCGGATAGGCCCTTGTACATATTTGTTTGCTAACGCGGTCTAATTGATAAAGTTGTATGCACGGAAATGACCTTTTGCCTTTAGCTGTTATTTCCTTCCGTTTGCGATTAATTCAAGCAAACACACAACTCTCACATTCGCAGACACTCATAGAGATTATAAACACAAATACATACATTTGAATGTGTATATGCATCTATGTGTAACAAGGATATCAAAACCCATGTGCGTGTTGTTTAGCTTTTCTATTTCTTAAACAAAGATTTTTATTTGCTTTCACTTAAGCTTAAAAACCCATATCGATTTTTTATGGGTGTTGTTATATAGTTGCTTACTTAGCATGTCCTTAGATTTATCGTCGGCATGTGTAAATAGTGTATTGCGTACAGTTTGAAGGTAATCGTATCCCTTTACTATGGTTAGATACTAGTAGAACTAAACACTGATTGCATTTAATGCTCTCAAATCAATCAAACTGTGTGGCATCAGTCAGTCAGCCAGTCAGTTACTCATTCAGTCTACACTCACTTCCACAACGTCCATTGTCCCTCACCTCGATTGATTGGTTCGCGTGCCATCATTCACCAGTTACCTTGTCCCGCATTCTTTCGACTCGACGCGACTCGCCTTATAGCATTGCTACAATATTGTTTGCCAGTCAGCTACTTGCCATGATTTGTGTCACCATTAACCTTCATTGGCTTGCTAGCAGATGACTGCTGTCAGTTGAATCGAAACTCAACTCCTACACAATATACTTGGGTTTTTTGTGCCACATGAAGTTGCAGCTTTTGTTACCAAATGTCGTCGTCGTCGTCAGTAGTCGCCGCTTCATTGGGTTTCATTCGTTCATTTAACATTGTTTCTCTTTGTTTTCTATTCTCTGCAATGAATCAAAGAATCTAGTTTCTTATGGTTTCCCCTTTTTTCAATTTTTAGTTTGCTTTCTTCCTGTTCTGCTTCTCTAAGTACTGCTTTTATCTGCTTCAGTACTGAGTGCAGCAGAATCAAAAATAAAATGATTTGATTCAGTTTGGTGCAAGCGACTCCTCCATTGCAATTAAGTAACCTCGTACACCGAAACTCTATCTACATCCATTAAATCTATTAAACAAGAGTGCTTGAGTCTTTGCATAATTTATATGCAAACTGGAAACAAGTCGATTGCATTGAAACTCATTCATTCAAAGAACATTCGAAAGCTTAAGAAATAATCAGCATTTTAGGTTTTGTCCTGCATAATCCAGTTAAACGAGGTTTAACTGTACTTAACATATCACATCCGGAGTTCGATAAAAGTTACTTTCGAATAGAAGAAAGAAATAAATAAAAACTTGATTGTTTGCAAACCCTTTTTGCTTCACTTCAAATTGTCGATACACATACGAGTATATCAAATATATATACTTTTAAAGTAAGTTCACAAAACCCTCAACTTCAAAGACTCTAACTGTGTATAGGTAACTTCACCAACTCATTCACTCAGTCAGTCAGTCAGTCATTCAGTTAATAACTAACTCCCTCTGTTTCAAATACATGCAATTTTCAATCGAATGTACATTCGACTCGAACTTACTGGCTTCATTGATCTTTCTTTCTTTTAAACTATTGTACATATACTCGTACCTAAGAGCGTATCGCAGTCATCATCTATACGCTTCATGCAGTATGATTTTCCTTGTGTGGCTAAAATGAATCTGTGCAAAAATTGGATTTCTTATGATGACGACTAAACAACAACAGCACACAATCGTCATTCGACATTAAAATGGAGACAATACAATTCTTTTCGAATTGTTGCAATCGGTAACTTAATCTGTAAAATGAATGTACACACATATAATTGCAAATGCACTACAATTCATCATTGTCCATCGCTCAAGCAGATATTTTGACCTATTAAAACGCAGTCATCATTAAAATATTTAGATATATGATTAAGAGAGTTTCATTTTGAATCAAGTGATGTGATCCGAGTCTAGCTACCAGATTCGGAAATATTCGGCAGTTAGTTCTAGTTTAAACATCAAAACTAGAGTTTGAATAAGCCGATAGTTTTGTCTGCCAATAGTTGGATAACGACAGCTGTAACCATTTCAGAAACTGCGAGATATCTAACGGCAGGGCTTAGTGAAATGGGTAATTGAATTCTATCTAAAAGTTTCTTAATTAAAAATTTATACAAGTCATAGGTATTAGCATGCTCCTATAATATATCGGAACTAGAGTTCTCCGATCAATGAAAGAGATAGTAAACATAGAATATTCGTTAGTATAATCTTGATCGTGTTAATTTTTAAGTAATTTCAAAATTAGGTCACGAAAAGTCAACAAAATTAATTTGTTTTAAATTGACAATTTGCCCATCAAACCAAAAACTCTGCCAATCGATATAAAGTTTTTTATATTTATGCGTTTTTCTAAGAAAAGTCTTGTTTTCCTAAAGATATTCAAATAAAAATCCATAAATCTTTTGGATTAAACAATTAATACACCTTAAAAAAATTTGCAAATTTTGGATTATGGAAAGTGTGTAACCTTCGCTGAACTGAAATTAATGTTCTGTTTTTTGTTGATTTTGTTTCTTGACAGACACTTTATTTTTTCATTTTGTCTGTCATTTTGTACAAATAAATAATGGACATGTCAGTAGCGCCATTCCATTAATGATTTATTTTAAATATTCAAAAATAAACAGAAAATAATGGATAGAGAATTTTTAAAATAAATACTGACCTACAAAAATAATAACAAAAACGTTTCAACAAAATACATAACATTCCAAAAATCTTTTATTATTAAGAGGTCATTAACATTTTCGAAAAATTGCAACAATCTATCCAAAGAACGACTCCACCTTTTTAGATTTGAAGATGTCATAGTAAATTCATTTTATTAACAATCGATTGATTGATTTATGAACAATTTACAACAAACAAATAATTTATTCATTTTAGTATTTTAAAAAATTTTACTCTCAAATTATAATATTTAAATTGAAAGTTACCTAAGTAAAAGTAATCACTCTGCATGATACCTTTAAAATGGATTTGCAAAGATATTCCATTAAGGGGGCGTTTTTATTTTATTTTTTTTTTTTAATCTGAAAAGGAAAGAACATACTTCATTAGTTTAAGTGCTGTCTGCGTTACCCTTAAAACCCTTAAAAATCAATAAACAACAAATTTGTCACGCGTCTTTTGTTGTCGTCTTCAATTGATAAAAGGTAAACGGGGTTTGCTGCATTGTGGGGAAATCTCAAGTCGTTTCTCAACAATCAATGGAAACTTTTTATGCTGTAACGTAACAAAATAATTAAATCAATTTTTTTTTTGTTTTTTTTTTACAAATTAACAAATGTTTGTTTACAAACAACAAGGGAAGTAAAACTTGAGAATTAAGAATAGAATTCTTCGAGTATAAAAAAGACTTCCATGACTTTTAAATAATAAATTACAACATTCGTAAAAGTCAAATAAAATTTTTCTATTTCGATTTGGCTTGATGAATATTTAACATATTTTATTTACTGACAATTTGGGAAAATAAATAAGTAAATATCTTTCTTGTTATTGTTATTGTATTGTTTCGTTTTCTTTATTCATTGACATAAATTTATTTTTGTTTATTTGACTGATTTTTTGGACGTGATTCGCTTTTCCACATTTTTTTTGTTTGTTTTTGTTGTGTAAATGAAAAACTTTAAGGAAAATTTCAAAATTGCTTTGAACTCAAATGTAATAAAGATAAGTGTCCCTCACGTTCTTTATTTATTTATTTTGTTAAATTGAAAATTGAAGAAAATTTATCAAGACATTTTAATATAATTTTTGGGTAGCTTCTTATTTAAAATAAAAGCTTAAGATTTGTGGGAAATCAGCGAAAAGAATTGTTATAACGAAGAATGGAAATTTCATTCTCATGCATTTTTCATCTTCATTTTCATCTTTTGTTTTTCGCAATTGCTTGTTTTATTTTTGCTCAACATTTTTAGTCCAATTACTTAATTTTCCACTCACGTACGTCGCTCGGTCGTTCGGTCGCATTTTAGTTTAGTGTGTTTGAGTTCGTTTATTGGCTCTTTTCCCATGCACTTTTCCATGTGCAGTTAATACGAGAGTAATTCGACAATTTTTCACCATAAAAATCCAAAGTGCATCGTCAGTTGAACTTCTTAGTTTGCTTCTATTCTTTCATCATCATCATCATCAATTTCTTTTATCTTCTCTTCCCTCCGTGGTCGCCGTTATCTCATCGTCGTCTTATGTAAGCTTTTGGCGAAAGTGAGCTTCGAGCACTTACAGCTGACGGCATTCTCACGATTTTTTCATTTTCATTCATTCGTTGGTATTAACGATAATGCGACTATCATCATCATCATCATCACCATCTCATTCTCCAGCCGACCCAAACCGCCCACTAAATACTTATGTGCAACTTCAGATCTCGGTGTATTGAGTTTCCTTACTATTAATTTTCTTTTCACTGTAGAATGTCAACAATTGCAAAATGAGGAAATGAAATGAAGAAAAATTTTATTTAAAATTAAAAAAATACGGGGTGGTGGGAAAAGATGCATCAAATATTTGTCTATTGTCTGACGAAAGGAAATTCCATTTAAATGTCAAAATCGTTTTGCAGATGCACCACAAACGTTACCACTGCGCCATTGTGCATCATCATAATCATTTGAAACAGCAGCAGAAGCTGCCACAATAGCAACGGCAGCAGCATCAGCAGCTGTTGCATCAATCTTTAGTCGTTAAGCAAGTTAGCTTGGAGCGATACACAAAAAAGGCAAAGCGATATTAAGAAGCATTCAGATATACAGGCAGACCAACAGACAGACAGATAGGCTGGCAGATCCATCTACCAATACATCAGCGGTTATTAAACTGTACTTCTTGGGCCCTGCACATTTTTACACATATTAGATCAATATTGGTTCCACCGCCCATGACCTATTGTGGCAAAATTATAGCTTTAAGAATGACGCAAAATGCAAAGAATTGGAATTTTGATTCAAATGGTGTTCGCTAGAAAGAGCTAACAGGTCCGAAAATGTTTAAGAAACACTGCGTTAAATGAAGTGACTCTAGGTGCAGGCTTGGCTCGCCTTCAGACTGCCATTTGTACATTGGAATGAGTGGAGGCAACCATCAACTCTAATAAACGAAGATGCACCGCAACATAAACCAGTGACACACAAAAGATGAAGAAGAGAAAAAAAATAAGAGGTCATAGACACAGAAATATAATAAAAATGCCAACAACAAATTAAATAAGTTGAAAAACGAAGAGGGGATAATATTCAAGCAAAAAAAAATCATAAAATTCAAGTTGTAGTTGCGGAAAATAAGAATAAAGAATGATAATGACAAAATGGCAAGTTGATTGCCTGTAAAGAATTATATTTATCATTGCTTCTAAAGATACTTTGTACCTCCAACGACCTACAACCGTTTGGAGACATCATTCCACCCTATATATATGTAAATATGTAGTGTATCTGTCCTATACAAAAAATATTGGCCTTAATCATTCGTTTACAAATGAACTTGTTATAAGAAAGAAACTGAGTCGTTAGAGAATTAAAAATGAGAAGCTAAATCGCTTCTAATTTGAATTCAAAACTTTTTAGATACTAAGAACAATCAAAAGAATAATTTGTAAAAAAAAACTTTCAAAAAGATTTACACATTTCAACATTTACTATATATAACTTTCTGGGGAAAACATCGTGATATTATTGGGTAGTTGAGTAACAATAATCTTAGCCTTATGTGAGTACCAAGTTACTTAGGAATTGATTATATTTATGAGGCTGAGTAATACTAATACAAGGCCTTTGACACTGTGGTTTAATGTTTGTCTTGTGCACAAAAAATGTTAGTCTTATAGGCTACACAGGTGTTGAGATGGTCTAGAGCGCTTCTGGAAAATGTTAATCCCAAAAGAGCAAAGTAATTGATAAATGCCATAAAATAAGTTGAGGATCCTCACCGACTGTTTATCAGACTCTGCAGGGAAAGTGATCAAATCTCAACTTTCCTGAGTATCTCATTTTATTATCCTTATTAGCTTGCTCTCCAACAGTCTTAAAATCTCTATCGAATGTATGGTCTCTCTCGCTTGTTCTACAATATTATATAACAGTATTTTTGGCCATAGAAATTTTTTTATCAATTATGCTTTACAATGGAACAAATCTAACAAATCAGCAATAATAATATTTGCTGTTTCGCTATAAGCTCACATAAAAGGTTTTCTCGAGAAGAAACCGAAAGCGAACTTGCTCTGAAATAGACACATTATGAAGCAGATATGTGTTGCCTCATTCTAGGAAAATGTGAAAAATGCTTCTTATGCAATACAAAGTATTGTATATACATAGACTGACATAAACTTGGAGATGTCTAAGCCTTTTCATAAATAAGCAATTTCCACAAACACCTGTGCAGTGTCTCATCCTTCGACTACTTGCGATATTTCCTGTCTTACGTTATTACCGCGAACTTATGTAAGTACGTGTATCTACAAGTTTAGCTGCTCTCATAATATCATCATCTACTTGTCACACCAATATACTCGTACATATGCTTGTATGCAGTTTGCTCTTATATTATAATTCCAAACACATCAACATCAACAACAGTAGCTATTCGATTATAAAAATAACACTAACTGAGTTCGAAATTAAAAATGATGCAACTCACTCAATACACAATAAATATATTTATATCTTCGTTATAAATTTCCGTTCTGTTGACTTCAAAACTTTGACACAAATACAAATAAATGTAACGCAAGCAAAAACACTCACATACAGAAGGAGGATATTGACATATATGAATAAAAGTACATTCATATGTATGTACTCGTACATAATAGAAGACTCAGTTGAAATAGCAATTTCTAGCAAATCTAAATGCAATGGGAAATATTACCGTGTTACTAACTTTTTTCTTCCATTAAATTTTCCATTCAGTCCTGTCAATTCAATATTTTCTGAGTTGGTTTTATTTTTTTTTTTTTTTTGTGCAGTTTTGTAATAATTTCCTGAATATAAAAGTGACAACTTGCAATTTGGTTTAAACTGAATTGACTGAAATTGGATTTGTTAGTAGGTGCAATTTCATATTTCGTTTTGCAGTAAGTTTCACACTAAGCCATCTTAATCCGTGCCGACAAGCTAAGCCAAGCCAAGCCGGATGCAGGCCTAATGCAGTCATCATATTTTAATATCCTTCTTTGTTGGCTTCGGCCGAATTCATATTCATTCATTTCGGATACTAAATTGAAAATGCAGAAAAGCCAAGAGTACAGAAAATTGAGCTTCTGGAAATTGGCAAGAGATTTACTTTTTTTTTTTTGTTGGCGTTAAGTAGTGAATTAGTTGCAATTTGTTGGCATCTCCCAGTAGTAGTAGATTGCTTTGACTATTAAGTTTTAATTTCTATAAGGTTTCACATTGGTTGTTGGGACATACAACAATATAAGTTGTAGTCCTGAGGTATCATATTGTACTATGAAATTGTCACGATTTACGCGATGAGTTTACTGGTTAGTTTATTGTTTGGTATTTCATTTGGCCAAAGCCCCAATAATTCATTTGGCAAACTTGTTGCACGAGTTGTGCACTTGCATTGCATTGCCTGTTAAGCCAACTTGTTGTCGGTTGTGTCACAAAAAGTGTGACTGGTTTTTTTTAGTTTGAACAACAAACCAGACAAAAAATCGACCGACCGCAAGTTAAAACGAATTGCGTTTTGTTGGGGTATGTTATTCACTCTCTGCCTTCTCTCTTTTTTTATATCTTTAAATATTTGTATTGTTGTAACAGTGCGTGTCTATAGCATGTCAACTTGGCTATCAAATGACAGTTTGACAGTTTATTGACCTTCAATGGCAAAAACAACTAAAAAAAATTCAAATTCGTTTAGATCGCACAACTCAAACTCAAATTCTAACCTTAAACGGGAGGGAGTTCATTTTGTTAAAAACTATTTATGGGTAACATGAATTTTATTTTTATGGCGGCACACATGAGCTGGATTTTTTTTTATCATTGCTTTTCTTTAGATTGTTTTTATTCGTTATTAGATTTAAAAGTCATTTCGAATAGTCATCACATTTAAAAGATGCAATCCAATGTCCGAATCAGTCGTCAGTAATATTTTTTTGTTTTTGTGATTCCATTCATAATATTTGCCTGATAGATAAGACATAAATTTGAACTCACCTCAAAGAAATATATTTTATTTATTTACGTTATCTTTGGTATGAGTGTATTGTGTTCATGTCAATATCACGTGAGCATTTCTCTACATTCATTACATCCTGAATGGGAGCGATACTCCTCATTTGGATCCTTTTAAAATGGAAGAATTCTTTTGTGAAGTATGTAGGTTTCACAGGGGGAAATCTCATTTAATCATCATGTATCACTTTCATTTTACTTTCCACATTGTAGATTAGATGCCTGTTTTTTGTCAAATACTTTTGCGACAAGAATCTGCATTTTTTCGAATTCATCTTTTGTGGAAAGTAAATTAAACTTTTTTTTTTTTTAAATTTATTTTTGACCTAATTTCTTTGTTTATTTATTATATCTTATGCATAATAAATTTGTACTTATTTATTTGTTTGTGTTATTTTCAATATTTTGTTAAATCAATCCCATTCACGCGTGAATTTCATAAACATTTATCAAGTTGACCAAGTTTTCAATTTACTTTTGATGAACAAAATGCGTGAACTCATTTTAAAAAATTTCAAAATGTGACTTTAAAAAGTGCTGCCATTTTTGGTTGCCATGCAATGTATTAATTTGGAAACATTTTGTTCAAATTTCGGATTGAATTCAATTCGATTTCATTGGATAATGAATGTAGTAGGCTTTGTCGCATTAATTTGCAATGGGATCATCACGTATTGGCTTTGACTCAATTGCACGAGTACTATTACAATAGCATCGAGTTGAACCAAAAACAACGATTACTCAATTATTATCATCATAAAGTTCAACTGCTGCGAATATTAATTGAAACGAATTTTATTTGCCAAACTACTCAAAGCACGATTCGTTGAACTCGATCGACTCACTTTTGTTCGCAATTTTTCAATTTTTAATTTGGCATGCAAAGCGGCTTCACCGAGCATTCAAAATTGAACAAAATGAAATTTTGGTTTTTGTTTTATTTTCTTTTATTATTATTGACCAACGTCCAACCACCACGTCAACATAGACATCACGGAATCAATTAATTCATTTTTGTTTTGGTTTTCAAATTTCTCGTAATAGAAATTGGCAGTTCGCATTGCGTCATTCATTGAAATCCAAATATTTTGAGAGTTGCTCAATTCACTTTTGACTATTTCCTATGCATCATCATCGTCACACTCACCCAACTGACACACTTCCACCTGCCTACTACCAATTTGACTCTTCCACACTTTTTTCGGCTGCCGCGCATTCAAACGTGTTGAAATTTACAAATTTTGTTCCGTATAGAGAGGATATACAATATTCAGATACGAGTATATGTGTATGAATATTCTTTAAAGAAATAAATAAATTTCAAAAATAACTTATGATTATTTATTTCTGTATGTTTTTCTTAAATTTGACATAAATACTTTGCTGGCATCATTGCTTATTATAAATATAATTTCTTTTTTGCGAATCGAATGCCTTTAGACAATTTTGACTCATTTGGAAATGTTTTCATAGAAATTTATTTATTTTTTTTATTTTTTATTTTCTCGTTTTGCTTTTAAGGCAAATTATACTCAATAATAATATTTAGTCAATATTTTATACACATAAAGCCATAGAATGGAAGTACATTCTTTATCATCCACTATAACATTTTTGCTAAAAAAAAAAAAAAAAAAAATATTTAATAAAATAAATAGTTTGAGTTATAGAGGAATCAATTTGATTCAGGAAAAGAACAGGTTTCAATGCTTGGGAAATAATTCTCTAATCTGCCCTTGGTCCTTTAGATAAAGTACAGATTTTTTTTTTTTTGATATAAATTCATTGGTCGAACTGCCAGAAACCTGTCACACAAAAGTGATGAATTTTTATTGAAGTTATTGGTAAATCATAAGCACTACGAATAAATTCCTTCACTTAAATAAGTTTCTTTTTCTTTTTTTAATTAAGACCAATATTTATGTATTCACAAAATAAAGTTTTCACTGAAAAGTAGGAAGATCATTGAGAAATCATAATCACATTTGCAATACCCAAACAGTTTATTCTTATTCTGCTTCTAATTCTAAAATTATTCATCTTCTTATGTACTCGTTCATTGTATTCTGTCTTTCAGAGAATTTCTTCTATTTTTTTTTTTTTAAATATCTTGAAAGATTAAGTATTTTTATTCTGCAATATCGTAAGTGTGAAGTGATGTGATGTGACAAAATAAATAACCTATGAAACTGTTGATTTATGGAAAACAAAATTTCAAAGCCTTTTTAAACATTTGAAATTTTATTTAAATGCCAAATGATCTACAGAATCAGAACAACAAAAATGTGAATAAAAATAAAATAAATTACTTACAAAATTAAATACAGACATATGTATATTTAAAGAATTTCGTAACTAAATAAAATTTTAATTTTTAAAATTATAAATTACACAATTTGCAAGAATTTTGGGTTTTCTAATTTTGTCGTATTTATTTTATTTTTTATTTTTTTCCTTGATCATCCTGATCACTACATATATATTTATTGTTTATTTTTATAAAATGTTGTAAGAAATTATCTTGTTAATTAAATGCAGACGACGAGTGAAAGATTTTCTTCTATTTATTTTTCATAAATTACGTGCCGGTGCCTTTCGTTCACTTTTGTCAATGATCTAAGAATATAAATAGAAAAATCTTATTACAGCGTTGTTGGGTTTTCATCATAATGAATGAGTTGCTGATGATGACGATGAGGAAAATTTGACTTTTTAAGCAAAAGAAATTGTTTATTTCTATTTGTCTTGGTTAATGCGCCAATGCAATGAAAATATTTACTTGGTTATTGAAAATTATGCATTTGTTAAAAGCAACAAATTTACATAAATTGTGCCAAGTGAGCCACATCCAAATACTAGTACTGCTACTACTACAACTACTACTGAGCTGAGAAAAGCATTTTGTTTGGCACTTTCAGTTCGGTTTTCGTCTTTAATTTTTTGTCTATTTATTCTCATTTGGGATTCGTTGCCAAGTTTTAACAACAAGCAACAATCATGATGTTGGTGATGATAATGATGATGATGGTGGGTAAGAGGATAAAATTGTGCATTGAATGACAGAGACTTTAAGTGATCTCCTTCACTTGACAATTATTGCTGATATGAGTTTTTCATTTGTTCATGATAATTGTTTTCATTGCAATTTGAATTGACACAATAAAAACAAATGCAAAATCAACGAATAGCAATTAATTGTGTTCTATGCAGAAGGAGTAATGATGATTACATGAACACACAAGACTAAAATTTACTATATAGAGAGTATAACCTGGGGTACATGAAGATTTTTCTTTTAATTGCACTTGAATTGTTTACAGAAATTTTCATAAAATTTTAGCATTGCAAATGGATTACAAAATCACTCGCACAGAAATCAGTAAGGACAACAAGAAAATCAAACAAAAATGCAATTGTATCTAAAATAGAACAATAGATGAAGTAGTAGTGAAGGAAGATCTACGAATCGAACGAACCACTTTAGCATAACTGACTACTGCATTTAAATGCATTTTTCAGGTGGACAATTCTCATTTGTTATGTTTATGCATTTCTATTCAAGAATTCACTTTTCACAAATGGAAACCTCCCCCCTAAAGCTATTATTGTTGTGGTTTTGTTTTTTATGTTTTGTTTCGTTTTTTGTTATTGTATTCTGTTTATGAAAAAGTATGACAGCCGTGAAAGTGAATAAAGAATGAAGGAAAAAAGGAATGAATCGAAAAACGAGGCCGTTGTCGCTTGACTTTTTCAACTATTAAATGCAATTGGGTTGGAATTCCCTCCGTTGTCCGTCGTACCAATTCTTGAATAATAAGTCGAACAAGCAACCAACCAACCAACCAACGAAACACCCACCCAACCTTAAACAACAAATTGAGGTATATCACTCCATCATACTTCACTCCTCCACACTGTAGTCCTGTAGTCATCATCATAATGACGATAATAATCATTGTTGTTATAGTTGCCTTAGCCCTTGCTTTTGATTCCATTTCATTGTCTTCACTTTAGCTTTCTTCCCTCTTCATTGCAAGTAGTACAATATTATTTTTGGACCATTTTCAACAAAACACTCTACTTTTCATTTTAAAACAATTTCGTTTTGCATGCAGCACGCAGCCCCAAACTGAACTGAACGAAAGTCAACTCAACTAAAGAAGAATATCCACTATATCCACTATAGATGGATGAATGAGTGGATGGATGGTTGGTTGGTTGGTTGGATGAATGAATGGAATGAGAGAATAATATTTATCGTTGCGCTGTTCTGCATAATAATTTCATCTTTTTTCCATTCCAATCTTTTCTCTTTTAACTGCATCTGCATGGTGCAAAAACGTTGCCACAAATGTAAATGTTATTTGCATTTTGTATTCGGAAACAGTTCAAAGTTTTCCCTCTTTTTTTTTTTATTTTTTTTTTCTTTAAATTTTTTATTTTTTGTTTTGTTAATTTATAAGTTTCTCAACGCATGCAGATCATAAAAATTGATTTTTTTATGGATTTTGGTTTGTTTTAAATAATAAAGAAATAAATCTTCATTCCAAGTTATAATTCATCTGCATTGAAATATGGATTTTTGTAGATTAAAAATATTATTCATTTATGTACATACAGAATATATAAGGAGAACAGATAAATAAGTTCGGGATATTTAAGAGAACAAATACACATTTGTCAGAACCAGCCGAATCGGACCCCTAGAGGGGGTACAATGAAACATTCACTGCGTCCCGTGCAGAGTATTTCATCTTCGTCATAGTCGAAGATAACCTTCTTTCTAGTTTTGGTTTGTAGCTGCTAATATGGAATCGAATATCAAAGATTAAATTCTATTACTTTTATTCTTATGAAAAAGAAATGTACCAAACAGGTTAAAATCTTCATTCAATGTTTGCTTTGTAGATTTATTAGTGGACTCTCTCGATTAGAGGCATTAACTTCGGTTTACTGAAGCTTACACAATACCTTTCACACTTCAATTTTTGTACAGTACTTTATTGAGTTATTTGTTAAGGTGTCTTCTTTATTTCAACTAAATTGATACATACTTTTGTGTAAAAGTTATAGAAATATAAATGTAGCAATTATTTTGAAAGATCATAAAATTGTAATGGCATTTCTAAAATATCCTTTAACGTAATGACATCTGTTTTAATTCCAATTCAACTAATTTTTGTTTGTTTAATATAGATTTTTTATATACTTAACTTCATTAGCTTACTTTTCTTTTGTGACCTCAAACCTTTTACTCTTTCATTGAATAATTCATGTGGGAAATCCAAAAAAAGAAACAATTCCATTACAAAAAAAATAAATATAAAGATAAACCTAATATGTTTCCATTTAACCCAACTTTAATAGCCATTTCATTTCATTTTATTTTATTTCATGTCATGTCAAACCATTCCCTCATCCAATTTAATCCCATCACATATCCATGTATTTCATTCATTTATATTAGGGGTTTTTTGTATTGTAAGCTGCTACATTTTGTGTAGTATATTGTATCTAATCCTCAATCATTTAACAAAATATAACCAAACCTCATGTTGACAACAAAAATTGTGCCATTCAAAGGTTTTTATTAAAAAAAAATAAATAAAATATGAAATTCTAAACAGAATTTTGAATATTTCATTGTCAAATACAGCAACAGTAACAGCAACAAAACTGACCAAAATCAGAGTAATAATCTTCCTGTTTCCATTCACCACCATCTTCCCATCTGAAATTCTGGATAAAAAAGGAAATTGTTTGCGCAAAAAAAAAAAAAAATAAAAGAGAGAAAATTTATAACAAAATTTTTTGTATATTCACCAGATATTTCTTGTTATATTTTCGGATTTTTATTGCATTTATTCTCTTATTATCCTCTCTCCTCTCTTGCCTTAACCTTTTTTCATATGTGAATTCTGTTGGAAATTTTACATGGTATTTGCAAAAATCATCCTGACAAATACTCATAGTATTTCGAGAGATTTCTATGTAATGTAATGAAGCCTTTTAAATTTCAAAGTGCCAACATGATACAGAAGAATGCAGATATTTGTATATAAATAAATGATTTTATTTTATGTTGAAATTTAATAAATTGTTCCGATTGCAAGTCCCCAGAAAGCTACCAATCGATTAATCTATTGTGAGAGTCCTGTAAAATCTTCGAGTGAATTCTTAAATTTAAATTAAATGCACATATAAAACAAAATAATATTTTGTCATCATTATAATAAGAATTTAGGAGCTAATTTTCATTGTATTCACCAGCTTTTCAAGCTTAAAAAACTAAATTCCAAGTTATCGATGGTTGTGGTTGCTTTGAATGTGTAAATTGCTTTTGAGACACGATAATTGTGACAGGGGTGCCTCTTGTACCTTTTAAACATTAACATATTTAGGTTGATATGAGTGACGGTTATCATAGTCTATTAAAACAGTAATCTCAGAACTGACTGCTTCGATATAATGGAACAATAGTATAAAGTATAATAATATTTGCTTATAAATATTCTTTCATAAACAAAAAGTCGCAACTGCTAATAAAAAACAAAAAAGTTTATGTTGATAATATTGCTAAATTAATAGGTGAGCACACCTTTGTAGACATCAAAGAGTTCAAAATGAACCCTTGCAAAAGCTCTTACACTTCAATTTTTTGTAGGTATGTGGCCTCACTTCCATTAGGCTAAAATAATCATTAGAATAATTAATTACACCAATTTAGTGTTGATGCGAAAATTTTAACCTATTTCATTCGTTAAAAATTGAAATAAATGATGAAGAAGTATGTTATGTATTTTGTACTGATCGTCAATCTCTTTGTGTCTCATTTCATTACAGCACATGGTGCAAGCAGGCGTTGCGCCGTTTCCTGGTGCTCCAGCTGGCTATCCTTCTGCATCATCGGCTGCAGCAGCTGCCGCAGCCGCTGCACAGGCCGCCCAGGCAGCACAAGTAGGCGCCACCACAAATGACAGTCTCTCGATGGCTTCAATTGCAGCCGCCGCAGCAGCAGCCAAAGCATCTGATCCTTCAGTTGCCCAATTAAAGGCAGATGGCAGTGCTGGCGGAGGTGGTGGCGGTGGTGGTGGTAATATTGGTGCTGGAAGTGTTAATACGCCCACAAGCGGAGCAGTTGTTGTCAGTCAGACACAATTGTATATGCAACAAAAGAAGGTAAGTGAGATTCAGATACAAGTTTTTAGTCTTTTATTATTATTTCGGATGCTTTTACAATATTATTTATTCTACTTATTTTTATTATCCTTGTTATGGTCGATTGTGGTTTGATTTGATTTGATTTGATTTGGTTTTGTAATGGTGCAGGTAACAAAAGTTCAAAATAAATAACAGAATTATTAATAATAATAATAATAATAATAATGGAAAATCGAATTGTTGTTGCTGTTATTATATTTGTTTGTATTGTTGTTCCTTCTGTCGTTTACTACTTGTTTATTTATGTTCTTTTAATAGCGATACCCGCTGGCAATGAAGTGTAAAAATTTGCCACGCCCATAAGTATGCACTGCTATTTTAAACATCTCATCGCACTATACACACAAACACACTCACAATTCTCACTCACACTTTGTTTGTTTTTCTTGAAACTGATTTGGTCTGAATTTCATCCACTTTCATTCAAAAAAAAAAATAAAAAAAAAATGATTTCAATTACAATAATTTTGTTGACACTCAATAATAGAATTCCATTTTCCGTTTTGTTTAGGTTGAGTTGTAATTTACCACACAGACATTTCCTTTCAAAAAGTGACTTCCCCATCATCATCATCACCATTTAGTTGTTTACATTTAATGGGCGCTAGCAACTATAAAATTTGCACAAAATACACAAAAAAAAAAAAAAAACAAATTATATGTAAGCTAAATAAATACTATATATGTATATATGGTAGTTATTTGCATGTATTGCATCAAGTCAGCGATAATTTTAAATGAAATATTTTCTTTTCTAATAAACATTAATTTCCATTTGTTTGACTGTTTTACGTCTGTGTTTGTTTAAATATTAAAATTTTAATAATTTACGCTTATATTTTGTAATTGGGAAAATATCAACAGAAATGTCCATCAATGCGCAATCGCCGTGCACAATTGCTATGTATTTTATAGAAACCAAGTGCCTGTATTTTGCTTCTAGGTTGTTTCATGATACAAAACAAAAACTACAAATATTTACAGTAAAAATCTCTCATGCAGACCCAATAAATTTCCATCTCCCATAAGTACTCAAAGGGAATTATATAATTCATATTTGTGTCTTGGAAACTCATAAAATTGGTGATTTTTCACTTTTTCCTTTTTATTTTTTTGGGTAAATAATAATATTCAAATTTTAGCATAATTTTGTTCTTAGAACTTTATCAAAACCTCTTGGGGAGAAATTGAGAAATTGAAGCAAAAACCAATCAAAAACTGCTTTCTTGATTCGATTTTTGAAACCGAATGTTGAATGAACCAATGAACACAAAAAGAAATGGTGAATGATCAAAACTTTATGACATTATGAAGTGTTTTAATACACATGGAAAACAAAATACAATTTGCAAATGCAAACAGGTTAGAACACTAACTTCGCACCGAAATTTTCAATTGTCATATGTGGAGTTTTGAGTTGATTTAAAAGCAAATGATTTCAGTTATTAATCCAGATTCTGATGCTTATCGTGAGTTCAAGTTATATGAAAGTTGTAAAACAATGTTTTAGAATCTTCCGAAAACTTTGCCAGGGTCTGTCTAGGTTAGATTTCACTGTATCAATATTTTAGTATATACATTATTTTATTGTCCTCTTAATAAATATTTAAATCTTTTAATTCGATGTTTGCTGTTATTTTGTTGTTGTTTTGTGTAAATAAAAATATTATTGTATGTCTAGAAAAATTACAATATTAAAATGAGAGCAAAAAAAAAAAAAACTAATAATTAAAATAATAAAAAATGTACTCTGCTTTTATTATACATACATACTTGTACATATATTTAATAATTCCCATTTACAAAATCCTAAAATTTTTAATTAAGTAGATAAACAAATAATAATCATTCATTCTCCCTCTATTCGATTATCATCAGAAAATCTTTTCATTATAACACAGTAGTATTTCCTATGTTGTCAAATGTTTGTAAGTTTTAACATGGCATAAAGTTCCACATTTACTTAGGTAGATGCAAATTACTAATTGTCAACATAATAGGTATTTATTTCGGGATGAACTATCTGGGCGGTCTTCAATCATCTTCAAATTAAAACTATTCAGTGAAAGTAAAGGAACTAAAGATGGGATTATAGAATTCCTAACTTAATCAAAAAAACAAATTATAATATTTTCTGCTTTGCTAGTTTATGATAATGTCTATAGGGTCTAATTGCTTCCTAGTTTCTAACTAATTAAAAAGTTAAAGATCAAATAATTAGAATTTTATCATATTGACGACTCGTTTAGATCTCAATTAATATAAGTTTTTGAAGATGAGTTTATTTTCAATCTTTGTAGAAAATAAAATTTATATATATTCTCATTTTATTCTTTATTTTATATCTTCCACTCAATGGCAACAGAGAAATTATCATGGGATATTGTGGAAATAATCAATATAATGAAAAGAATTCATTTGCTCCGTCAGAGTCACATTTTATAGTCATACAATATAAAATATGTTTCAGTCGATTACAGGAACAAGTTGTTTCCATAGAGAAATGTGTCTTTGTACTTATTAATAATTTTTATTGTACATATGAATAAATTGCATTAATTATACAGCAGTCAGTATAATACATAATACAATAGTTTTGTTTTGCTTTCCATTTATGTTAGATTGAATTGATTTCTTTCTCTTAAAGAAGTACAATAGATCGATCAACACATCAAACACACTTGTAATGGAGAAAATAATATTCAATTCAACCATGTAACACAAAATGAATATGCTACATTCTAATCTTTTAGATTTAACTTGAAAATTCATGCATATTTAGTATTTTTTTTTTGATATTTTCTTTTAATTAAAATTTTTCCTAATCATTAGCCCCAGTATATTTTAATAAGCATTTTCAATAATTTTGGCAACACTATTTGGCATATGCCCAACAGTATTCATAAATGATCTGTATTTTTAAATACCCGTCTGATGCTTTAAATTAATCATTGACCAATTCAGAAGAATGCTAAGTCTGGTTATCACAATATGAATATCTGCCTTAAACCCAAAACACGCGGGGCAGCATCAGCCGCAGCAGTTTGGTTGTATTAGTGAAAATAAGAATGGCTTGGTGACACTGACAATGCTGCATGGCTAAATACAAAAATCTGTCAAGTGCGAGTCAGGGGTTTGTAAAGGAGGTACCCCCTGGCCTATTTGGCTGGTTCCAACTGCGCCTATATCTGAAACTTCAAGTGTCTGCATTTCACTTCAATAGTCCAAAAAACAAAAAAGGTTTCTAACAAGAACTAATATTTCAATGGTGGGTTTGTGTGGGAGGTGTACCCCCTAGTTGCCCGATCAAACTGAAATTTCGACAATATAAGTTCCTGATGTATTGGTACTAACCAACTCTAGGTAGAAAGTTGAAATTTTCACAGAATGTTTAGTTCTATCCGGGCAACAACACCAAATACTAAAACTGAGGTATATTTAAAAATTAAAGGGGTCCCCATTCAAGAACCATATGAGCTTGTATGGGAGCTATACGATCCAGTAACTTTACCATCTTGAAATTTACGTGGTTGGTGAATGTGGATTAGAAATGTATAATGTCGACATTTCAGTTTGAAAGAGGGTACCTAAAATCCAATCCTCCATTAAAATACAGATTACTAAAAAACCTTTTTTTTTTTTTTTACACAATTGAACTGAAATTGAGAGACTATAAATTTCCAAATAGCCGGAACTAGCAGAATCGCACCACTAGGGGGGGTACCTCCCATAAAACCATCCATTAAGCTTCAGGTTCTTTTTAGAAAAACTTTTTTCGTTTTTGTCCTATTAAACTTAAATTTGAAAACTGTAAGTTTCTAATCAATGTCCACGAAACGCGTAAATTTCAAGAGCCTAGAGTTACTGGATCATATAGCTCCCATACAAACCCACATTCAAATTCATGTTTCTATCAAAACAATTTTTTTGCTTTTTGTGTTATCGAACTGAGTTTTGAACAGCCTAAGTGTCTGGCCCATATTCAACAACCGTGAAGATTACCAGACCCTAGGATTACTGAAACAGGTAGAGGTCCCATACAAATATAACGGTCTTAGTGGTAAAATGCTGCATGTCTACTGACTAAACATAAATCAAATCAATAATCAAATATTTCTGATTGCTCTGTCACGGAGCGTAGGCAAAAACTTTACCTGGTGGGGCGCGAGAAGAGTATGTAAACTTCTGCATAGGCCAATTCAAATTTCCTTTTACATGGGTTTTTTTTTCTGTATAAATGGGTCTACCCAATTTGCACAAGCTTTATTATATTTTTGTAATAAAATTTACTCATTTTCTGAATACTAAGCATTGAAAATATCCTATGAGAATGAATTTATTTTTTTGTTCATGTGTTCACACTACTTATTTGTACATTTGTAAATTCATTGCTGTGATGGTCGCATGTATATAAATTTGTGTATATTTACTTGTATATTGAACCCAAAAGAAACAAATGTCTTCGCTCAGTTAATCCTTGCCCTTGTCATCGATTGAAATTAGTTTAACTTGAATACACGCACACACACACACACACCCATGCTCCTATACTATACTCATCCACAGATATACATACACACATTCATCTCATTTGAAATAACGTTTGTAATTGTATTTAAGATCGAGATTTCATTTACTACTGTAACTATTTATCATACTTACATACATACAAACCTTCTACATACTTACATATTGACTTAGTTAATGATGATGATGATGATGATGATGATGATGATGTTAATCATAATATAGATGATGTTTATAATAATAATAATGATAATGCTGATGATGTTTATGATAATGATGGTATTTATAATGATGATTATGATGATAATAATAATGTTGTTGTTGGTTTCTATATATAATAATCTATTTATTTGTATGTACGTAAAATTGTTAACTTTGCCATATAATTATAATCAAAATGATGATACAATCTTTTACTATAAACAAAAATTGAGCTTGTGACAACAAATTTGTTATTTATTTTTTTTTTTTAAATGGTGAATATTTCTTTTTTTTTTTTTTTTGTTTTGAACTTATGTACCAAATACATTTATATCTACATTTATCTATATAAACGTACATTTATACATATTCATACATACTCGTATGGAACTGCCATGAAAAAGCATGTTTGCAACTTATCTATATATATATAAATTTTTTCCAATAAAATAAAACTTTGAAAAAAGCCAAAAGAAAAAAAAAAATCATTTATACACTTTTATAATGATAATGATGATAATTATGATGTTTAACTAAGCAATTTGGTGTCGGTTTTATATATGATTGATTGATTGATGATTGTAGTGCATTATTATTCCTTAAAGAAAAACAAAACAAAAAATTATAATATAATAATACAAGTAAAATATAAATAAATTAATTGTTCTTTTATTTTCTTTAAAATAAACTTTGAAAAGAACGAGAAAACAAAACAGAAATTAAAGACTAACGAAAGAACTAAAAATGAAAAATCCTTGTTATCCGTAAATTTATCACAGACAAATCTGCCAGCACAGGCAGCACAGTACAATGGCAACCTAACCAGCAGCAACATTGGCAACATGGCCAACAACAACAATTCACAAAGCAATGGCAACTGTTGCAACATTGGAGTCAGTACAGCGACAACCCTAACGACACCGCTCCTGTCTCAAACCATACATAATGGTGGTGGCAATGCCGCCTCCGCGTCTGCCTCCGCCTCGACCTGCTGCACTTCAGATATTTCCTCTGTACCGTGCATTGTGACATCTTCAGTATTAGGAATACCCACCACCGCAATTGTTGCAGTGCCACATCATCATCATCAACAACAGCAGCAGCAGCAGCAGCAACAGCAACAGCCGCATAACCATCATCAGCAACAGCAGCAACAACACAATAGCAACAATAATAGCAGCTTGGTCTCTGCCATTGCATTGACAAATGGACTGACAAATGCCAGCATCGCCATTGACCATCATCACCAGCAACAGCAACAACATCCACAAAATGGCGTCAGCATAGTGAGTTGTGCTTGCAAATTAAAAATTGCATAAAATTAAAATTAGTTCTCGCTACGATTGTGTGTCTACCACTAGAATTCACTATCACCATTCACTTCCATCACTATCACTACCACAATCACTATTCTATCACTATTACCTACGTATAATCGTATCTACACCATCGCCCATCATCACTACTACCAGATTACACTTGCATACATACATACATATGTAGTTATGTGCTATGTATTTCTTCGATTGGTGTCCGTCCATACATTCAAAAGTTCTACTTACTAGCATTCCTACTACAGCCAATTGTTCCATTTATAGTAAACTACCACTGTTGATTGTACTCTCCATTTTATCTGTTACTATACAAACTTGAATTTTGCTAAGGATGCTACCTTATGGAAGGTTCTCTTGGTTTTCTCTTCTCTTTATGTCACTCAGTCGAAGACAATTGCATCTACATCTTCATTTCTATTCTGTTGTTTGTTCATTATACTACGAGTATATTATTTTGGCTTTAGTTTTACTACTATTTGCTACGAAATTTTCAATTATCATTTTGTAAATGTTGTATTTTGTTATTTCCTTTCCTTCATTGTGGTTTCAATGCTCTCATTTCTTCATCATTTTCCCCTCATATACTAAGTGTACTTTACATCAAGTTTATCCGCTGGTACATAGACAAGTCTTCTAGGGTCAAAGATATACTGATGTTGGACATTGACTTCAAGATATTGTATTTTATTACTCTATTAAAATGATTTGAATTCTCTAATGTAGCATCTTTACACATATCGTCATCAGTTTAGAAAGATTAAATAAAACATCCAACAAAAACTTCTCAGTACAACATTTGTGTCCTTTACATTACTTTCCTGTCATTGTGAAATGATTTGAATTCTTTAGTTTAAAATCTTCAAATATTTCAGCTTAGATAGTTTACGCATCACGCATTATGTCGAACAGAGAACCATTTCAAATCTTTACACTCAACTACCCAGTATAGTGTTTTTGTATACTTATTTTCTTCTTGAAATTAATCATTTGTTTCAATAGATTTGGCAGCTCTATGGCTATTCTCAGTGCAGTTTGAAATCTTATTGTAAATTTGTGATATTTTTCTTAAAAAGAAAGAGAAATGAATCGGAGATTTAAAAACAAATATTTACTAATTGATTTCTAGAGTTTATGAACATTCGATTGAGTAAGTTCATCATCATCATATGTAACATTTTAATATACAAAACATACAAATACTATTCATTTAGAAAATCCTATTATTAATGTTTGTTTTTTTTTTTTTGTTTTTGTTACTAAATTACAAAAACAAAATAAAAACAAATAAAGAAAATTTTATACAAAACGATTTTAATTTGATATCTTGGTGTATTTGTAAATATTTCACTTTAAATATGAAAAGAAAAACACAAAAAATAGTACAAAACAAACAAAATAAAATTTAAATTCAATTTAAATTTGTAAAAATATGTAAACAGGAATTTATGGCATGATTACTGTTATTGATTGTTATTTATTGTCTCTTCTTAAAAATTTACACCATCTATTATGTAAATAGTATCTACATATATGCCTATATAAGTTTAAGGTTATTTAATTTTATTGTAAGTTCATTAAGAGTTGTAACATTGCAATAATTCTGAATGAATACTTATGTTAAGAGAAGAGGGCAAAGAATGCAATTTAAATTACGTATGTCGTTACGTTTATGACATTTCATCTGAGAAAAGAAACTACAATACATGATTTTTTTTTTTTAATGTGAAACATTTTTCTTTTCTTCATCGTCTTCGCATCGACATGCGATCATAGATTAAGCAAGACGATTTGCTGCTATTATTTTGATGTGGTACCAGTTGGAAACACCATGAATATTTAAGTTTTAAGGGCTCGGATAATTACGACTTATTGAATGCGGGTTCGATTGCAGTTCGGGGTGAATTTTATAAATTTTTTTTTTACACTAAAAGATTAGCCATGTCAACATTTCTATGCAAAGAAGTTTTGCATGCTATTAGACACAAATCCACTTCAATACTTTAACGGTATGTAAATTGATACTTCAAGCCGAAATAAATAAATCTTGATAGATTAATCAAATGTTGTTTTCTGTGCTCATCTCTTAATTCACCTTACTTAATCTTACCTGAATACAGAGTAGTTGTAGATGAAAATGTTTTTAGAGTAGTTCAATTTCCATAAAATCGAATCTGCCCAAGACCTAAATAACTTTGCAAGCGACCTTTTGCATGTGATCAACCTCCCTCTTTAAGCTCCCAAATTCTTTCAACAATTTCAGATGTAAAAATATTTAACGAGATTTCACATGCAAAGGCACGAATAGCGTGTTGCTCTCTAATGTTGTCGTTTTTGGTGTTGAAGATGGCATTTAAAAACTCTTGGCATGGACTAAATGTCATTTAGTCTTAACCGCTGCTTCAAGGTGTTTCTTCCTCTTCTCCATTGCTTTTTTATGTTTATTGCTTTTGTTTTATTGCAGTTTTCATTCAGTTTGAGTTCTTCAAGCCACGCTATTTAATATAAGGGGCACTATGTTCGTGAGAATGTTTGTAACAAAATAAATATGAATATGATAATATGTAATGTGTTCATGCACATGTAATTCGGCAAACTTAGATGAATAGAACGATTCGATAATTGAAGCGAACCCTTTCCATGACTAGAAATTAGTGAACAACAAATTTACTTTCAATAGATTTTCTAATATTCAATTTATATAGGACAGAGCACCGATATCTGTCACATTATAGCTAAGCAAATAAATAATTCCTTTAAGCGGATAATATAAGATGTGTGGTGGTAACCAATTCTGTTCATTACATTCCCATCGCAATGCTGATCAGGAAAAACTAAACTCACCGGGCAACCGGGGCGGTAGCCCCATACATTGAGGTCCACAAACCTTGCATTCAACAGTTTTATAACATTACAATCTATTAATTTTTAGGAAAGTAATGACTAATAAAATATATCCAAATAATGGATATTTTCATCCAATGTAACATCTCTTCAGTGATTGAACTACAAAATGTAGGCCTCAATAGTGGCATAATTAAAAGTATATGTTTTTTGTTACGGGAAAAATTTACTTTGGTTAAAAGACAAAATGACAACTAAATTCGAAATAAAATGTAAGCTTTTAAAAGAGCAAAATGAGAGAAGATCTATAAATAAAATATTTTATTAAAAAGAGCAAAATTCGAGAGGTTCAAATCGTAAATTATTTTATTTCCAATGTTTAACTAAAAAAATTTTATCCCGTGACCAGTTTACTTTTTACCCTTTGTTACGTGCCGTTTGTCTCATGTCCGGAATATATTTATGCTCTTCACGTATTATAAGTTTGTCATGAAGTTTGTAACAGACAGAAGGAGACATCGGACACCCCAAATTACATATTGAGCCTTTCATTTATTTATGATAAAGATGAAACTATATGTGAAATGTAAAATTTATGAAATTTTTAATTATGTATTTTATTATCTTAAATTCGAAACGAAGTGCATAAATTGTGTGGCAACAACAGCTTGTGGATAAGAAAAAATGTTGTTTAGTGTTGATTTTACATTTTGATTACCGCTCACTCGTCAGACAAGTAATAAAGATTTTTGGAAAATTAAAAATAATATACAAAAAAATACAAAAATTACAAAAAAGAAAATTTGTTTTCTGTAAAATTAAATTAAATTATCGAAAGATATTTCTTCATTCATCCGAGCCGAGAAACCATTGGATTCTACCCTGTTTCTATACTCTCCGATTCATTCCAACTATGTGAAATAATTTATTTACAAAATTATAAATTCTTAATTTTAATAATAAGTTGTAAGTTGTGAATAACTGACCACTTTAACTTGAAATACTTCTATTAAAATTCTAAAAAACGGTTGTGTGTGGGTTTGCCTAACCATCATCTATTTGTAATATGGATTATTTTAAAGGAAACTTGCAACTTTGATTTTTTCATTTGCACTTTAATATGGAAAGGTTGTAAATAGTTTTAAGTTTAATGTAGTCCGCGAACACTTTCTGCAACAACATTATTGAAAAAGTTTTGAATATAAAAATTATTTAACTGACCAATTCATTGTAACAACCAATAGTTCAAAGGATACTTTCAAAATACATAACAATAGTTTGTTTCTTTTTGGCCTCCAAATCCTTAACAAAAAAAAAAAAAAAAAACTTCACTGATAGCAATGGATTTTGAATTTGATTTTAATTTTAATGCAATTTGACAAATCCAATGAATTCAACCTCATTTCATATACAAAAGTTGTATATATGAAATGATCCTTTGGCAATGGTTCGGTATTCACAGCAGCCACTTGACGTCTGGAATTATTTGTTTCATCGTAGCTCGAGTGGAAATTCCATTTTCATTTTTAATAATGCAAATACTACAAATGCAAACATTTCCGCGCCCGAGAGTTCAAAAGAAGCATCGAGGGCCACATTTCCGGCCATAGAGAGAATAACAACTATCAGCGCCAATGACAAATAATAGTGTGCGACAGTTTTATTGCATAAGTCAGCCAGGCTGCTAGTTATGTTGTATCTTTTGCACACTCTCACACACACACGCACACACACTCCTACCCACAGATACACAAACATATACACATACAGACAATCAACGTGATTCGTTATCACACCATTGTTGCAGTTCCACACACGTTCGTTGTTGTTATGTTAAATCGTAGTATGGAGCGCGCCTCGTTTCCGTTTCCTGTTTTATCAGCAACCATATTTTTGTTTTACTCTTTGTTTTTATTCGCGATGTTTTGTGTTTTTATTCTGTATCACACACATATTGAGGTCGGCAGTATGACATGAAAATTCGAACAATCGCTCTCACACACCCTGAAAGCGGATCCCACTCATGTGACTACTGCCACTTGAAAATTGCATTTTTGTTTCAATTGTTTATTTATTGCGGCACTTTTTCACATTTGATTTGTCATACATTTCTCACGAAGTGCAGAAAAAATGGATTGAACAAATTGTTGATAGGAAATTGTGTTTTTTTTTTTTTTTTTGTTTTCAAGTATTTTTTATATATTTCTTTATTATTTTTAAGTAACAACAACAACTTTAGCTTATAAACAAAAGAGAATTGAAAAGGAAATAAGGCAATTTATATATATAAATTTATGTTCGCATACTTGAATCATTATTATCATCATTCTCTTCTATATCTTTACCTTCTCTTACAGTCATCAGTGTTGCTTAACAACAATAGCGAAAACGAGGCGAATGAACAAAACAACACAGTCACGGGTGGCACCGGCACCGGAAGTGGTGGCGTTGGCAGTGGCGCCAACACAAATCAAACGGCTGTCACAAATGGCTCAGCCGGCACAGAGCAACAGCAGCAACAGAATCAAACAGTCAATGGCAATGCGGCTACAATCGCCATGGATGCATCGTCTCTGTCGCCTATCGGATCAACGGCATCCAGTGTTAATGATGTCGGTGCGACGGTTGGTGGAACTGGTCTATTACAAACACCTACTACAACACTACTTGGGCTGAATAGTAGTCAACAGAGCATAGCTGCCACTTCGGTTACGGCAAGTTCGGTTGCTGCTGGCGCACTGGCTGCCACAAGCACGGCAACCAGCGTAGGTGGTGGTCTCTTGAGCGGAGACGCTAACAACTCATTAGTGCCATCGATAGCTGGTATGACGGCGAGTGGCGGCGCAAATGGTGCTGCAGCTTCAAGCACCTCGCAGGTTATCGCCCACCTGAATGCGGCCGCAGCTGGCATTATGACATCGGCCGTTCAGCCGACAGCCGTCGCCACTAGTCTGTCTACTGCTCTAGTCCCAGCTCATCAGCAGCAACAACAAACCATGCCAGTGTCAAGCACTGCCAATGTGGTTGCCGCCGCTACAAATGTCGCCGCCATAATCGATGCCAAAAATCAACCGAAACGTCTACATGTTTCCAATATACCGTTCCGTTTCCGTGATCCGGATCTGCGCGCCATGTTTGGGGTGAGTTCAACTGAGCAGTACACATAAAGATGTGTTAAAAAAGAAGGCGCCTTAGATTTTTTTTTTTTTTGCATTTCCTTATATTATATTTTACTTGACTTAAATATTTCCTCCTTTTTCTACGTCTTATTTTTGTCTACTCCTTGGCACTTCCGTTTTGGCGCCGCCTTTAGCAATTTGGCACTATTTTGGATGTGGAAATAATTTTCAATGAGCGTGGCAGCAAGGTAAGTTCAAATCATTTTCAATGGCATTTCTTTCTTTCTTTCTTTCATACTATTCACTTACATACAATTTCCTGCTCTCATTTCGAATACTAACTAACTTTTATAGAAGTCCTTGTTCCTCCCGCTTCAACTTCACCTTTTTATTTTCGTTATGCTTTGTTCTCTTCTAAATTTGCTTGTTTTAATTGTCGCACAATTAATTTAAATTATGCACTCCTGAGGCTCAAAAAGGATAATGTAATTATGTTGAAGGATGTTCTTAATTCAATTCATCCAACTGGGACTTAGTCAAGCGCGAGCGCTTTCCTCAATGTGCGCAGAATTTTTAATCAGACAAACGAATTGAAAACAAAAAGAAGAAAAAAGCAAAGGGTCCTCTGGAATAAAACTAAATTTTTTGAAGTGCAAAACAGAATTCAAGTGAAGACCTAAATTTTCCAAATTCCCAAAGGATATAATTCACTTTTTCTTTTCTTCCTTCTCTTAGTTGAGAAGAATTGGAGAGCAAACATAAGTTTTATTTAAAATGGTGGACATTTGGTTGAACTTGAGTTGAACATTTAATTAAAAAAGTCACCGATTTCCTGCTAATATACTCGTACGTATTATGATGAAAATTTAAATTTGTTCTGAACAAAAAGTCCTCCGCAGTTGTCATTTTAATATTAATTTTGTTTCAGAACAAATCGTACAAGAGAAATATTAAATTTTCATAAATTTCTAACCAACAAGTAACGAATAATAATTTACAATGCTTTTTATTCATTTTGTGAATGGGAATGTGAATGTGAAAATTTTCCATTGCCTGCTTTTAGGGGCACCGAAGAAAAGTTTCCGAATTTCTCTTGAACTTTACATGAAACATGTGCAAATAACGTAAAACAAAACACGTTTCCTTTTCGTTTACATTATTTTTTTCTTTCTTTTTCTTTTCAATTCTATTAAATTTCTACCTTACAAAACACGGTGGGTGTCATGGAATCTGATCTGTGTTTCTTTCGAAAAAAGAAAAAAATTGTAACAAAAAGCATTGAGCTCAATTATATAGATTTATGTTCAACACAAGTGACTGTGATAACAGGACATTGTTAAATTCAAACGAAACTAAACGAAACCCTGCGATGCGTAACATGAAGCATTATCCTTTTTTCTGTTTTGTTTTATAACTCAGATAATTGCTTAGTTACCTGTGCTGCGACAAAGGCATTGGAAGCAGCTGCAACTGAGACAACTCGTTAGGTCGTTTAGGTCGTGTCCTTAACAAGCAAAATAAAAGAAGAGAAATTCGCATAATTTAAATTGCTAGTCCTTTGCCTTCACATATTACTTACATACTTTACTTGCATGATATCATACTAAAAATAAATAAAATAATTTTGAATAGAGCAAAGAGTTAAATGATGTAAGAAGGAACAGTTTGCATGACACATTTTTATTTACATAAATTCACAAACATTTGTGCACACTTTAGATATACATACATACATACACGGTAATATTGCATATGTGTGACTATGCAAAAAGGTTTTCGTATTTGGATATTATTTATTTTCCCTTAAAATAAATAAATTTTTTATTTAACCATACTTAGTGCCTTTTGTGTATTTGCTTTTATGATGATGATGATGATGATGATGATGATGATTGTAACTTTTGTTAATTACAAAATCTTTATGTATTGTGTTGATGAGTATATAATCTATAAATACATATATATATTTATATATGTATATATATAAACCTATTTTTATGATTATCCTTTTTTAATTGCATGTTTGATTGCGAATGGCAGGGATTCGGTTTTGTAACATTCGCTAACAGCAACGATGCAGAACGAGCACGCGAACGTCTACATGGCACAGTGGTTGAGGGACGCAAAATCGAGGTGGGTGCATGTCCTTTACAACAACACCAAATACTTACTACACACACACACACACACACACACATACACTCTACACTATACACTATAGACTGACTATCAAAGGCATCCATAGTAGACATTAGCGATGCAAAAGTCTTTAAATTTATTGTAGATAAATTTGATTTTTTTAATTTAATTTTTAAATTGCCTCCTTTTTTTATATTGTTATTTTTGTTGAAGGTTAAAATCTATGAAATCAAATGAAACTTGCTCGCTTTTGTCTATAATCGCGTGTCTACTATAGTAATATTGAACCAAAAGAAAAAATAAAAAATTCTCAAAGAAAATGTTTTTGCTGCTCATTTTGTTGACACTAAAAATACCAAAAAGACAATGATTAAGATGATGTTGATGACGATGACGATTTATGTGTTGAAGAAGTAGTAGTAGTAGGAAAAACAATGAATTTTCCAATTTATTTGTTTTTATTTATTGATTTAATTGAATTGAATTATGTGTGTTTATAACCACAACACCTGAGAGACCTGTAGACGTCACACCAATATTGTATTTCTTTTGTTTGTGTTTGACGTCATTTGTTGCGCTGCGATTCATACTCAATATTAGTTTTGTATTTCTTTCTATAATTCATAATTCTTACCATTTGTCTGTTTGCCCAATGGATCGCATGCAATGTCAGTGATATATTCTTCCAATTAACAGCAACTTTAATGATATTTTCTTGTTGTTTTATATTGTTATTGTATTTCTTGTATTTGACATATGAAGCTTATCAAATGAAATTAATGAAAAATAATAAAAATTATGATGATGTTAAGCATATTATGCTGATGTCTGTCAATTGCGATGATGATGGTGATTACATGAACGACAACATTGCCACGATTCAATTTTTATGTCGCTTGCATTTCGTATGCATTAATAAATTTAATTAATAAACACAATTCATTGTACTTATTTTATATTTTCATAGCTTTACTGTCTGAAAGCATTAATTAATAATTTTCAATACATAATAAAATATTGAATTCTGTTCTTATTTACTTTCATATCATGCAATGTACAATAGTTTATTATATCATAATTAACAGAGCAACAGACAGTAGCTAAAAGGATTCATTTCATGTTTTATTATAATGTAGAATTTTAAATATTCAGAATTTTATTTAATTCGTCAATCATTAATTATTATTTTTCATTAACAATACAATAAACCTTCAACTTACGCAGAACTCGACTTGAATACAAATGAACCATAATCTACCAATAATTATGTAGTTTTCTATTCTATTTCTTAAATGGTAAAATCCTTTCATTTAATCAAATCTATTTTAACCAATTTCTTTCTCCAAAGAGGCTTTGATTCCATTACTCTAAGTTTTAATAATTTTGAAAACTTGTAGCTACCTTTTCGATATCATCATGTGTTATAAACAAAAGAATTTTCTATCTATCAAATTATAGTAAAATTGTGAAAAAGTAATCTTCATTAGTTTGTTTCGAAGCTTGTATATCATTCAATAAAATATTGGCATGCGGGCAACGTGGCAGAGTGGAGACTGCCAACTTTTTGAATTCATTATGAGTCGGCAAGTCTGGTTAACGTGAAAATAAACATCGCATAGGTATTATTTATGGCGAATTCTGAAATAAATTCAATAATTTCACTTTTTTTGTTTCGTCTCGATATATTTCTATCTTTTACATTCTGGCTTTTTTTTTTTTGTTTTTGGTTTTTTGTTTTCATCCAAAAAAAAAAATGGTCTATTGTCTGTTTTAGAACCGTAGCTCACTAAGTGGAACTTTGCCATCAATACCGAAAAATCGACTCCTATCACATTTGCACTTAGGACTCATAACTGCCCCATCGTCAAAAATTTAGGGCTTACTCTGTATAGAGCACATAACTAGAGAAAACACCTCTCCAACAAGCGGACCCAGCTTACCCTGATTACTCAGGCCTAGTTCGAAGCTTTCACTAAGCAATAAGTTCTGCTGCTCTATAAGGCGATTTTAAGGTCTATCTGGACCTATCTGGCTCTACTGCGGCCTCCAATATTAACATCATACAAAGGTTCTTGGGACTTTAGTAGGTGCCCTCTCTTCTATCAGGTGATTTATTAAGAGGTTTTTTTTTTGTCAATTGGGTTTCTTTTACAGATCACGTGTGGCTAGTGTCATGCTGTCATGTTATTTTTATTCAGTAATCATGGAAAGACTTACACCGCAACAACGTCTCCAACGTATCTCTTGAACAGCTTAACGTAGATCCGCTCTGTTCGCGTCGAATTTTGTTCAGTGATGAGGCACATTTCTGGCTCTATGGCTACGTCAATAAACAGAATTGCCGCATTTGGGCTTGTGGTTTATCGTTCCGTATTTCTTCAAAAATGAGGCCGGACAGAACATTACCGCCAATGGTGCCCGCTACGGACTTTTTTTTATCTGAAGTTGAAGCCTGAAGTTTCACCGATATTTGGTTCCAACATGATAGAGCCACGGGCACACAGCGCGTGACATAATGGCTTTATTGAAAAATTTCATTTTGGCGAGCAGTTAATTTCGCGTTTCGTACCTGTTAATTGGCCGCCTAGATTGTGTGATATCACATCTTTAGACTTTTTTCTCTGGGGTTATGTGAAGTCAAAAAGCCACCTATCCTTCCAGGACTTGGAAGTGAACATCACTCGCGTAATTGCACAGATACCGGATGCAATGCTGGAAAGAGTTATCTAAAATTGGACCTCCCGAATGGACCACTTACGGCGTAGTCGCAGCCAGCGTTTGAATGATATCATTTTCAAAAAGTAAATGCCAAAGAATGTTCTTTCAGGGCTTGATAAAGATTTGGCCATACAATTTCCATTTGCATTTTATTTACAATTTGAAAAAAAAAAACTTCTAAATGAATCACCCATTATATTCGTAACGACATCATTCAGAGACTTTCACTGCTTATTACCGCCGCTATGAACATCGACTAGAAAACGTCCCCTTGAAAAGTTTTCAACACAAAATCTCTTCTTTCTACCATATTCTCATGTGGAAGCATACAAGTTGGTGCCAAATCATTTCATTTTGGGATCGATTTGTTTCGTTTCTTGTGAAGGAACTACATATCTTTAGTTCTTTCTAGGGACCCTTAAATTTGTTAATCGAGTATTTCTTATTCTTACATTTAATGCAACTAAAATACAAGGAAATGAATGGAAGTATTTTGATAAATTTATCTACACAGTAAACTTGTCTGTGACTCATAAAAGACAACTAAGTTTTTCATGCAAAACTGTGACTTTAGCCTAGAATTAAGAGAATTATTACAATGGATGGCAACATTTTCCAGACACTCAGACGACAGATTTTGAGATGATGTTTATATCTGATCTAAATTTCACATGATTCTGTTATTTTTTACTCTTAACTAACTGTACTTTGACAACTTCATTTTGTAATTGTTTCCTCTTATTCACATCTTTTGAAAAGAAAGTCGGTCCTTTGAAACAAAAAAAAAAAGAGAAAATAAATACGAGACCAGGTTTCTTGTTTTTGAAAAACTTTTACGTTTTCTCTAAGATCTTAACAAAGCAACAACAAACAATCTTCATTCGCAAAACTTACCAACAACTTATGTTAAAACTGAGAATCTTTTCTCATTGTTTATGAAAAATGAAATGGAAAAGCACAAAATATAGTATATCCACGAACTACATTCATTGTTCTTGGTCTTTTAATTATTTAAATTAAAAATCAGCGATGTCAAATGAAATGAATTTTAAGAAAATGAGGGAAAATGGTAAAAATCTTAAGCTGAAGTTGTCAACTGTAAAGCAGAACCAACAATATTTACTGTTTGTTTCTGAAGTTAACATTATGCAACTGTTAATTAACTTTTCTCTTATATCCTTTATTCCCTTACTTTTACTTTTTTCTCCTTTTTTTTTGTTTTGTTTGTAATTGTATTGGAATCCATTAAGACGAAAGGCGTTATACTAAATAAACTATGAGTTTTGTTGGTGCAATTATGGCAGTGCAGATGTACGAGAGACAGTAGACCCTCGATTATCCAAACTGCTCGACACCGAGATGTGTCTGCCTGATCCAAAATGGATCCTTTTTGCTGTATATCCTCAGGATTACGTGTTACAAATATTATTAGAACATAAAGAATTTTGCATAGATCAGTCAGCAAAATTAGATGTTTTTGGTTCAAATGTGTTTTCTTACATACAAATATACAAGCATGATCTGCATATGTCAGGTGGGCGAAGAAATCGAGAGTGTTTGCAACTGTGGTATAACAATGAAGTAGCGAATTAAATTTGTTATTCTTAGTGCAACAACAATACTAATGTAAGCAATAAATAAAACAAACAACAATTTCTTTGAGTCTCTCACACACACACACAAACACTTTTTATATTAATAAAAACAAAAAAACAAAAATTATGAAAAGAAACATCCTTGTATGCTAACACATAAAACTTATTATTTATAAAAATAAAATCAACATCCAACAACTACAACTACAACAATCAACATCAACTGCAACAACCACAACCACAAAAACAACAACAACAACAACCACATCAAAATATTTATATATATAAACAATATGTCATTCTCTCATATTTGAATTGTGAAGGTGAATAATGCAACTGCACGTGTACAAACCAAAAAAGTGACAACTGTACCCAACGGTAAGTGCCGCCTCTCTAACTCAAGTTAACACTATATTCACATTCACTTTCACATTCTAACTATCACATATATACTCACTATGTTTTTCTTTTTTTTTTTTGTTTTCCATATTTCTTACATTGTACATACATAAGATGGCTTTGTATCTACAAATGCATACATAGATATATTTGTATTTCTTGTTCTTGTTGCAACACACAGATGCACAATTCTGTTTGTGTATATGAGTGTTGAACAATGAGCAACGAACAAAGAAAATGCAATTACGACTTTTGGCAAAGTTTCCATAATAAATTCTATTATTCTCTTGACTTTTGTGAGGTGCCAAAAAATTAAAACTTTTCTCCCCCCTTTTTTTTTACTTTGCGCTCAAGTTCCCCATTTCTCTCTTTTGCTAATTTAATTGCAACAATTTCATATTTGTTTATTCTTACAAATTTTCAATTATATTTTTTATCTTCATTTTATTTATTGCATTTCAATTTAAATTTCTTTATAAAAAAAAAAAACTAAAATAAAAACGAAGGTACAAGCGCAAATGCTTAAAAAAAAAAAAAAAGAAAGAAAAAAAAACAATAGAGTTAATTTAAAAATTCTTTACTTAACCTTACTTTGTATTTATAAAATTTGCCTGCAACTGGGAGTTGGATATTTCCTATGTTTTTAGCAAAATTTACACATTTCCGAATTTTATCATTTGTTTTTAATTAAAATAATACGCATACGCAGGGTTTACATTTGAATGGTGTGTGTGTTTTCCTGATATTTTAAAATAGTTTTTGGTTGATTCAGGCAAATTTTATTTCCTACTAATTTTTGGCAGACATCGTTAATTAATTCCAGATTACATATTTGTATTTTAAATGATTCTTTTTTTGTTTTCTTTAATTGATTTCTTCATATTATTAAATAAGAAAAAATATATTATATTGATAATGTTTTCATTCCTTTTATTGATAAAAAAAAAAAAAAAAAACGTTTTATTTTACTATTACACAGTTGTACTGACCAAAGACGGTGCCATACCGGCTCCAGCTCTAGGTGAGCAAATTTTTAATGCAAAATTATAAAAAGATAAATTGCAGAATATCTTAATAATATTTTGCTTTTGAATAATCTACTTGCAAACTGTGAATGATAATTTAATCCCTTAATATTCTTGAAACCTTAACTAAGTTTAAACTATTCTACATATTAAGTTGAATGAGTTGATTGAGTTCCTTTAAACCAACAAAGTGCTTCGATATAGAAAATATTAGGTATGCGGCATGTTGCATGTTGAATATTAATCAAAATCTAATCAAAATGCTAATCACAATTCAATGAATATTTGCATGCAATGCAAAATATTTTCCCACCATAAAAAAAAAAAACCTTGTTTTATTATCCAACGAACCAACCATCACAATGGGTCCAAAAGTTTAAGGTTATGTGCTTCTATAAAAGAATAAAAATGTGTCTTAAATTCAGTAAACATATATGAAATAAGGGAACACTAGTCATTTCGATCCTACACCCTCCAATAAGCCATGTAAATACTGATAATAATAAGAGCAAATTTTATATTGAGTATATTATTTCTTACAAAACACATACAAAATTTAATCATTTCTTAATTCTTTTCTATTGAAAAGAATTTTTCCATGTGGATTATTCTATTTATGTGGAAATTATCATTTCTTAGATATTAAATATTCTGAGATATAAGCATCATTTGATTTATAAACTGACTGACCCAAACAAAACAAAACAAAACAAAAAACAGGTCAAAAGATGTTTAACTTTGGTAATACCGTAGTTGTTACACTCTTCAGGAGAAGCTTTACGATCCAGTAATGGTAAAATGGGTCTAGAAATTTGCATGGCTAGCGAATAAGGATCATATTATATTTTCGAAATTTCAGTGCGATGACACAAACAACAAAAAGGGTTTTCTTACAAGAACATGAATTTGAATCTGATGAGTAGAAAAAAGATGGACATAACAAATTTTCGTTTTTTTGATATTATGATTTCCTACAGACAAGAGGACATGACTAGATTGTTTTGACCCGTCATCATGCTAATAAAGTATTGAGGTGCATAACACCTATATGTACATATTAAATATATCTCAGTGCACGAAATATCTCGTAGGTAAATCACCTAACTAACTTTCAAAAAAAAAAAATGTTGAAAACTATTTTTTATTTGTGAATACATTTTTTAAATGAAGTATTCAAGTAAAGCATTGTACTCGCATATACTCCTTGACTCATATATGAGGGGTATGAGATTTTATAGTATAAAAATCATTTTAAAGTGAGTGGAGAACATAATAGAACATACGCTTTTCTGCACCACCATTATGTTTATTTTATTCAGATTTATGTAGTTCGTTTTTTGCTTTTGTTGTTTAGAAAATAATTCTTAAGAGAAAAACTTTTTGGAAAAGAAGAAAACTTTAAATTCTAAACTAAAGATAAACAAATGGTAGAATGCTTTTAGTTTTTTTTTTTTGTCTTACTCAGCTGTTGCAAAGAAGAAGGAAACTTTGCTCGTTCTTTCAACTTAAGCGGCTTAAGAACTCTGGCAAATAAAAGAAATGTTAGAATATAAAGAATAAAAGGAGTTCAAACAATAGTAAATAAAAGAAAAAAAAAAAATACTCTCAGTTTTCTACTTGCTTGTTCATCTCATTAAAGTTGGCTTACTACTTTCTTACCCTTTCCGTTTCTGTTTTGTAAAAAATGCAATCGTAGTTCAGTCGATTATCCTTTACGGCCAACATTATAAGGCATTGGCAAATAGACACACTTAATACACTCACAAAATGTGCACATGTGCATGTCCTTAGTCCTTGTGCGGCAGCATGCCATGCGCTCTACATAATATACATATGTATGGATAAATATATGTATCTATATATGTATCTATATATGTATGTATGTATGACCTGCACGACAACTACAAAAACTCAGAGTCATTCATACACTCATAAGTATTCTGTTACAGATACAGATGAAATGGCATCGTGTTTTTTTTTTTTTTTATAGTTTGCATGCACTATTTTGTCCAAAGTCCAATATTGTTCCTGTCTGCCACACGCTTCACATAACATAACATTGCATAACGTTACGTAACTACGTAAGTTTCGTACCAGGATAATTACAAAAGTAACCACAAACTTGCAAATAAATATTACAAATGCACATGAATTTTCGAAAAGAGAAAGCAAAACTTTTCTTTCTTGAATAACAATTTATTTTCTCTTTTCCTATGAACACACACATTTATATATATAACTGTGTATATCCTTTTTATGCCATTTTCATTTTGTTCTTAATGTAAATTTTCAATGTATAAGACACAAGTTTCTTATTGCTCCCAAGTATCTGTTGGTGCCTTTGTGTTTGCCATGTTTATGTCTTATGCAAATGTCGCCTGGCAAAATGTATGCAGTTCTGTTCAATTCATTTCTGGTTGTGGCACATTCATACGTGCATCAGTCCATTCCATAAGTGTATTCCCTTCTTTATCTTTATCGGTATACGTTGATCCTGTGACATGTTAAATTTAATGCACCTTTATGTCTCCTTAGTAAAATCTTTCTGTGTTGGTTTTTGTTTTGGATTGATCGTAAGTAGATTATTGTCATAGGAAAGTTCTGTTAAGTAGGTTGATTTGATTGTCTTTTGATGTACATTGTAAACAAAAATTGCCAATTTAACGGTAACACACAAATAAAGTTGGTTGTTTTGCAATGCATTAAATCGCATGACAAATATTAATAAAATTTTGTATAATAACAAATTCATGGGATTGATTTCTTTTAGAATAAATTGGTAAAATGTGTAAAACATTAAAAATTTCATACGGCATTCTAAAAAGATAATAATGTAATTATTTTTAAATACTATTATGTAGATAAAATTGGTAACAAATTAACCATTTAGCAAAGATTACTACAGAAATGTCAAGTAGCAGCAGAAGGCCGGATTAACCAAATTGAAGCCCCCAGGGAATGCAATTCTCAGGACCCACTAGTTGTCCGATTTGTCTGATTCCAACAAATTTACTGCGCCTATGTTAAAAACTTATCTATACCTATATATGTATATAAAAATGAACCCAAAAAATAGTATGACCCCGCCAAACTCGAGAACGGCTGAAGCAATTTTGATGATTTTCTTTTGTTATACTCATGGAGTTACCAGTCATGTTCTTTGCTACATTTGAATCGCTGTTATCCAGATATAGATAGTTTTATGTAATTTTCTTTATTTTTTTTTTTTTAATTTTTTTATTTGGCGCAAAATATACTGAACCAATATTAAAATGAAAATGAATCTAATCTTAAGATGCTTAGGTTATAATAGAATATTAAAATATATTGAGCATTCACGAAAATTATTAATTACACATTTTACAACAAAGCTTTTTAGAAGAAACACTCAATTAACGTATGGGGGGTGTACCCCTCCTAGTTGGCCGATGTGGCTGATTCCAACAAATTTACCGCTCCTATATCAAAAACTTATAGTTCAAAATTTCAGTTCAATAGTTTTTCGAATAAGAACCTGAATTTTTAAGGGAGTTTGTATGGGAGGTATCCCTTCTAGTAGTACGATTTGGCTGATTCCAACAAATGTACAGCGCCTATGTTAAAAACTTTTAGTTTCTAAATTTCAATTGAATAGTCCAAAAAACAGAAAGTTTTTCGAATAAAACCCTGAATTTAATGGGGGTTTGTATCCTCCCTAGTGGTCCGATCAAACTGAAATTTCGACACTATAAGTTTCTAATCCACATTCACCAACCAAGCAAATTTCAAGATCGTGGCGTGGTGGGATCGTATAGATCTTATACAAACCAATATGTTTTTGGTATGGGGACCCCATTAAAATTTTGGAAATATTTTAATTTCAGTATTTACTGCTGTTGCCCGGATGAAACTATGAAAATTTCAACTTTCTAGCTATTACGGTTAATGAGATATAGTCCTAGGACGGATGGACAATGAAGTTTTAGCAATAGGGCTCCGTTTAGTACGCTTTGTGACCGGAATCATAAAAAAGCAGTAAAATGGTCAATATAAGTTTTCATTCAATGAAACTTTTTAAAATGTTTTGATCTCGGTGAGTGGGAGTTTTGCTTTGCCACTAGGCAGTTGCCCACACTGCGCTGGATATATAAAATACTCGTATCCTTAGCGGAACATTAGCTTCATTTAAGCTTAGAGACCGTAATATGTTGCAGTTTGTTTCGTTGTTCTGGGCCTTCATATTAATAAAAATTATATCTCTAACTATGAAAAAATGACTAAAACTAACAAAAAATGTACAAACATTGTGTTTGTTCCAATCATCACTTGGTATAGGAGTGACATTTGGCCTGAACAGATGAATAAGTAATTGTTGCCAATATAAAATTTATAATTCTTAGAACTTATTGAGACATGATATGTGAGCTGTATGACTTTGTTCATGTTTACAAAATTCAGATCAGAAGTCGCCTTGTACATTTTTGTTTGAATTAATCAAAAATAAGCATTGGGTAAAAGTTAAATAGATTAAATTACCGATGAACTATTGATCTGATAGTCCATATTATCTTTTATAGTTTGATGTAATTTGCACCTAATTTTGCAACCATATTTTTGTTTTACAATAATACAAAAGTGTTTCCTTCTGGTTATTGAGATATTACAAGCAAAAGATTGATGATCACTTTATGGATGACTAAATGTATCTTCATGACCAATGATTTATAATGGTGTCGCATGAAAGAAATATTAATCAAAATTAAAATATCAAAATAAAATATATCTATATATTATCTCACCTATAACAAACACATCCAAATATATCTTATCAGTTTTGTTATCAACTGTAACTTGATAGAATTTAGAAGGATATTAATTGTTGTTTTATTAGTATTAAGAATATAATTAATGCTATTAAATGATTGTTTAATCTTTTTACTTTTATTATCCATAATACTAACTAAAATAGGACTAAGACTAACTAAATTTCTTTCTTTAAAAGTATAAAAGAATTAATCAATAATCACATGCAATAATTAAAATGTTTAATTGAATTCAAATGAAACGAGAAATATATCGAAATATTCCAAATGTTAATAATAAATTTTCTCTTCTTTTTTATGCCACACTTAACGAATTTTCAACAAAAAAAAAAATACTTATAAATAAATGAAAATTCATTTGAAACAAATGTGCAACATCGACAACAAACCCCACAGTCTGTGTACAATGGCCTGAAGGTAAGTTTATTCAATTTATTATTTTGCCTGCACTCTTTGTTTATTTTTTATTTCCTAATGAAAACAAAAAAAAAAAAAAAAAAAAAAACAACCATAAAATTTGTACTTAATTTACATGACTTTATTCTTTTGTTGTCGTTATACAATAATCATTTCATTAATATTTTGTAGACCATTATAATAAAATTATGATTAGTTTTAAGGTAAACAAACAACAAAAAGAAATTTATTATGAAAATCTATTTACATTAGATTTTGGTTCCACCGAAAATGAAATACCCTTCACACAAAGCGGTATTTTCAACTGATATGTTAGTTGTCCTTTCTGGTAATTTTTCAAGTCCGAACGAAGCCTTTCTATCTTTCATTCAATATCTCAGGAACGATGTAACCAGTTGGCATGGGTTCGTATGTATGCAGTACAACCGAATGCACATAATTGATGTATTGATTTATGTATATACTACCTTTCAAAACTTCACGTTCTGGACACATCGAAATTGTTCCCTTTACATGGTATTGATTTGAAGGATGTAACACTTCATTCGATATGTAATATTCTCGTCATATTATACATTTTTAAAAGTGTATACCTGAACATACGAGTATGTAATGGAACTGTACATATACATTCAGTTAAATATATTTAACAACAATTGTTTAGAATAATTTTGTGATTAACATTGAAATAAATTTAAAAAAGTCTAGCTGAGTCAGATTGTAAAAGACTGCCAAAAAATCTTGCAATATTACTGAAGACTCACTAGTAAGTGGATCTCACGACACCCTGACACCAAAACTCTTGCCGTCCCTTAATCTCTTAATGCATAAATCTCTGTTAATTTCAATCTTTATATATGGATAAATTGTGGACTATTGTGTGAAGGGTATGCAAATCCAAAAATAAATAAAAAATCATAAATAATATAAAATATAAAGGATTTCACTAGGTAGGAGTTTCAATTTTAATAGAAACTTTAAATCTTGAAAAAGTATGGGCTAAGTAAGCAAAAATATATATATATATATAGATATATAAAAAAAATAAGTGTTTCCCAAAGAACCACACAATTATTTTATATTTTTATACAAGTATAAATTTTCATATTGAAACTGATTTCATATTTTTGTTTTTTGATGATAAAAAAAAAAAAGGAAAAAATAATGAAAATAGTTTCGTTAATAAATACATACTTTTTTTTTTTCTTTCAGTTAGGTTGTCTGAACTGTTTAATTAATTAATTATTTAAAAAAAACAAAAAAAAAAAGTGCAACCAAAATATGAAATATATTTATTTATATTGAATGAATGCGAGATAATGTTTTTTATAGGTATGACTTCATTTCATGAAACGATAATATTATTTATTAAAATATTTAGTGTTTTGCAAGATTTTTTTATGCGTAAGGAACATTTTAAGAGTTCTAAAACCCAACATCTCGATCTTATGAATTATACTTAGATATTACTACATAATACTATATATACTTAATATTGATATACAAAATATATAAATTATATTATATTAACAATGGAGATAACAAGTTAATATTTCAGTTATTTAATCAATCGGAATTGTGGTTTCTTTCTTTGATTTCTTATTGTGCAATTATTACAATATTGTATTTTTCTTATACTTATTATTGTATTATGTAATTATTATTAATTTTGATTTTAATGCTGGTGGGCCTACAAGCCACGATATAATACGTAACTATTCTATGTTGTCTTTTGGTTCCTTTTGTCATGTATGTTGTTGTTATGTTTATCTTGTTTTTTTTTTTTTTTTTTTTTTGTACCTTTCACACGTGACATAATCAAACCCAATAAGTTAAATTGATCCGTATAATTTTTCAGTATATACACAGATAACATGTACTGCATGTTGGGAAAAGAACTTCTCAATTATTGGAAGATATAGTCTCCAAATAACATATGTTTGGACATTGTGCTTTTTATTCTTTAGAAGTATCTCCATAACTTGACTATCGTTAATGACAATTAACCCAGCATATCTAAACCAGATCAATCTAACCAGTTATTGTTTAGAAAACTTTGTCATTTCGTAAGGAATGCAAACAAAATACGTCCATCTTGACATACATATGTTTAGTATAATATGGAACATTTATACCGACCAGATCAATATATCATATAACTGCTTTTGAATTTCCTAAGTAATACGAACAACGGACGCTTTTCTTAAAGACATACTATAATATCAGTCTGAACAGATATTTCATATAACAAAATTTAAACTAAATTACATCATTGTGGGTGTGAAAGGTACAGATCCGAAGTTACTCTTCTGTCTTGTTTTTATTTTTATCTGAACTTTCTTAGCTTTCGTGTAATACATAATGAATCTATATAATGCAAAATATCAAATGAAATGAGATGATGGATGATATGTGAAATGAAATTCTTATTTAATTTATTTAAAAAAAAAAAAACATAACTTAAGAAAAATCTACCAAGTCATTTTAGTTTGCTTTAGAATAAAACTGAATCCGTAAACATAAAATACATCAATACAATCATTAAATACTCTTAAATATTATTATTATTATTACGATTAAGTGAATGCAGAAATGGAATTATTTATTTTAAATATAAAAACAATATTATTAATGCAAAGCAATGAATTACATACTTTGTGATGATCGTGTTAATTGATTGATACTTTTGATATCATGAAATAAATATTAACTAAAAAATAAACCATATTAAATCCGTAATAACATTTGCACGTAGCTGTTTTTGCTCCAGAAATACAATACAATAATTTCTCTTAAACAATATAAATTAATTTCTCTAGATTTTCGTTCATGTAATAACATATTCTTTTTTTTTTTTCTGTTTCTTATTCTTTGGTTGTGGCATTTGATGTAAGTTTTGTTTTTTTTTTCTTTTAGTTTTATGTATAAAGAACAAAGAAAAACTTTAAAAGATACAAATGTTGTGCTCTGAGTCATGTATTATTCACTGCTTTAATTTTAATTTAATCCAAAGACATAAGTATGTTGTACATTATCCACATACTACAGTACTTACGATATATTTATCAAGTGAGGAATGTTTCTTTATCTTTATCTATTTCTTTTTTTCTTTTACTTTGTTTGGGAAATGGTTATCTTCTTCTTCAGAAATACTAAATGCTTAAAATATAATATTACATATATCTCATAGTATGAATAATTTTTAAGCAACTCATCTTCATCATCTGTTGTACGTACTATGGTAGTTGTGTTTCTCACAAATTGGGCTTTCATTTTAGAATTGATCTAATGAAATTCAAACTATTTTAAGAACCTTTTTCATGCCACAATTGTTTGTATTCTTGATTAAATCATAATGAACTTCTATTTCCGTTTAAGTATAATGGTGAATTTTTTATTTCTAAGTTTGTATAGAATAGAATGGAGGTTAATGATTTCTCATTGGCATCGCTGATATTCAAGTTCCTAAAGTTATTTACATCTGAATGGAAACCCTACAATTTCTTTCATCATGGCAACCATTAAAATGATACAAAATATGTATGTCCTAAATACCTGGGAATATTTGTGCATTTTAGTAAAAATTTATTTAAGGAAATCTAAAAATTCTTATTTTCTATTTTGTCTAAATTCTCTTAAACTGGAAGAAGTTTGAGATGAGTCTGTTGCTAAGAATATGTTTAGCATAAGTTGGAAGGCACTAAATTACAAATTATATAGCAATAAGAGGATCCTACCAGTATGTATTGTATGTATTTATTCAATGGCCTTTTGACTCTTGAAATCAAAACATAATATATTACATGCCTAATCTGTTTCCATTTTCTGAAAATCCTACAGTCCAAATCACCTCAATTTCGTTCCAATTGAAATATAAATTAAGTCACATTCATGGCTACGTGTATAATGCAAATAAAAATCTCTGATATTCTAATTTAAATCTTAAATTTAAAAATGAAACAAAATTATTGTAAATACTTCCTTTTCTGCAGATTTGATGAAATTAGTTAGAGTATTTTATCTTATTAAAAATAAACAACAACAAATATAAAAAGAAATACACAATGTGCTAAGTGCAATTAATACTTATTAAATTTAAAATTTATAATCTAAAAAAAAAAAAAAAAAAATCAATCGTTGAATCAAAAGGCTATCGACTGCCAATGGCGGCGACTGCGTGGCCATTTTTAGGTGCACCCATGGGCATGGGCGCGCCCTTGACGCCCTTAACGCCCTTGACGCCAATGTCAGCTGGAGCTGCGCCTGTGGCCACATCTATAGCTGCACCAGCAGCATCAACGCCCATTGTGATTGCTCAACGCCCACCAACGACAAATCCATCAACACCTAGACGGAGGTATAATAAAAAAAAAGAAAAAGAAAACAATAAACTCAGAAAGAAAGAAAGAGAAAAAAAACAGAAGGACTTAAAAGCAGAATTCAAAATTTCTCTTTCCAACGTCCCCCAACACCATTTTAATCATTTTCAGTATAAAGTAAATATATTATTTCTTTATTTTGATTTGCATTTTGTCTACAAAATCCATTCGTGATTTATCCCCATTGCTAGAAGGATCTCTCTCTTCTTACAAAGTCTTTGTGATGACTTAATCAGATTTAACATAAATTCATTTAGTTTACATTATCTACTCAAAAATTGCATAGTCTGATTATAAATTTATAAATCCATTAAAATTGTAAGAACTTACTATATAACAACTCTGCCTGAAACAACATTTCGGTTACCTTCTGTTCATGAAACCAGTTTAAAAACACTGGTATTGCTAATCGAATTAACGAAATTACGATGTTGCTTTTACTGCTCTTAAAAATACTATATGGTATATTTACGCATAATAATGTTAAACCAGATTGAGACATCACATAGATAACATAATTGTCTTATTAAAGGACAAATGTTGTGTTGTGCCAATGATTTTTGAAAGAATGAGAAACTTAAGATTGACCTTCGGTGATCAGATTGATACACGGGTTAAACTATACACTATTATCAACTACAATATATTGTAAATTTCAGCTAATCAATATAAATTTGTATTTCACTTTTTTTTTAATTTTTGCACGAATTTTCCTTACATAATCGCCAAAGACACTCAGCAGCAGCAGCAGTAAATTAATTAATGATAAAATTACGAGTACATAAGCAAATTAAATGCATAAAATGTTATTTTTGTTCTACTATTCAACTGTTTTTATGTTTAATATTTCATTACAATTTGGCTTTTCATTTGTAAATAATACTTACTTAGCATTTTTCATATTTTATATATTACTTAGTTCCAACAAATCAAAATATTTGAATCAGTGGATGGGGCGCATAACCTATAGTCACCAACTCATCCACTATTGGTGTCATTAAATTAAATAGAAATAAAGTACAATACTACTTATATTGATCTGTAAACATCATACATATTGTAAATTGACTGCGGCCAGTTCCGAATGTTGTTGAACTTTAGCAACAAATACCAACAATTCACAATTTTATTCACAAAATTTTAATTGATTCGCATTCAATTTAATTTGAGCAGAAATAAATTTTTCTTTCCATTTATCAAATTTAAATTCATTTCTCTCTAATTTTAACTATCAACATTGGACTTGATAATATTTCTGGTTAAATTTAAAATGAATTCTTGTGTTGTGTACGTATATTCAATTAAATTGCGATTGAAATGCCCGAGCGCTCCATCATCTAAATTGGCAAATTGCATGCGACACAATGAAAATATTTTAATTTATTATTTCTTTTAATAAATGTAAATTATTCTTCAAATATGCTGCGTCGTTATGTCCATTGTCATGTTATTCCATTTTTCCAGTTCAGAGATTATAAAAATATTGGTCAAATATCATAATTGGGTTGATTAATTTACAATATACAATATCCTTTAAAGTAATGATATTTTTATACTCTTCACGCACCGAATAGTATTATAAGTTTGTCATGAAGTTTGTAACACACAAAAGGAGACATCGAAGTGCCCATAAAGTATATACTAGCTCAGTTCGACGACGCAAGTTGATTAAGCCATGTCTGTATGAATTAGCTGCCCCGGACTACGGAGAGGGTTATCTCCAATACAAACCCAAATTTATATTTTTATTAGAAAATCTCTTGTCTTTTTTGTATTATCGAACTGAAACTAGAATATTATAAGTGTATAACTCATACTCAGCAACTGTCGGCCTCAATGTCGAAATGCTATATTACTACTGCCTCTACCCTAAACATAAGTCCAATCAATAATATAATATTTGTAATATATATATAAAATATCCTTGACGATTGCTTACCTCGCCAATTTTAGAAATTTTTAATTGGTTCTCAAGGTACGCTGTTTGCTTGGCATCAGAAATAAAACGCAATCCCTTGGCCTACAGTACTCTGACTTTTTAGATATTTAATTTCGCTGTCAAGTCTCAGTCCGAGAGATTTCTTGATGCTTTTGAACGTTAGCTGCCTATCCATATACACCCCCATGTATTTATATACCGAATGGTGTTCGAGTTGCTGGTTTTTTTTTGTTGAATACCAATGTTCTAACGCCTTATCCAGACATAAAAAATAAGTAGATATTATTGCAGGGTGTCCGTGGATTCATAAATGCACCTATTTCTGGCGAGAATGCCCGTATCGTCTGCAAATGTGGCTATGATAAGATCCTGAGGATCCTCTAGCGGTGAATCTGAGCCAGTGGGTGCATGACATGCGTTAAAAGCGTGTAGAATGTCGGTCTCAAAATTCTACCCTGAGGGACACCTGTGCGAATAGCCTTGATGTCTGTTATCAGGTGAATAAAAGTTTCATCACTTTCCTCACAATAAAGAGTTTAAGGCAGTACCCAGCTGACTTGTATTACTGAGTCAACAGTGAGAAGTACTCAAAGTGCTAGTATTTGGACACTATAAATACCCTAAATTCTGAAAACCAATATTTTCTAATACGTAGTGAGTTATTATATTTTATTATAAAATATACTATTTTTACTAGATTTATATTCTATTTCACTTTCAATTTTATTTTTTGCTAATTTATTTGAATTGTTTCTATAACTAAATCATGTTTTGTTGCTTTAAAAAAATATTAGGACTATGCATTAATTTTAAAGGTTTTTTCACCAAAAATGGGGCTTTATTTCGATTTCAAAATGGATTGATACATCATTCAAAGTACTGTCCGTCGCTAGCCACAACCTTTTCCCATCTTTCTTTCAATTTCCGGATTCCGTTTCTCCAAAATTCCGGCTTCTGGGCGTCTATGAATGAATCGATCCATTTTTTGGTCTCTTCATATGAAGAGAAGCGGTGTCCAGCCAGCTTACGCTGCATCTCCCGGAACAAGTGGTAATCCGAAGGAGCAATGTCTGGGCTGTACGGCGGGTGGGGTAGCACTTCCCAGTTGAGCGTTCCAAGGTATGTTTTGACGGCCTGTGCAACATGCGGCCGAGCGTTGTCATGCTGCAAAATAACCTTGTCGTGTCTTTCGACCGTTTCCGGCCGTTTTTCAAGCAATGCTCGGCTCAAACGCATCAATTGACGTCGGTAGACTTCCCCAGAGATGGTTTCGTTGGGTTGGAGCAGCTCATAGTACACCACACCCTTCTGATCCCACCAAATACAGAGCATGAGCTTCGAACCATGAATATTCGGCTTGGACGTCGATGGCGCCGGTTGGCCGGGCTTGACATATGTTTTTTTACGCTTTGGGTTATCGTAATGGATCCACTTTTCGCCGCCAGTCACAATACGATGCAAAAAACCCTTCCGGCCAAGTCGTTCAAGCAGCAATTCGCACGTGAAAAACCGGCGTTCGACGTCTCTCGGCTTCAACTCGTATGGCACCCAATTACCTTGCTTTTGGATCATTCCCATCGCTTTGAGACGTCTGGAAATGGTTGCTTGGTCAACGTCCAACGTTTCGGCGAGCTCTTCTTGCGTTTGGCACGGGTCTTGGTCCAGCAATGCCTCCAATTCTGCGTCTTCGAACCTTTTGGGCTGGCCAGGTCGCTCCTTGTCCTCGGTATCAAAAACACCATTTTTGAAGCGTCGAAACCAGTACTCACAGGTTGAAATCGATGGAGTATGGTTCGGGTAGGCATCCAACAGCAATTGACGGGCTTGGGTGGTATTTTTCTTCAAATTGAAGCAAAAAAGCAAGGCTTCCCGCAAATTGCGTTTTGACGGCACGAAAGTTGACATACTCGGAGCACAAAAAAACTATGTTGTGTACACTTCAGCGAAATGACAGATGCTGGTAAACAAAGCCTAATGATGAGGCTTTGACATGAATATAGTTACAGTATTGCCAGATGCGATACTGTTGTAAATAACGCCATCTGTGTGCAACCTTTAAAATTAATGCATAGTCCCAATAATATTCATATTTAGGCGACGCCCAAAAGTATGCAATGTTTTCTTCTTCAACGTGAAAATAAGAATTAAATAATTTTTTGTTTTTCGTTTTAAATATCTAAATGTTTTTATTTACTATCATGTTGTGCATAGTCGAAATATTTTGTTAATGTAGTCATATATAATTTCTTGTAAGTGCAAAGCTTCCAGAGAAAAATCACCAAGTACAATAAAATATCCAAATAAGTAAAACAAAATAATACAACAATATAATTATAATAATAAATGCATCTGATCAATAAATTTTGGATGCATTCTACTGAATATTTATTGTTCTGATTTACTATTGTATTTCATTTTTGGTCATGTAAATTTAATCATAAAAATACAATTAAAAAACGCAACAAATTCATTATTAAACAAATAAATGTATTCGATGAAATCCTTTAAAACAATTAATAAAAAAAAAAAAAACTTATAAATAAAATTTGAATTAATGCAAAAATTGTGAATTTTATATGAGTAGAATTTCTTGAGATTCATGTTCTTAAGTATATTAATTTATTAATTAATTAATTGATTATGTATGTATGTATTTTGTAATCTTTATGTATATAAACAAAACTTAATTAAAAAAAAAAAAAAAAAGCATAGTACAAAAATATTTTTAGATTTTTTTATACATACATATATCCTATATATATCGAGAAAAAAAAATATAAAAACTAACCGCATGCGTTTTATGTTCTTTTCTTTTTCCTTTTTTTCTACTTTTGCACACAACTACAAACAAACAACACTCACATACATACATACGCCAATACATACACACATATATATATATATATACGTATACGTAAAACATACGTAATTATTTATGTACATTTGTTGACAATGAAACATAACTTATTACGTTGACATCGACTACATACATACGTCCTCCTATGCCCACCACGAACGACGACGACTATAAACGTTTGATGAATCGCTTTCAGCCGCCGTAGCCGCAGCCGCTGCAATGCGCGGAGTCGCAATCCAACGTGGACACGTGGGTGTGGTAGGAGCAACGCCGTTCCATCATCCGGCACTAGCTGCCGCTGCTGCCGCGCAGCAACAACATCAGCGTCAAGCCGCCGCCGCAGCTGTGGCAGCAGCCGCAGCCCATCATCAACACCAACAACAACAGCAGCAGCATCACCACCATCACCATCATGCTCAATTACCCCAACTAGGCCTACAGCAAACCATGCAATCGGTGCAACATTCAGCAGCCGCCGCTGCTGCTGGCATGCATACACCCGGCCAACGCAGGTGCGCCGTCCGTTGGTGCCGCTGCAGCCGCCGCCCAACAGCAAATGCAATCCTTTGCAGCTGCTGCTGCCGCTCAAACGAATGCCCATAATGCCCAGAATGCTGCCGCAGCAGCTGCTGCTGCCAATGCAGCTGCCGCCGGCAATCAAAGTGCTGCCGCTGCCGCATATGCTGCTCGTCTTGGTTCAGCGCCACCGACAAATGCTGCCCATGCTGCTGCTGCTGCTTCCATGGCTGCGTCGGCGAATGTCGCTGCCGCCGGCACCGCTTTGCATGGATTCGCGCCGTAAGTAGACACAAGAGAATGTTTGTTGTAATGGATGGCGAGTGGTAAGTGAAGTGGAGTGGAGTAGAGTGATCAATTCACTCTCCTCTCCCCTCCACTCCACTCTGCTTTTGTTATTGTAACTAAGTAAATGGCTTTATAACTTGTAGCTTAATAATGAAGAAGCTCTTTTAGTTGTGAAATCTTGGTCTTCTATTTACTATTTATTTTTATTTTGGACTTTGTGTAGTAAATCTTAGCTTTTGTTGCACTTGAAATAATTTAACCAACCAACCAACCAACCAAAGAGACAACAAACCAATCACCAAACTATCAATCAATCAACCAATTCAATTTATCATCTATAAATACTCGTATCTCTCATTCTGCATATATCAAAATAATATTTACTAAGCCTTTTCTCGTATTTCAATTGTATTCCATAAAAACTACGCATGCCATCACCACACCACCACCATATCACTCACCCACATACAGTGGGTGAACAAAACTGTTCACGAAATTGTTTTACTGAAATCTTAATTAATTATGTTTATTATATAAACAAAATCGACCTTAATATATATCTTTACTATTATATCGTTAAATAAATTTAATCCAGAATATTTTCAAATTTAACTTGATAAGTAAATTGTATTATAGACTATTCGATAGACATAAAGGGAGCATGGATTTCTGGTCAAAAAAAAAAAAAAACAAAAACACAAGAGTAAAGAAGCCTTGGCATTTGCAAGGATATTAAAACGGCATAAAGTTTGACATAAACGTTTTTTTAGGTATTCATTAGAGAATGGTAAACGTGACGGAAGATCAATTTCAACTCGCGCTTCCGAAGTCATCAGAAAAGTTTACGATTCTGTAACAAATGACCTTAGTTTTTATCGCTTTCACTCCTTTTAAGTTTATTTAAATTTTACATTGCGCTGTAACTTCACTAAATAAATAAATAAATAATGTTGGAAGAAGATTTAAATATTAACTTTAGAGATCAAGTTCTTGTTCTTGAACTTGTACAATATTATTATTATCTTGTGATGATAAACGAATAAATGCATTAAATGCAAAATTAAGAGAAAATTGTTGTTCTATACAACTACCGCTGGGACTTATCTTATGTTATATTATGAATCGAGGATAACAGGTCCACAATAGCACAAAACAAAAAAAAAACAACATTTCCTCAATGAATTGGGTAAAACAAAGATACCCCACACTTAAACTGATAACCAGAAATCACTTCGCGAAACAATCTCTGTATGTTAAATCATTAATGGTATTCATCTGATTTAATCCCTTGTGACTTTTACTTGTTTCCAAGTTAAAATTAAAGATAAAATGATTATTCACACCTTCCAAAAGCTTCAACATGTTCTTGAAGGCAATTTAACAAAACGGACTGGATCACTAATTTCTGGACCAGTACTGAGACTTAATTGTCACTCCGTTTATCTTCGATTATTTCACACTCTTTCCAACATCTTCCCTAGAATGGTAATATGTATTCCCGACAAAAGAGAATGCTGCAAAGGGTATTTTGATGAATTGTGGAAGATGGCCTTAGGGCAGCATGCTTAGAATTCATTAGAAAGTCTGTTCTAATTAATTGTACTTATTATAAGATTTGGAATATTTTGTATTTATTTGCATTAATGAAATGCAATTATTTTATTTTTTTAATAACACAATTAATGAAAATTTGTAAATTTTAGTGAACAGTTTTTTCCACCACTGTACTGTTTGTACATAAAGATATAAAATAAGTGCAAACACAATTAATAACATCATGATTCAGACACAACATCAACACAATCACTCATACATATGTACACTCGAACATACGAGCATGTATGTTGTATCTCAAAGATGAAGATAACTGATGTACATACATAAAATCTTTATCATATCTAGTCTACTTTTATAGTGGGTGCTGCTGTAGTAGCTTTTAGTTTATAATGCTGAAACTTATCCTTTTATTCTTTATTTTATATACGTGTATGTTTGTTCTCCATTCAACATTTTACTACTCATGTAACTCGTTCCCAAAGTATGCAAAGACCTTCAGAGCAGATACATTTGAATTGATCATTTGATAATAAATAAATAAATAAAATTAACCTTAAATTCTTTAGACTTATACAATGTTCGCATAGCACGTTAATCAATTTGTCATTCTATATACTTGTACTTATGTCTGTGCATATCATATGTATGATCTATCGACTTTGATCTTGAGAATCCAATTACATACTTACTTACTATATGCAATACAATCTGTGGGACGATCAATCTACAATGTAATACTTACTCCTAGGCGTATGCGCAATGATTATTACTGATAACTTACTATTACCACATAATTCTATAATAATTTTGGTGGCATTTTGGAAATTATTCAATTGGCATCAGTTGGCAAGCATGTGCCATGTTTTGTCATGCGACTCTGAAACAATCTTATTCAATACTATAATCGTATCTCTCTATTTACTACAATACACTTTATAATCGTACTACAATCTATATGTATAATATAATTAGGTGCATGTTGTTTATAATGAGCATAGACGGAAGTAGCAGTTTTTCATTTTTAAGTACAATAATTGATATGAAATACTCGTAAAAAAAAAAGATCAATGGGTTTTTTTTTTTTTTTCGAAGTTTAGTTTAAAAAAATATTTGTTAAGAAAAGCGCGTTTAGGACAGGAGGAGAGTCTATTTTTATATTGACCTAACATATTTGATGATCAGGAATTAATATCACGTTCATAGGCAGAGGATATGTTAGAACATAGGAAACAACAAATAAATTTTGAATTTTGCTTCAAAGTGCTGAAAGCTACTTTTTTCTTTTAATTTCTACCATAATTTCTTTATTTTTAATATATATAACTTTAATGTTAATACTAAAACAAAATCAACATAAATTTTTCTACATGATTCTTCGCAGTGTTTACTATGATCCCTTCTTAGCAGCTGCTGCAGCCTCCGCTGATCCAAATTTACGCTTCCAGGTAAGTTTCTAACTACAATGTTTACAATTATAGATCAGATACAGAGACAAATTATATATGGTATACGTACATATGTGAAAGATAATAGGGAAAATCATGAAAGAATTTCAGTTGTTATGATTTTCCCTATTTAAAGGCCATTATTATTTATTAAGATATTCTACTTTAATATATACATATTTTTAATTTACAATAGTATTTAGCATTTTTGATTAAATCAATTTCCTAGCAAAATTTTCAATTCGCATTACATTGAAATTTTTATAATTAATCGTAACTTTACAGGCAGCCAAACCGGTCACTGAAGTTCCAGCCGCTCAGCCAGCCGCTATACTAAATGTAATAATTGCCAAATTATCAATTTTATCCTCAATTGAAAAAGATACAATTGCGTCTAACTATGCTTTTGTAGTTTATTTCTTTCACCTCTCTAATGCTTCCTTTTTCTTTTTCATTTTTTTTTTTTTTTTTATTTTTTTTTTGTGTGTTCTTGTGCATACATTTTTGGTTTTGCGTTTTAAAATTTCTATACCTTTCACACCAGTTCAATTAGTTATAAGGTTTGTAACCCATAGAAAGTATATCTTGGCATGAGTGAGGAAAAGCAATGGTTCCAAATTCTTTTGGCTGTGATACGCATATTCAAACAACAGTTATACTATCCACACATTGAATAGTATAAAAGGTTTGTCATGAAGTTTGTTACATGCAGAAGGAGACATCGCAGAACCCATAAAGTACAATATATACAATATATTCTTGATCAACTCTACGAGACGAGTTGTTTAAGTTATGTCCGTTTGTCTGTCTGTCTGCCTGTCTGTCCGTCTTTATGTATGCAAATTTTGCACAAGAAGCAGTACATTTGTCGGAATGAGTCGAATCGAACCTCCCATGAAAATCAGGTCTTTATTTGAATACCCTAGAGGTACTGAATCGTATAGCTCCAAATTAAACCCAAACTCAAATTTAGGTTTTTATGAGAAAAACTTTTTTGTTTTTGTGTTACCGAACTGAAATTTTGACAGTATAAGTGTCTGACCCATATTCAACAACCATATACATTTCAAGACCCTGGGATTACTGGATCGTATAGCTCCCATACTAATATTTCGAAATAGTCTAAATTAACGTTCTTTTTTTTCTAGATTGTACTTACTCTGTACTCTCTATAATTTATTGGTTTGTAATGACAAACGTAACATTTAAATATATCAGATCAAATTGGCCCAATAAATATTTCATATTTCTCCAAATTCTTGTTCGTCACTTGGGGTGTGAAAGGTATGTAAGCTTCGGTGCACCGAAGTTATTGTTTGACTTGGTTTATTTTATCCTTACTTTATTTAATCTACATATAAACTATATACGTACATTTATGTATATCATCTTTCTCTCTACTTGTGTGTTTTTCTGTCTTTTTAACATAAAAATTAATTTTAAATTCAATTCTTAAAACAAAGCAAAAATTCATAATTTTTAATATTTTCTTTACTAAAATTTACTTCTTCGGTGTTTTGGTTTTGGTCTTGCAAAAAAATATTACAAAAATGCAAATTTTAAACTATTTAGAGTAACTTAATTATTTATATCTAAAGTAATTTATTTATTAATTAATTTATATTTCTGTATAAAAGATTTAAAACGCTTGATTTTTTCACTTGTACTTACAATATAAAAATATTCATTCAGTCATCTACAACAATTTTATCCAGTTTTATTAAATACGATTTAACTTAAGTATTTCCATTCTACATAATAATATAATGTTTTCTTTTTTTGTCCGCAAAAAATTGATCTTTACATGTAGTAAGATATTGAATCTTCCACACACTGGTTGGTGAAGGCATTTAAGATCCCATTAAGTATACAATAGGAATGAGCAAATGGAATAAACTATCATACAATATATGGTATACCTATACTTAGCCTAGGCTCCATATAAAACCGATGCAATCTTTTAACTATTGCAAAGTTAAATCTATACGAATAAACGGGGCTTGCAATATAAAGCAATATGTTCGATCAGGCAAGCATTTAGAAACATGCCAGTTTCATCTGAATTAAGGATATCATTCGAATCATAATTTTATATCAAATCGCTCAACTCCAGAACCTTCAACACACATTTTCTTAAATGTGATATTGTGGCGCTGCTTGCTTTGGTAAAAAACAGAACTTTTCCCTTAATGGGAATTTATCCAGATCTTCAGATTGTTTCTAGCGGTTTAGTTTACAGCGTGAGGATGATTTCATAATAAACTATAATTTCCGTATAATTGAAGGGATTGTTGATGGAGCAATTGCAAATTGTTTCGCCACCTCAATTCACAATTGATAATGAATTGCTAAAATTATATTTTGGTTTTGTTAGGTTGATAAAGTTTTATGCGTATGTTTGTTTAACACTTTGAATGAAATAATCTAACTAAAAAAAAACAACACAAATTCAGAATAGGCGGCAAAACTGTCTTTAAAAATCAACAGTATTTGAACTGACAATGAACTCAAATTTGCACTACGAATTCTGAGAGGATTTAAAATGGTTTACGATTTTTAAGAGATTAAATATTCATTGATTTGCAAATACAAAATACGAATTAATAAGGGGTTTTATTGCCATTTCAGAGTTTTCAAATTATCGCGAATCGACTGTATAACAAAACAAATTAAGACACTATATTCGCGAGTTCCTTAATGATGGAAAACATAAACGCAAAATAAATACACGTTAAAATACGGGTGTCTTTGGGTGCAAAAAATGTTAATGGGTCATGAAGCTTATCCACAAAATATTTCTTAAACTATTTATGTAGTTTAGGAGGTTGTGGGTATTGGCACCACTTGACATTTGTAGACTTGATTGACTGTCATAGAAGAAATATGTACTGTTATCTCCGAAACAGTCATGCGCCTGGACTGACGGACAAGAAGACAATCATTTCGTTTCTACACACTAAGCATTTCCAGTTGTCCATCAATGGATCTTACTACCTTCCTTCTCTATAATGCACACACACTTAACCAACTAAATAAACTAGAATAAATGTATCGAAAATCTTAATATTACGGATAAGTAACACTTTTTGTTTAAGCAACTCTTTCACTTACTTAGTGAAGAGCTTCAAGTGAAAACAATCGGATTACTATGTAAAAATGGTATTTCCCACGAAGAGAATCATTCGAATTTAATATTTTTTATTACATTTCAACTTAAATGTATACATTTGTAATACAAATTTTGTATGTAAAGCAACTTTTCTTTATCAAACAATTTTTGAAATATTATCTTTCACGCAGAAACCACATATAGTTCACATAAATGCGACCAGCATTACAATGAATTATTGTTTGTATTTATAATACATTACAAGTGAAAGATTACTATTGTAGATCGAATGTTAGTAGAATTTTCTCCTATTTTCATACGTCAATTTGTATTTATATGTATTTCAAGAAAAGGAAAAAATACACATAAAATTTTAACTTTGTCCCCGAAATTGAGCAAGCGCAACACTACATAGAAAATATTGCTCGATTCCTGCTCAAGGCAAGTCGTGTCCTGCACTTTTCTAATTTCCTCTTTTCCTTCTTAACTGTCCCGTGAACTGAAGACCTCTGTCGCTATTGCTCATATTAATTACTAGATTATAATTTGTAATTTCAATCTTAGGTCTAATAAATAAATCAATAAATATTGCTCTATGTCTATGTATCAAAATCTTTAGGCATATAAAAAGTCGTTTTTGAAAAACTGATCAGATTCTTCAAATTGAGTTTGTGATTTGTTGAGGAGTCCCACTCCCTTTTTAATCATTATTATTATTCATTGTAGAAAGATTATGGTAACATTGTTACAAATATGAATATTTTATCATACAATAGTTTTCATTATACTCTTCACGGAAGTGAATAGTATTATAAGTTTGTCATGAAGTTTGTAACAGGCAGAAGGAGGCAAAAAAAACACATAAAGTATACGAGGTGTGACAATTAAGTAACGGGACTGAGTATACCACAGTCGTCTGTCTTTAGCTTTAAGAGTGGGGATGGATGGTGAGTGACCTTGATTCCTACTGCGCAGAATCCACTTGATCCCGCCTCTCTGTCTAGTCTAGTTTGCTTTTAAACCTAGTTTGAGTAAAGTGTTGTGTAATAGAAGTGCCGGAAAAATGATTAGTTCAAAAATTGATCAACTCGAGTAGACAAATTGATTAAGCCATGTACGTCTGTATGTTTGCAAAGAAGGCCCTCAGTTTTTTAGCTAGAGAGCTGAAACTTTGCACGAGCTTCTCTTTTTACCATACGCAATACATTTGTCGGAACCACCCTAATCGGACCACTATGGGGGTACCTCCCACACAAACCACCCATCGCATTCATATTCTTATTAGAAACAACTTTTTTTGTTTTTTGTCCTATCGAATTCAAACTTAGACACTATCAGTTTACAATATAGGCGCAGTACATTTGTTGGAACCAGCCCAATCGGACCACTAAGGAGGGTACCTCCCATATAAATCCCGTGAAGTGTATTTCATCTTCGGCATAGTCGAAGATAACCTTCTTCTATTTGTTTTTAAATTAATTTTATCTACAATAATTAATTTAAAAACTAAATCTAATAATCAAATTATTTGATGTATTTTTTCACGTTGTAAGCAAATGCTATTTTTTATATTTTGTTTTTGTATCTTTTGTTTATGTAACACATTATTTTTTCTGGTATCTACAAATTGTTAAAAACAAAAAAAAAAAAAAAAAAGGAACCAAACAACAAACAACAAAAAGTCATTCTTAAAAATTATGTAAAAAGTTATTTTATACTAAAACCAAAAAAGAAACAAACACATTATCGAAATTTACTTGCAAACTTACAGCGCCGCACTGTGACTACGCTAAACAGTTCCCCACATACGATCAACCGCATTCCGGTACCACAAAATGTCTTGGTAAAAATTCTATATAATATTATTTGTATATTTTTAAAATCGTTCGTTCGTTCGTTCGTTCGTTCGTTTCTTTGCTCCATTGTTCTTTTGTTTGTTTGATTTTTGATATATAGAAAAAATTTAAGAAATTAAAAATGCCTGCAGAAATGTTTTCATTTGTAGAACAAAAGTTGAGCACTTTGAATTCTGTTCTTATCTTTTTTTGTTTAAAAAAAGAAAATTCTGTAAATAATCAAAATTTTGTTGGCTTATCAAAGATTAAATGCACATTTATTTATTATTTTAACATACAATATTTTATGTATGAATTATTAAATTTAAATTAATTTGTAGTTAATCTCAAGTGTTCGCTTTACTGTCACACGATTGCCTAACAAGAAAGAACATGTTCTGGCAACAATTGTTGTACTATACAATATACAATAAAGATTAAACCTACTTATATGACATCACCATGACCATATAATAATTAATATAATGCATACATATATAAATATTTTTGTATTAATTGTAATTGTTTTTATTTATTGTATTCTATTGTAGTTTGTTGGCTTAGTTTATAGTTGGTAAAAGAGAAATCAAATGTCAAATGTTATTGATTGAAGTATTGTAATTGTTATGGACCCCTCCTCCGATTTAGTCACTCTCAGAATTGGTTATGTCTTTCTTGGCACCATTAACATTTATACATTTGTAAACATTTCAGGCAACTGGTCCCTTATTAAAGACGCCACTGTCTCAGGCCCAACAGGCATATGCGAGTGCAGCCACTACATACACGGCAGTGGCAGCCCGAGCAGCTTATGGAGCAGCAGCCGCTGCCGCAGCCCAACCGGCTCTTGCTGGTTACGCAACCGTTGCTGGGTAAGTTCTCAGTTAACCATTTTAAACGAACAAAGTTTTCCCAAAAGATAATACTTACAATCAATCAAAGCATATTCCATTCATTTATCACCTCAACCATTTTATGAAGAATTTAGAATGGTCTATGGGTAATCGTATTAAAGCATTTTGGAATCTTTTAATTTGTTATTTCATGTTATTTTATTTCTATTTAGTTTTTAATGTTCTAATGTATTGACTTTTTCTTTAATTAAAATTTACAGTCGTGGAAATTAGCCTATAAAATTTGCGGCAATCATAGTTCCCTATTTGGGGTATAGATGCTAATGGAACTTTAACAAAATTCATAAAATAATAGTAGTGAGAATTTGAGATGACAATTTGAAACACTTGATTGATTTTCACTTATCTGTTACTGTGCCGCCAGTTGGCGTTTCACATTAACATGCAACAAGGAAACAAGATATTCGTACGAAGAATTATATTTCGGTCTAACATTCACCAATAAATGAATAATAATAAAATGAATATACTAAACAAATCACTCACGAAATCGTGCCTCTCTCACACAATTTGCTGTTGGGTATGTCGACAATTAAAATTTAATAGAGAGAGATACGTTTTCGTGAGTGGTTTGTTTTATAGTCTTCAGGTGGTTGGTGGCTATACATCAGAAACTTATACTGTCGAAATTTCAGTTTGATCGGATCACTAGGGAGGGTACCTCCCATACAAACTCTAATTAAAATTCAGTTTCTTGTTAGAAAAACTTTTTTGTTTTTTGGACAGAAATTTAGACACTATAAGTTTTTGATATAGACGCGGTACATCTGTTGGAATCAGCCAAATCGGGCAACTAAGGAGGTACCTCCTATACAAACCATAATGTTTCTTGTATGGAGACCCCTTTAAGTTTTTGATGTAGGCGTTTTACAACTGTTGGAATAAGGCATGTCGTCCAATTAGGATGGATACCTCCCATACAAAGCCACCATTAAAATTCAGTTTCTTATTCGAAAAACTTTTTCACTAACAGAAATTGAGACGCAATAAGTATTTAATATAGGCGCGGTACATTTGTTGGAATCAGTAAATCGGACCGACCACTAGGGAGAGTACCTCCCATACAAACCCCAATTTGGGACGGAACCCTCCGTGTACGAGTCTGAGTTCTTTAAGTCATCAAATTTGATGTTGTTCCTTGAATGCAAAGCAATGTTTTTCTTCAAGGACTTTTTGACTCACGCATTTTGTATTATGTAAATGTATAGGCAAACCACGATTGTAAATGCAATTTAGCATCAAATAATTTATTAATTTATTGTATGTTTTGATATTTTGATTTTTACTTGTAGGAATTTTAATAACTATGATTTTTTTCTTTTTTATTTAAAATTTTTACATAATTTATTTTTTCTTTGCACTTTAACCATTTTCATTTAAATATAAATTTTCTTTTTGTAGTGAAAAATTAACAAAAAAACCAGAAGAAAACAGAAAAACCGAGTTACAACAGAGAATCGAAGAATTTTGTAAATCAATCTTAGAATTAAACATATTTGATTAGACCCATAGAGCTACGACACTAAAACACACATATACACATACAACTTTCAACAAAACTTCTTCAAACCTTGTAAATAACCATTTATATAACAAATCACTAACCATCAGTAATCAACCCATCATCATGATCAATAAAACAATTGAATCAAGTTCATATTTGTAGAGACAAACGAAAAAAGTTGCAAACTTAATTTTAAAACAAACAAACCGAAAATTTTTTTAGTTACGCACGTGAATATGCAGATCCTTATCTTGGACATGGCATTGGCCCAGTTCCCGGCTATGGGGTAAGTCAATATTACTATATTTTTACATTGATAATTGTATATACGAGTATTGTATTTTCGATCGCCAAATCAATCTATAAATTCTTAATATTATCAAAATCTTATAAATAAAAAACGCATAAAAACGTTAGTGAAATAAAAATAATTTGAAATAATCAATTAAATAAATAAATTTAAAGTAGAACTTCATAGTATTCTGTAGCTCAGAGTTCCTTGATTTTATTTATTTTTTTATCACAGATCACTTTGTAAATTGAAAATTTTAACATGTATCAATAAACAAAATGTAGAATATAATATTTTCAATTTTAATCATGTCCTAACTGAACGCGGTTCAGTTTCAGAATCTAGCTATATCAGATCCTGTATTTTACATAAAGTTTACTACTGTTTACTAAATATTTATAAAAGAGTGATGCTCATATACATCTGAAAGAGAAGTTTCTTTTTTTATGTTTGTAGAGAATTAAGATGTTAGAAACTGAGAAATTCATAAATATAAGAGAAATAATTTATTTAATTTGTGTAATGCTGATTGAATTCACTTGATCCTGGCATCAGTTGGTGTAGAAAATATAATTTGAAATTATTTTTTTAATCAAAACCATATTAAACATACTTAACATACTTTATGTTGAAAAACTACGTACCTCAAAGATGAAAGTAACTAACTGACCTATTCTCAATGTTATCACAAAAAGTTCTTTTTAACATCTGTCTGTAAAGAGCATGTTTACCATTCTGTACACTTCAGTTTATGCCGGCTTGCCAACCTGAATAGAAATGAAAATACATATTTTATGAATTAAGAGTAATTCAGACTATTTAAAATGTTTGATGTGAATTTAACTTTTTCCCAAAGTTGGCATGCCTGAATATGAATTACTATTATCACGCAATGATTTTTACACATCATTTTCTGATATCTTCAAGGTATCAGCTATTGAGATAGCAACTTCATTTTAGAGACCCTAAAATTTAAAAGTATTTATGAATTTTCTTTATGTTTTCCGGAACAATTGCCGATTTTGGGCGACCGGAAAGTTCGGCACCAACTTTATACTTATAATAATTTATATGAATTTACGGGAAATCAAATAAATAATTGAAGTAAAACATTTTTAGAAGTAAATTGAACTCTTTTTTGGCACCAATGCTTCACAGTTTTCATTTGGAATTGAATCGTACTGATTGTCCACATATTGTCAATCAGTGAAATAAAGCTCCAAGCTAGTTTGATAGCACGAATAAGATCTGGTATGGGAGAATAATATTGATATCCCTCCACATAAATATTCTTATGCTTAGGTTGCAGCTATTTATGCTTATGAATATGAATTAGTATTAATTCACGCATAATCATGTCTACGGTAACGACTCGAAAGATTGTCAAAGAATGAAAATTCTTTTTTTTCCAAAGTTCTCATATTAAAATTGTCGTCCCCAAGTGCCAAAATACGAAATCGCTTCCTACACTATGATATCCCTTCCCTGCATTGCAGAAGGTCCAAGTGAGAGGTACATTTCTATAAAAATTATGTCATCGAGGACTTCAAATTAAACTTTTTGTCGCCTGAGAAGGCAACGCGATTCCCATGTAGTCCGGGTTGAATGAGCATGACAAAAACTAATGTGTTAGGAATGGTTGAAGTGGAAGGTTTTTTTATGTTTTTAATCTGTTTACGTATATGTTTAGCTTTCTGAATAATACATTACCGTAGCATTAACACCACTTTGTTCTTTTATCTTGGCAACTTAGTCATGCGATTTTGAGGCCTCTCTCAAAATAAATCGTGTACAAGCATCTGTGTATTTGCCATTTCATCTGATTTCCATATTTAGCCACTCACATACTTAAAAAAGTGGACACGATCTTATAAACTCTTATTAATGGTTTTCTAACTAAATTTTGAAGACTTCGAATGATGATTTCGAATCTGCCCACAGTTTGAGATACAGTTATTTCCTTCGTACATACTAAAATATTGATCATGAGTTCAGAAAGGCTCAAAGCAGGAATATTTTTAACTGCCCACAAATTCCCAAAATGATCAGTGGCTCTAAATTCCGCGGGTTAATGTCAGCAATTGAGAAGAACACTGAGATTCGTTTGTTTCGGCTTTTTAAAATTTCTTAGGCAATAGAAAGGGTGATGATTACGTTGAGCGTGTTGAAAAGATGTTGTCTCACTTCCAGCAACATGGATGCAACAACATAAGCATAATTATAACCATTTAGATAATTTCCTGGAAAATCTTAGTGAAATAAATGAGAACAGGTTTAACACAAGAAGAAGAAAGCTGCAGCTCAAAAACTAGAACTGCCAGAAGAAAAAAACTGAAAGCAGATTTGAAATTAATAAGCTCGAATGTGTAATTTGTTGGGCTATTCAAGTCTCGCAATTTCTTTATAAATAAAAGTGTATTTAATCTTCAGTTTTATCGTTTTCTTTTATTTCATTTAATTTATGTAATTTTAATTTGGATTCTTCTTTCTATATTTTCCATTTTCTTTAGGCTACAATGTATCGCGGTGGCTTCAATCGATTTACGCCATATTAAATTTAATCCTGAAATCGACTAATGTCATCAATGTAATACAACAAGAGTACCAGACAAAAGCAAAATGGATAAAGGAAACTCTCATTCGTATAGGAAGACAAACAAAAACATACACACACACACACACACACACACACACCCTAATTGATGAAATGCTCAAAAAAAAAAAATCATCCGAAATACTCAAATTAAAAACAAAAATGCAAATGCAAATGAAATATGTTAAAAAATAAAATTTCGTCTTGAGATTAAAATCAAAGCAAATCCAGGAAAAACAGTAAAATTGTGACTTGGCGCTGGAAAGAGAATATAAAGCCAACTTTATGAGAAGACAAAAATTAAAACCGAAAGCAAACAAAATAATATAGTTGAAGTGTAGTTGTTTAAATCAAAATCGTCCAGATAAATAATTTAAAACATAAAAACAAAAAACCAAAAAATACATTTTATATAAATTAAAAAAATTCTTCAAGTTTTTGAAATTGAAGAGCAAAAGTTTTGGATAACAAAGAAAGAATGTGAAAAGCTTCTCGCGTAGATTTTTACAAAAAAGAAAAAACCAAACAAAAAAAAAAACACATTAAATTATGCTGAATAAAATTATAGAAAATATAAAAGCAAACAACTTCATTAACACATGACATCTTCATTATCATCTCAGCATAAAGTTGGAATATTTTCTTCTTCTCTTAATTTAATTGTAGCCCATTTCACCTTTTGCAAAATTTAATTCAAATTTTGTTTAAAGTTTTCTTCCAAAGAAGAACAAAAATTCGTTAATTTTATCGACAAAATACTTGCTCATATTTAAAATATTATTATTATTATGATTATTATTATTATATAAATTTAATACAAAATATAAATAAAAAAAAAAAGTAGTTCATATTTTAGATGTAGAATTCGGAATGAGAAAATTAGAAATTTCAAGCAAATCAAATATTCTGTATTATTTTTATATACAAGAAACACAAAAGGCAAAGCTAATATAAACATTTTGTCAAAAATATAAACAAAAATACAAATTTTCTTAATGTTGCCAAAATGATGCAGAAATAAAGATTTCAATTTAGAGAAACAAAATAGAAATTTATGTATGTGCACACACACTGAAATCCAAAGAAACAAAACTCATTTTATTTTTTATTGTGTTTAAACAAAAGCAAATAATTTTATTATTTTTAGAAACTCAAATCAAATCGAATTGAATTGAATCGAATTTATTGTTAATTTTTGTTTAATTATTCTCATTTTATAATTAATATTATTTTGTCATACGTATGTTTATCATATCATATAAATTTATATGTCGCATAATTTTAGAAGACGCACAAAGTCAGTTGTCTATCAATGTCATTATACGAGTATTTCTTCTTTTATTATATTTTCGTTTGATGTTCCTGTTTATTATTATTATTATTAATTTAAAATATTTTATATATAAAAACTCATTCATACAAAATCAAAGCAATTTGGCAGCTAAGAAAGCAAAGAAATGTAAAAAAAAATATATATATAAACAGAAAACAAAAAGGAATTTTATTTAATTTTAAAAAGAAAAATTGAAAAACAAAAAAAACAATCCAACAAAAAGAAATTAATGAAGAGATTTTGCTCAAAAGTAGCGTAAATTTGAGAGTAAATCAATACGTAGACATATCCTTGATATATACAATAAACTAATAATAATATATATATATTTATATATATATATATATAGATATATATATATATATATAATAAAAATATAAAATGAGCTATGGTAAAGATAATTTAGTAGTCGTCGTATCCTCCTCGTCTTCGTCAAAATCGTCGAAATCGAATTTTAGATTTTAATGATAAACAAAAAAGAAAAACCAAACAAACAAACATCAAATGAAGTAAATTTGCAAATACAAACAAAACAAAAAAAGAAAAACAGCTTCCATATGCAAATTTCTTTAAATATAGGAATACACACACATACACCCACACACACACACACACATACACATAGTATTTGTAGTGTTTCTTTTTCATTAATTCTTTTATTTATTTAGATATAAAAGAAAATATTTGTAATCTATTTGAAGATGATGATGTCGCCAATCACAACTCAATCAAAAACGACGACGAGAAAAGAAGAATTTATTTTTCCAAATTTATGAAAATGAAAACAAAAAAAAAAAAAACCCAAAAAAATCAGCAACAACAACAGAAACAGCAACAGAAAAAAAAATCACCTTTAAATATTTTATTTTTTTTGAAACTTTGGAAATTTTCAAAGTTGTAAAAAGAAACAAAATTAATTTTATTTTTATGAAATATTTGTGTGCTTTTAACTGTTGTTGTTGTTGGATTTGTGTAAACATTTTTATGTTATTTTTATTAAATGTATTTTCTTTTAAACTCAACTGAGTAAAATGGAAGAGAAAATGGATTCAAAGATTTTTATAAAAAATTAATTTTAATCATCAATAAATCATTTTAATGGAAATGTTGACATTTTCTTAATGCCAAAGTTTTATTTTTAATGTCATTTACTATTATTTCACTTCATTTCAATTTTTTAGTAATAAAATTATCATATGAAAAAATTAATTTAAAATAAAAATAATCATCTTTTTAGTATTTAGTTTTTATTAATATAAAACTTTATAAAAAAAAAAAAACAAAAAAAAAATCAGAAAAAACGATTTCATTTGTGTAGTTTAGTGTTGTTCACGTTTCTTCCTTTTCCTTTTCCTTCTTATTCTTCTTCAATATAATATGCGGTGTGGCATCTATCGCACTCAGTTAAATTAAAAGATTCAATTAAAATTTATTAATTCAAATGGAAAACAAAATGAAATTAAAATCCAACAATTGCCAAACTAAATGTAGCTTTCAAAATGAAAATAAAAAGTAAAATAAAAATTAGAATCTAAATATAAATAAACAACAAAATAAAACAAATTCAATAATATTATTTATTAATGATATATAAATTTAAATATAATCTTATTTACACGGCTACTGGAAAAAAACAAAAAACTGCACCAACAAACTAAGTAAAATGCAAGGATTTCTATTTCTCATGTTTTGTTTATTTTATTAATTCGAGGATTTTTTCAGTAGCCAACAATGGGAAAGTGATTTCACTTAATTTTATTTAAAAAGATAAAAACAATATTTAAAAAAAAAACCAAAACCAAACAAACAAACTTCCAAATCAGAAAACTAATAAAAATCTAAATTATTTTTACAAATTTTATTATATAAAAATCAACTTCCACCGCAGTTTTTTAAACAAACAAACACACAAACAATTTTCGTCTTATGCAAAAGAAAATAAAATTTAAAAAAATTACTACACAAAATAAAATTTAAACTAAAATCACATAAATAAAATACAAAAAAGACAAAAAAAAAATATATATATATATAAAAATGAATAAAAATTGCAGCAGCTAAAAATCTCTTAATTTTATATAATTTTCCCTTTTTTTATTTATTTAACTAAGCACTGAAAATTAACTCAAAAATATTGGAAAATCAAATTCACTAAATATTTTATATAAAGTAAAATTAATTTTAATTTTAAAAAGTGTAAAACAAAAATATGTGCCAAATTGTACGAAATTTCTCCATTTTCTTGTATTTAAATGGAGACCTTTTTCTTATCTAAAGAATAAGAATAAACAAAAATATAATCATTAATTATATTTATTATTTTTAAATTAGAATTAACAACAGCAACAGCAACAAGAAAAGTGAAATGCATATTTTTAAATTAGCATTTGTGTATAAAATATACGAAAGTAATAATAAATTATATACAAAAATTAAATGCAAAAGCAACAAAACAAAACAAAATTCTCGTATGAATAAATTTGAAATGAAAATGAGTAGCAGAAAGAAAAGTTGTTTTCTCTTCCTTACAATGAAAATTTTAGCGCTAAAAATTTATGCGGATGCTGACGATGATAATAATAATAATATTGTATTATTGCAATCAAATGCATCACACAAAAAAAAAAAAAACAAATTATAATAAAATATAATAAACACAAAAAAAATCAAAAGAAGGACAACAAGACAAGAACACAAAAGTATTAATGAAAAGCAATTGTAATTTTACTTGATTTCATTTATGTTTATTTGTCATTGGTTATTTTGTTATTTCGTCAACTTTAAATGGTGGCAACTAATCCATCCTCTCTCCCCTCCTTTTTCACATTGCAATTCCCATTTCTTAATTGAAATTCATTTAAATTGGCTTAAAATTTAATCCTCTAGAATTTTATTTACTTTTTAATTAATTTATTATTTTATTATTTATTTCATTGAAATTTTTACCAATAAAAGAAAAATCATAAATAATATTTGAAATTTTTTCTGTTTTCTCTTTTCTTTTCATTCCTTTTAATATGAATTTTCAATTTGTAAGGTTGTGACAAATTGTAAAAAATATAAAACAAAAAACAAAATATGTTTAAAAAAAAAAATGAAAAAGATTAATGTAATAAAAACAAAAACAAAAACAAAAAATATTTGAAATTCTTACACAAACATTAAAAAAAGGAAAAAATAATAATTAAAAAAAAAAAACAATTATAATAAAAAATGAAATGGAAAATGCAATAAAATAAAATAAAAATAACTTGGAAAAAATATTGAAAATAAAATTGAGTTTTTCTTTTTTAGGCGCCCCCGACATGATCATGCGTGTGATCATCTTGCTGCATGGAAGCATGAATACTGAATTCAAAATAATGTTGCATACTTTTCGTATGCATTTCTGTAGAGTGTTGATTCTGCGAATTTAGAGTAAGAAAAGTGTAATAAAAGCCAAGTCCATTAAGAGGGTTGCTATTTATTTTTCTGACCTTGGCAACCGTAAGTGATATTTTCCATCCTAACTTTTTTATAACATTTTGCGATTTTAGCGTGATTTGTGTTGTGTACAGGAAATTGAAATCTTCATCTTGGCCAAAAAATGAAATTGACTCGTGAACATTGTCATAACTTTCGAAGTTGATTCTCAGCACAATCGAAGGATTGCCTTATTTCTTTAGCGTTAAAGGACTGTAAAAAACTGGTACAACGAATTCAATCGGGGTCGATGTTTGCTTCAGCACAAATTCTGCGAATGTCGTCCAAAATTGCTTGTTTGCAAAGGATGTCACCGTTGTGGGTAAACTGATAATGCAATCATCATGTGGCATACCGTGAGATGGAGGCATCGTTGGGCATAAGTATGACAGGCGTCAATTCTTACTACATGAACATAATCTGACAAACGCTCAAAAGAAGGCTCGTGTAGATTGTCCTTGCAGGAAATGTTCTAAATATACATACGTTTAAGATGCATCAAAAGTGCTAAATAGTTTTCCTACAATAATGCAAATCGATCCATATACCTGTTGAGTTTTTGAAGGTTTGTCCAAAAGGAATCTTCATGCCAAGCCATCGATGTCCGTCTGACTGAGAGTTGTTGCACTTCATGAACCGTAATAGATACACAGTTTAATTTTGCACAGAATGTGTATTTTTATTGCCGTAATATCAAAATAATGAGCATAAAATAAAGTTGAAAAATTAATTGGCTTCCCATACGGGAAATATGTACTTTATTTGCACCGCACACAGTTTGCATAGCACTGTTACGAAGCGGCGCTCCTTCATCCACAGTCTGGTGCGTATAGACACGAAACTGTGATGCGCTGTGCTGAACTACTCAAATGTTAACTGTCAGTTGAGAGAGGATGGCGGCTGCAGCGCTACTCAAAAGTTGTTGACTTTTAAATCTTGCCTGATGGTACGGAAAACTTCGTGTCTGTCTCCTACTCGCACTTATATATTTATTGTATTTATATATACTAGCGATCGCACGAGTGCAATATACATTTTTATTTAAAAACACTGTTCCATTGATTTAGAATTTATCATCTTTGTTAATGGTATTGATAGTTAATTACCAGATTATATAATTGTATTATAAGAGCATGTCCAAAAACCAAAAATAACCCAATTGCAAATCACGGTGTGCCAGAATCAACTGTAGACGATTTAAAAATCGGTTATTTCGTTTGAGGCGATGTGGTTAACTGAAATTATTACTGAAAGAAGTACCAACGACTGACTGTACCTTATTGTTTGCTATTTGTGTACGTGCTGCTGAAGTCCAATTTTTACATGTAGTGCTTCTGCGGCGGTAATCTGTCTCGTGATTTTTGTTTGTCTTCAGTCGCGTATTTTTGCTTTTGAAGAATGAGGGATGTAAGAGGGAATGAGGAATGTCAAAATAGTTGTTTTGCCTTATGTACGCACAAGCAAAAGATACCAAAGTAGAGTCAATGCTCGAATCGCAAGCAACTGTTAATTTGAACATCAATATTCGAAAAATGAAAAATGCTGGCACACCTATTGTTTTTTTTTTTTTTTTTGGCGATTTTGAAACCAACCGTCTTCGAAATGTCGAGCGATTTCTGAATTTGATTTTATATTGCAAGTGAACCATTTTTACCTTGATAAATGTTTATTAAGTTGTATTTATTTATGTTGTTTTGCTATTGTTTTGCTATTTGTTTTGTTTGTTTTCCTATTGTTCCTATATTCTAGTGTTAAAAGTTTCTGTTTTGTGTTACAAGCACTGTGAAGTACGAGTGAGACAGAAACGTCTGCCCAAGGCTGAAAGACAGATTGTGGCGGTTACTGTAGCGCCCTCTGGCACAACATAGCATCAACCTATACATAGTCACTAACAACTTGTCTACCAAAACTGATGCGATCAGAGACCGACTTGGGATGATTAACAACTTGTTTTTTCACTCACTTTTTACTAAAGGGACGCCACACATGTGTAAATGAAAAACTAGTAAGAATGTTATCTTCGACTATGCCAAAGATGAAATACTCTTCACGGGATTTGTATGGGAGGTACCACCCCCTCCCCACCCCTACCTAATGATCCGTTTGTGCTGGTTTCGACAAATGTCCTGCGTCCGTCTTGGAAACTGATAGGATCCAATTTTCAGTTCGATAGGACAAAAAACAATAAAGTTTTTCTAATAACAACATGAATTTAAATGGGTGGTTTGTATGGGAGTTACCCCCCTAGAGGTGCGATTCGGGTGGTTCAGAAAAATGTACTGCGTATGGTAAAAAGAAAGATTCATCCAAAATTTCAGCATTGTAGCTCAAAAACTGAGGGACTAGTTTGCATACATACAGACGGACAGATGGACATGGCTGAATCAATTCGTCTAATCGATTGTGGAATTGCGGCAAGGCAAACTGTTGAGGAAATGTTCTTTATAATTTGTCCTACATTGACAAATTTTGAATATTGTACCCAAAAGATGCAACGTATATTCCAGCAAGCTACAAAGCAAAACCTTCATTCTTCTTCACACTTAACGTATTCATCACAAACTCTCCTAACTTGATAACTGAACCTATTTTCTTTATTGACCTTGCATCAGATCACCTTCCGGGTAATTGCTAAGGCAGCTTCCAAGCCAAATATGGCTGAAAAGACCTTTTGTTATGTACTCAAAAGCTAATTAAAGACTTTAAGCGAACCTGAAACATTTTTTCATTTTAGTGACATGCAGTCTTACCAAACTGCGTTTCCCACCATTGAGCTTATAGATTAAATGGCACTCGAAATTGCAGTAAGAAATTACCTAATAACATAACTGAGCTTATTAAAAAAAAAAGAAACGTAGTGAGACGACACTGATTTAGCACAAGGCAACCTATTTGTAAAGCCCAACTAAACTATCTGCATCATCAAATTAAACAACAAATATCTGTTCAAAATAACATCACTTGGAACAATAAGATGATGAATCTATGTAGACACTCGAAAAGTTTTTGGAAAATAACCAAATTAACTAAAAACCAAAACCAATTTATACCAAGCTTCGCATACAATGATAGAGCTTTCTCTACTAGGCAAGGAAAAAGCCAATATACTTGAACATATATTTCAAGAAAAACACAATTACATGTGTCTCTTTCAGACGGCATAACTATGTGCACTATACAGGCTTCTGTGAGTGAACTTAACAATCATCACTTGTTCGATGCACCATCTGTATCATCTGATGGTGTTGCGAATTTAATACACTCACTTAAGATGAAGAAATATCCAGGTTTGGACAATATTCATAATATTTCTATCAAAAAATTACCACTTAATGTTACCCGTTTTCTTGCTTCCATCTGTGAATATTGCCTTCAGATTTTTTAATTCCCGAAATCTTGGAAAACTGCTAAAATCATAGCAATTCCTAAACCAGGAAAACCACTTGACTCGCCTGAGAACTACTGCTCATTATGCTGTTTCTCAAAAATATTTGAAAAATCATACGACAAAAACTTAACTTGTATCTAGAAGCACATTCTATTATACCTGCGATTCAATTCGATTTAACTCAATTTATTTAGCAGAATATGCAAGATAAGAAGTCAACCGGTCTGGTTACTTTAGACATACAAGCAGCTTTCGATACAGTATGGCATGACGGCTTAGTATACAAATTGAAGATACAAAAAATTGTGCAAAGTTTTCTCACCCACCGACCTTTTTCGTCGATAATGCATACGCCTATAATATATCTGTTTTTGAAAACTGCATTACATCCACCTTTGCCGACGACACTGCGCTTTACTGCATGGTTAACATGTATGCTGATATACACAATACCCTTCAGAACTCTTTAACGGTCCTGGATATATAATTGAAAAAATGGAAAATTTTGTTAAATATTAGCAAGACCTGTACGATCTACTTCACAAGGCATAGAAAACTTGTCCAATTTAAACATAAAAATATTAATAATATTGACATCCATTGGACTAATAGCTTACGATATCTAGGATTACACTTAGACAAAAAACTTATATTTAATGGACACATTGGTAAAACTCTGCATAAAATAATCAAATCTATTTGTATACTTTATCCGCTTATAAGCCGAAAATTCCAACTTTCACAAACTGATTACTATTTTCAATTCGATATTCAACCCAATTTTGCTATATGGGTCTCAGGTTTGGGATGATAGTGCTTCCACGCACATAAACAGATTACAAATTGTGTAGAACAAATTGCTTAAAATGTTACTCAATTTACCATTCTACTTTTCCACCACCCGATTACACGAAAAAGCCAAAGTTAAAACAGTTCAAGAAAAAATTTTAATGATCGCAATTCATTGTAAATACACAATTTATTATATACCTTAGTTATTAGTTAATTTAAATTAGTTTTAAGTTAATTTAAGTTTTTAAATAATCTTTTTTAAGGTTTTTTCCCCTTCTTTCGTACTTCATTTCATAAGTTTAGTATGTAAATAACTGAAACTTAAGTAAACAAAATAAATTGTTCTGTAGTGAAGTCTTATATATATAACTAAATAAACTCTGTAAAAACTAAATTAAAAAAATTGTATTACTATTTAAAAAAAAAAAGAAAAAAAAAACTTCAAATGGTTGATGAAATATTTCTCTGCTGGAAACTAAATACTTAAAATGAAGATAAACAAGAGAAGAGTACAAGGTTAATGTGATTAATGTGAAAATGTAATTAAAAATGAATTCCATTAGTGAAAAGCAACAAAATAAGTGCAAACTGGAATAAATGAAATGAATTCCTTTTTCGTATGTGTGTGTATGTTGGTGCTCTCGCTCATCAAACATCCAAACTCAGTCCATTATTTGTTTAATTATTTCTATCTATCACCAATGGAAAGATAGAATCATTTTGTCATCATGGCTGACGATGCAGCTCAGGTACTACGAGTAGTATGAAAAGCTCTATCCATTTGATGCTACTACATTCGTCTATTATCTATATGGAGAATATGATTTAATCTAATCCTTTGGCAAGTGTGTGTATGTATGTGTGTGTGTGTGGATTTGTCAAAATAGCCCCAAGTATACAAATGTCAACTCAAATGAACACTTTTTGAACTGAATTTTCTGTCAATATCTAACTCGAATTTTGAATAAAGAATGCAGGAAGCAATGAATATGGAAAGGGAACTGAAATTTAAAATACTTAATTGATTAATAAACATATTCATGTCAAGTGATTACATGAGATGGCTTAGTAAAAATTATTAAAAATAAGTATAAATGAACCGAATGCGGGGGAACCTTGTAACAACAATTCATATGCAATAGAAAAGAGAATCAGAAATTAATGTAAAAGTCACTTTGAATTCTATCATGTATGAAACTTCTCTCATCAATTGAGATGTCTCCACCGTTCACAATCAAATGGATGTTAATATTAATGTCATACGATACCAGGGACATACAAGTTTTAAAACACCCATGAGTATATGAAAATCAGATCAGATTTGTAAAAAAAAAAATCATACATTTCCAATTCAACTCAATTCAATGTTTTATTGCAAGATACTAATAACAACACTTGTTTATGCTTTTGATATCTTGAAATAAAAACTTTAGGCTTTTGCTACCTTTACAATTTAGTTGAGGGTAATAAAAACATAGATTTTTTATGATTTCAGTATCGAGGTACTGTGGGGAAAAATGGTTTTCAAAACTTAAACTAAAACTTGAATCTAATAATGACTAATAATATCATTGACATGCGAATACGCACACCTATCAATAAAGTTCTGGTTGAGACAAATTAGCCTGCCAACTACCATTCGAACATTTGCTTACCTATGCAAGTCGGTGGTGGAGTGGAAGAATGGAAGACCGAAAATCATTGTAAGCAAAGTGCGTTGCATATCCTGTAATTTATTTAAATGGCTTCGAGCAAATTCCGCTCAAACTTGAGCCCCATAGCAGATTGAAGAACTGATCTGAAAAGATACATTTTGTTTTCAATATTCAAGCTACAGATTCTCTTTATAAGAGAGTACATAATTCTAATGAAGCAGTTTACTTTTTTAAGGATTAATGATCCTTAACAATGGTTTTTGGATCTTAGAGTGATTGATGATTATCTTGCATTTAGTAAAGTAAATAATCATGGGTGGTTTCAATCTGGACCCATATGAATTGTACGATATAGTGTTCTAAAAATGTAGTTGATGCGTTAGATGGATCTCATAGAGAAGGTTCCCTATCTGTCTGCATGAACTTCAAAATCAAGACATCTGGAGCTTTGATATGGTCATGCCATAACATATTGGGGCAATATTTTAAGTGAAATCAGCGTAAAATATCTGCACTATCAAGTAAATTAATCGAATTTCGACACCAAGCTATCGACATATGTAAATACACTATTGATGAAATGCCTTGTATCATCTTACAAACGGAGTGAAATACTTGAACATCTTTTAGTTATTATAAACTACTTTCAGGACCATAGACATTTCTAGTTGTAAGAAAAGTGGATTGCGAAACATTTGAAGCAAACTTAGTTCACCCACAAACCAAAGATCAACTTTCGATATCTTAACATATTTATAATTTGAAGGTCGTGGTTACATCAAATGCTCGTCAATGTCTTTTTGATTTAAAAAAGAAACAGAAACAATTGTATGATTTTCGTGAGTTTATAAGTTTTTGTTCAAAATTTATACTTGTAGTTTACTTACGCTTAAACTTTAATGGTTTGGCCAATTCAACTTGACAATTATCACCTCATCAACCAAATTATTTAAATCGAAGCTAACTGCGTAAGAGAATCGAATGTCATTAACCTAATTAAATCAATAGGACCAACCGACCTATCATTGGCGTACAACCAAGAAGGCAGGCGGGCAAGTCAGCCGAGTAGAGTACTGTACAATGTACGGCTGTGGTCTGGCTTCAGTATATTCTGCAATTATAATTTTGCATTTGATTGAAGACCTGACATCCGGTGAACCGTTAAAATGACAGCAAGTCGACTTACATAATTTCGTTACACGAATACACAACCCACGAAACTGGGCCAGATAGGTGGATATGAACGTAAAGCCGAAACAGGTCTGCTACTGCCAGCAAGCAGCAAAGGATGAATAACGAAGCGAACAATAAGGCCAATAAGGATCTGTATGGCGGAAGTGAGGAATGGTTACGACATTTCCGCCGCATGAGCCATGAGCCTGTTGTTGTAAATAGATGCACCGTGTACGGGTATCTGTGTAGCTTTGTGTGTGTATGACACAATAAATTATGCTGCCTGCAAACATTGATTAATTTTACATGATGCCCATGACAGACAAAGTGGCAACGCTGACCAACAAAACTCACTCACTGATTCCCACAACTCAACTCAACTCCCTTTCTCTTGCAGATTCCTGGTATACACGGGAACCAATACAATAACAAGCACACAAACAAACAACATCAATTGACACGCACACGTACAACTTGCGTCAAATGCATACAAGAACAAAATTTCCCGCAAGACCCACAACCCTTCTTTCCTCGTTCTCTCAACTTTCTCCAATTGTCCAGTAGTATTGTGTGTTTCCGGACGGTTCCTGATGAACAATTTGGTTTTTGTCAATCATTTGTTTTTGTGTGTTTCTACCGTTGTTTAGAGTCGATGGCCGAATTCGTCGCTTTTATCTCTCCACTGGGTCGTTGAGTCTCCCTCGATTTGGGTAAATGAGTTATTGCGTGTAATTATTTTCTAATTAATTATTTCACAGAGCAAAACTTCAATTGCTTTTTGCTTTAATTCAAGTACAATTGTGTGAACACTTCCACCACTCCCTTCCCTCATGCAATTGTTAAAGTGATTTATTGTATTTGGTCGCGTTGCGTTTAACTTTCAATTGATTTGAAACGTGAAACAATGCCGCATTTCAATTCTGCTTTCCACGGCATTTGATTTAATCGACAAATACTAAAGTATTCACAGTTTGATTTTAATTACTCATATATCAATTAATTTTGAACATAATTTGTTGAAAGTCAGTCTGCCAATTCAACTTCATTTGAATATTTCAAATTTAATGGGGCCATAATATGGATGATATGGAATTGATTTTGGTATAAACCAAATATTGGAAAGTTAGGTCACATGTTTCTTGATAAGTAGACACTGTTATGTTGAAAGTGGATTTGGATAACTTCAGCACTTCAGAAATGTGGTTTTAGGAGCAAAGAAAATGTCAAAGAATCTAAGGAATGTGTTATACGCGTATAAGACAAGGTGCGACATCTGTGATGTCGGTATGTAAACATTGAATAACATTGAGATTTGTCAACCGATCGACTAGAGTAGACATGTCTTTGAAATGTCAATTTAGTACAATTTTAACTATGAAACGGTTCATACGAAACAACGGGGCGAAATAGTGATGTTGTACATTGAAAATAGTCGTTCAGTTATATGAACTCAACTTGCATATCATCGAAAAAACAATGGCCAACAGACAGCGTCAGACATGGTCGTTTGGTGTTTGGAGTTTGTTGAGCACGAGACAGTGCGTCAGAGAGAGCGTTCCCCAGAACCCAAAAGGGTCGTATCGTCACCGCCGTCATCATTTTGGCGACAGTGGAACCACTTTACTGCGTATTTTGAACGATGATTTGTTTTTGTGTCCGTATAAAGTGCAATTAAAACAATATTATTGAGGATGTGCCTTCCCAATTTAGACTCCTGATAGCGTCACTATAAATATAAATATAAATTTAAAAAAAAGTCTCGTGTACTTTTCAACTAACCTTGTATATAATGTAAAAGAATATTTTTTGTTTTAACCATGGTGACTAGACTACATTTATATTCATTTCGAACATAACTCTCCCAGACAACCTTCTGTCATCATCTTTTAGAAAGATTGACAATGCTGCTGGACCGCATCAGAATAATCAAGCTAATCAATGACACTATCTTTTGCAAGACCTGCTTTATTGAAACAGTTTGTAATGCTTTTCGAATTCTCTTATGGTTCTCACAAGAAAAGAAATTTACAATGAAATGATTGATTCTAAACTATTCCTCAATACTCTTCATCTTTAGTTCTGTTTTGAATTGAATATGATTGATTATCTGAAATGACGATGACATATTTGGGGGAAAAAGGAGCGCTAATGTTTTGTTTTGAAATTAAACCTAGATAATTTTTCGGTTATGCAGGATAGTTGTCAATGAATAGCAAGACATTCCTTTTGTCATAAGTAAATTTTACATACTACTGTCAAGTTTCATAACCCACAAATCTCACTAGTCATCAATGCTTTTGCATAATTTTCATAATGTATTTTAAGGAACTGAATCCTTTGTAGCGTCGCTGATTTTTATCCTTATTTCAACTTCTCTTTTTAAAGAAGGGTTCTTTTATCCTTAATTTTGTTTTTTCTACCAACACATTTATGATTTTAGATGGCAAACACTTGAAAAATTACACAGTTTTATCGGCGTTGCATATGTCATTGTAAGACTTTAATTAAGTACGGCAACAACTTTTACGCAAATGTTATGGTTTTTTTTTTAATGTATTGTAATTAAATATATACTTTTATGTTGCTTTTAATATTTAATTATAATTTCATTTTATTTTTATTGTAGCAATTGAGCCCTTTAGGTCTTAGCTATTCCTCAGCCTTTATTTAGCGATCAAATGACCAATATGATTTTGCTCTTAAATTAAGACTTCTTTTATAACTACAATTCTTACTCTATATATACTCTTTCTAAATTGAGCATTCTTAAGGTAAGCAATGTAAATCAATTTACTACCTTATTTCATAATGGATGATAGTTAATATTAAAAGTTCGTAAACAAATAAGAGAACAAAAGGAAATGATGAAATTGATAACAGATCGTAAATACTAAGCTTATCTAATACAATGATTATAGCATAACCTAATGCAAATAGTGCATAACAACAGTAATCTGCTAGTATTCTTGGAACTTATTGAGTGAGTGATAAGAACAATTGATTGAATGATACAATTTTCTTTTTGCAGTTTATACAGAAGTCCTTACTGTGTTATGTTATTTTTTGTATTTTATGTTAAACTAGCCTTACCCGGCGTGCGTTGCTACGTCCCCTGTGCGTGCCCAGTTATTAAAAAAAAAAAGAAATGGGCCAAGTGCAAGTGAGACTCGTACACGGAGGGGTTTGTATGGGAGGTACTCTTCCTAGTGGTCCGATTTGACTGATTCCAACAAATTTACCGCACCTATGTTAAAAACTTATAGTGTCTAAATTTCAGTTCGATAGAACAAAAAACAGAAAAGTTTTTCCAATAAGAACCTGAATATTAATGGGGCTTTGTATGGTCCGATCAAACTGAAATTTCGACAATATAAGTTTCTGATGTATACCCACCAACCATCCAAATTTCAAAGATAGTGGGATTACTGGATCGTATAGCTGCCATACAAACCAAAATGTTTCTTGTATTGGGACCCCTTTAAGTTTTCGAAAATATTTTAGTTTTAGTATTTGTTGCTGATGCCCGGATAGAACTACACATTCTCTGAAAATTTCAACCCTCTAGCTATTGCGGTTTTTAGGACATGACCCGAGGACGGACAGATGGACGGACGAAAAAAAACCTATCCTATCCAATGTCCGTCTCCTGGTTCTAAGCTACCTCCCCACCAATTTTCAGCCAAATCGGTTCAGCCATTCTTGAGTTATAAATAGTGTAACTAACACGACTTTCTTTTATATATATAGATTACTTAATTTCTTTAAATTTTAAATTCATTATTAAATACAGTTGAACATCGATTATTCAGACCTCTATCAACCTATGCAAATCGCTTAACCAGAATGCAGTTTGATGTTTAATTTTATGCTTCTACTAATCGTTATTTGCCTTTATATACGAGAATATGAGCTTCAATCAATTTTCAAGGAATCAGATGGAGGAAATTTTGTAAGAAAAACACATTTTGTAGTAGAATGGCAAACTTCTACAATATAATCGTTTCTAAAGTCTTCATTATATGTGCATGAATCTCATTTTCTTATCATCAACAGAATTAATCAAAACAATACTTTTACTCTTTTAGAAACTATTATAATTAAGAAGAGAATATTCAATGTTTAATTTTTACAAAGGAAAATAATACTTAAATTCAAAGACATGTAGAAACACTTGAGAGTAAACTTAAACAGGACCAAGGCAGAAGTGTGAAGTGGCTCAAGGCCTTGCAGAAAAATCAAACAAACACAAACGGGTTAAATAAAAAAAATAAAGGAAAAAAAAAGAAAATTTGAAATTTAAATGCAATGCAAGCGTTATAAAGCTTTTGAATGTACATAGCTTAGTTCTATGTGCCTAGCGTACACTCACAAATCCTGCATGTAAGAGTATGCAACAAACACATAAGGATATGTGTATATATACGACATATGTGTGTCCACACACACAAACTTATTTGTAGGTTGGTGTATCCTATTTACTATATAGCGCCAATAGCATCAACAACTGACTGCCTAACATAGATAAAGCAATTGCTGCAATGCCAAGCGATGAAAACTCAAAGGAAAGTAAAGATTTTAATTAAAAATCTTCGAACAACTTCAAAGGATTCCCAGGCAAAACCAAAATATCAAGTGAAATAAAGAAAATACATGGTAGAACGCATTGGAAGCGAGTGGATACAGAATGAAATCCAAAGCAAGAAGCATTTTGTTGGGGTTATTGGATTTTTATTTCCCATCTTAACTTTGATCTTCTCTCATGAGAGGCACTCTCGCTCTCAGCCCTCCTACATGGTTGTAACCAATTTTATTGAACTTAACATGAAAGCATATTAATTAGTGAATCTAATGTGGATCGACAATATACTCGCATACTCGTACAAGTATAAGTACAGTACAATTGCGATAATCCGAACAATTAAAAACTTGGCGGTATTTGAATTACTAATTAATGACGTTTCATCATATGAAGCCCCAATTAATTTCTTACACGATAGTCAACAACCTAGTTTCAACCATCATATTTCTTCAACTAAAAGCATTTTTGGGATTTACTCAATGATGGTTCATTGCTACTCGTGACTCTGGAGTAAAAAACATCAAGACCACATTGAATCAAGTCCTTCTTTTTGTACTTCGTGGTTTAAATTGGAACCCAAGCGTACGTTTGCCATCATACTCCAGCAGGCTTCATCTTATAGATCTTTCATCGTTGAGGTAGCGTCGCATAGCTCTAGGTACAAATGTTCTTCATAAACTTATTTATGGTATTGTAGATTTGCCAGGCTTTTTGAGTCAACTAGATTCTATTGTATATTTCTAGTCGCACTACTAGAAATTTCATTCATTCATATCTCTAGGTTGGTGCACAGCTAACTTCACCTCACACGATTCATTTCGTGTACTATGTGTCAATTATAACAAATTATACCATATTCTCTCTCCTGAGATTTCGACCACCACTCTTTTAGTCCTCTTCGCCGTAATCTACTCAACATATGTCTCTGTCCACACATTGGATGTGAGTAGGAGCATAGCTTACTTACGCAAATTAAAGGCCCCCAACTGTAGACTACTCAATAAGTTCAATAATAATAAATAAATAAAACCTAGTTCGGACATGCTTGACCATCTATTTATTCTATGAATACCGAAAATATTTGGGATTCCTTCCAATTTTCTTTGACTTTTTTTACGATATGATTGTCCGCTCCTTCTGACCACTTTAAGTTGAACATTATAGGATATTGCTAGCACTCTTACTCTCATTCTAGACCTCTAACATTACTAGTCGCTGGCATTTATTATAAAGAACCTTGACGCTGGTTACCCCTAGCAAATCTTTACAGTATTCTTCAATCCCATTTTCTTTGTTAACATCCATAAATACATATTTCGGAAAATAGAGCAACTGCGACTATGTATTTCAATTGAGTAACTGGCGCGCAACATCACAAAAGGCAGACCATCATCTAATTCCCATTCTTCGTAGTTAAAAAATTTATGGAAAATACTTTTAATAAAATCTTTAGCGGAATATTCCGTGGAAAACTTCATGAAATTATTTGTTGAATTGGACAATAGAAGAAATTAAAAACTTGTGTGATAGTTCTAATATTCAAACAGCAATTCGTTTCATATATTGGATAGACTAGATAGTATCTAGGTAAAAATTATTTAAAAAAGGAGTGTCCAGTTTACAGATTCTACAACAGCAATGAAAAACAATTTTCTGAATTATCGCTTTTCCCGAACTATTGAGATTGTACTGTGACTATACATATGTACACAAGTATACATATATATTTATTTTTTTTTTTTTTGTTTGTAATGTTGAATGACTAACAGAAGCCTCTGTGTGAGGCAAGCGTAAGTATTTTACATTAATTGGCAATTGGCCGCAAGCAATTCAAAAGTTTTAATTGAAATTATTGCATTCTCATCCTCATTAACACATACATGAACAACACTCTTACCAATTGAGATTCAGATTCATGTACAGTTATATCCTGTTAATTATTACGACAAAATTAAATTTCTCCGTTTCACTTGATTTTATTTTATTGCATTTTATTTTATAATTTGTTCCACAAGCAATTAACATGGAAACAATTTTATTATCAGAATTTGTAGTCTCCACTCATCCCCATCCTTTATCTCTATATAATTTTTTGCATTGTCCTTTGAGAATGTTGAAAGAAGATTCATGAAAATGTGCATATGTTGCGATTTAACGATATCGTGTTCAACTGTTGCCACTGAATTATTGACAGCCACGGGCGAGCCTTACATACGAGTATTACCATTGCATAACAATGCCAATAGGAGGCAAAATACGAGGGCGGATCACAAAGTCCTTAGACAACCCGACATTTTAAGTTTAGCTCATTACTAATCAATCTGCTGTTGAAGTTATATAATAAACTGTTGTGAATTTAAAGAAATGGGAAGAGTTGAACTTCGTGAACTCATCAAGCATCACCTTTTTTGTAAAAAACCATCACCGAAGCCAAGGAAAGGCTTGATTAGTACAATGGGAACTGTACACCAACAAGTTCTATGATTCACTTATTTCTGTGATCGTACCAGCATAAGTGACTCCGAATATTCAGTTCGCTGAAAAGAGGTGGCCACTACAGAAATCGTCGATTAAATCCCTGGAATGATATTAGACGATCGGAAATTGAATGTGCGTGAGGTGGCTGACACTGTAGACACCTCAATTGAATTGGTACATCACATTTTACACAAATATTTAGACATGAAAAATCTATCCGCGCGATAGCTGACACAGATGCTCACACTCGACCCCGAGTGTTTGGCGTTATTTAAGCACAATCCGTACAAATTGTTGCACCGTAGACGAAACATTTATCCATCACAATACACCAGATGCCAAGGAAAAGTCAAAGCAGTGGACTTCTCGGGGTGAATGTGTAACAAAGAAAGCTAAAGTGGTCTGCCGGCCAAGAAGATTATGGCGACAGTTTTTGCGATGTCATTCACATCGAATATCTTAAAAAAGATGAAATAATCACCGACGAATATAATTCAGAGCTATTGGACAGATTCGACATTCATTTGAAAGAAAAACGACCACATTTGGTAAAAAAAAATTTGCTTTTCCACCATGACAATACACGTGAGTAGTCACAATGGAAAAAATACATAATTTAAGCATCGAACTTCTACCCCATCCAGCATATTCTAAAAAAATGTGACCGTTAAGAAATTTGGGTCAAATGCATTAATCACTGATTAAATTGAAAAATAAAAAGAACTTATTGATCGACCCTCGTATTGTATGTAAAAGCGTCCAAACCAAAATCGTTTGTTGCTGCTTGGGGGGCCAACATCGATTTGCTGCAAATCTCACTGTGACACTTTTAACGATGCACTCACGCATGCCACTGCCACTGGCAGCAATAAGCTCCATGCAACATGCAACATGAACATATTTGTTGTTGTTGGTGTTGCACATGGTCATATTTGTGGCATGCATAAACTCATTTCGATGCTACATAAATTCATACGGATGAACTCTTTCCAAGCCTCCTTCAGAAGCCAAATGCAGCATGCAACAAACAACAAGCAACAGAATGGCCAACAAATGTTGGTCGCCTACGCTATCCAGGAATCAGTTCTCTTGGCCAATGTTGGTGACCACAAAATGTTGTTATGTTGTTGTCGTGATTTGCGTGCGTTCGTGCGTTAAGTTCTGTTCACATGCACACATACTAAGTGCATTAGTATTTGTGTACTGTATAAGAGTGCTTGTGTTCGAATGTACGTTTCTCGGTCCGGGTTTATTTACCATGGGTGTGTAGACTGTCAGTTTTTTAATTCGCCTCTCCATAAGCCAACATTTCCATTCACGCTGATTGCACAAACTCAAAAGTAATGTAATTAGTTTTTGGTCAAAATCCCTTCCTTTTTTCAAATTTCTGTCCTAATTTTGCATTTGACATATTTATACATTTTTATTAGAATCTTATCGCTAAATGAATATAAGTAGATAAAGAATTTCGATCAATTGATAAAATAAAATAAATTAGCCTAAAAGTAGGCAATACAAAATATGCCTTTTATGTATTATTGATTGCAAACTTGATTTTCTTAGAGATATTTTCATGCATCGCAACATTATCTATATGTATGTATATCCATAAATGAATGTGCTGAAATTTTGGGATACCACCCAGACCAAATCGATGGATTTCAGAAACTGAAGTCTCGATTAAAGTATGAGGTAGAAATGACAAGTCGAAATTGCGATATAAACATGGGCGTATCTCTCTGGACCTTGATTGCAGCCGACAAGCTAAGTACTAAATGTTAAGTGTAGTATAGTGTAGTGTAGTGTTATCATAAATAATATAGTACGGAATGAAAAAAATAAAATACTTAATTGAGGAAAACACACTGCAGATAATATTTACAACTATCTACCACAGACGATGCAAATCAACCAGAAAACTATCCTAATCAAAAACGTAGCAAAATAAAAATAAAATAACATGGAAATACCATATAAAAAACAAAAAATCCAACCAAATAAAGACGAAATTTAAGCAACTCTTTTGTGGAAAAATCTCTACTGTAGAAAAATTCTAAACTGTGTATAAATAACAAGATATTAGTTTATAAAGCAATTATAAAACCCATTTGGACTATGGGAAACAGTTAAACACTCAAATACATTACATATACAGCAAACAAAAATAATCCAGACAATTATTGGTGCAGAATGGTACATACGAATAGAAGATATTCGTAGGGACCTGAATATACCAACCATAATGGAGGAAATCCGAAATACCAGCAGGAGACATGAGGCAACAATACCTTTACACGAAAACGCTGTAGACTTAATATAACCTTACTATTAAGACCTGGGTTGTAACGGAATCTTTCGCAACAACAATTGCACACAAATTCTTCGAAATTTCTTTTTATATGACGCTAGACATTTGTCGGAATCAACCGAATCGATCTTATACAAACCACCATTGAATTCCGGTTCATATTAGAAAAGCTTTTTTGTTTTCTTTTTTTTTTTTAGGTGAAACTTCTTTAGCGGCAAAAATGTATACTAAAAATTTGAGTGAAAAAAAAACAAATCGTCACGTTTTGGAATCATCTGTATCTCATGAACCGCACTAGGTAGAGACTTGAAATTTTTGGAAAATCCATCGGAAAAGTATCAAAAAAGATATTTGGGTTCTTCACTCCAACGTCTTTTTGGCGTTTATTTAGTTTATAAAGTGTATAGCACATGATATAAACTAACTCCATACAAAAAAAAAAATACGCTGAGCCGTATATATAAGCGACGATTGAGTAAAGTAAACCACGTATACTGCGGCCTGCCAACTGAGTGAATTTCAAGGGTACTTTCAAGGGTTTCTTTACATTTCAAAATGTTTGTTTACATTTGCAAATACGAAAACAGCCGATTCACACTGATACACAGAAAAATCAAAGCAGCGCGTTCACACAATTGTGTATAAAATACACATTGAGTATATTGTAACGCTAGAGTGTTATTTTTTTGATCTAACTGAAATTTGGACACAATAAGTGTCTGGACCTATTTTTACCAACCGTGTTAAGACTTGGAGGGGGTAATCCCTAGATATGTAAATAGATAATAAGAAAATAGTGATGCCGTGTTCGTTGGATTACAGTGATCAATGTACTTAGGTGATGAAGTGTTTAAAATACCGAAATAAAAGATGAATCTTTTGAATTTCGGCGAACAAGTTAAATTTCTTGTCTTGTATATAATGCGGTATTTTAGGTTTTATATACGAGCACAATAAAGTAATCTTCAAATAGAAGAACATAGAGCTGCTCCCTTTGACGGTTGAAAAAGAATGTTTAGGAAAGAACTTTCGTTCGACAGCGGCGGCAACCGCTGAGCTTATAGCGGGACATGCATAGCGGACAGTAGCAGCAGAATAGAAAGTAAAGCTCCGTTCACAAGCAATACTAGCAGCGAAAGCTTACTTTCCATCGAGACATAAGAATGGTGTGGCAAACGACAGTACCAGCGTCGCATACCTTGCCAAGTGGCAAGGATAAGACTCCCGCCAAGAGGGCCCGCCTTTGCGAACGGCGACACTCAGGGCCGTAAGGTTCTTTTGTATCGCGTCCTTCTGATTGGAAATACAATGAATTTTGAACAATATAGTGGTTGCTAACACTGCCAGAAAGACCTTCGCATATTTTAAATTATGTTTCTATTAGGAAAATTTTTTGGTTTTTGTATTGTATTATCGAACTGAAATTTGGAAATTATTAATATCTGATCTATGTCCACCAATCATGTAAGGTATACTGGATCGTACAGCTGCCATACAAATATTTCGGTATCAATGTTCAAATGTTTGTGTTGTAATTAAAAAATTAAGACACATCATTATTTAAAGGAATATTTTCCATCAGATTAAACGATCTGAAAAATTGCTATACTGGTGAGTTATTTACCTTATTTCATGGACTCCGATGTCTACTTCAATTCGTCACAATTTCTATTTCAACAAAGTTTCAATAGAAACTAACTTCATAGCATGCCAAGTACATTAACTCAATATTATCAATCATATTACACATTTTTTGAAAAGCTAAAATTTTATTGTAAAATTTATGAGCAATATGGATTTGTGGTAAGAAAATTAAATCTTTAATTTTACTAAGAATTAACACGTTTTTTGTTTTTGTGAAATACTAAGGTTGCTGCCAACTTTCAGGCAATTCGAAAAAAGCGAGCGTTATGGTGATTGTAAATTTATAATCGAAGATGATATGGGCAAAAAGACTTATAAATGTCATAAATTGATTTTAAGCACCGCTTCAGAAGTATTTGAACGTATGCTTTATGGCGGCCAGTATGAGGAGTCCAAAACTGGAGAGGTTACTCTGAATGATGTCGGAAGAGATATTTTTGAAAAGTTTCGCAGTTACATCTATGGATGTCAGAAAAACGAACTATGCGGCTATAGTAACCGCACTCTGCTCAAACTAATTTACTTTGGCAATAAGTATTTGATCTCTTCGATTACAACCGATTGTATACAGATACTTAACGTTAGAGCCATCACTATGGATATTAGTGATTTGTTGCTGCTCTTTCAATGTGCACATGACATCGGCGATAGGAACTTCATTCATTCCGTATCTGGAGTAAGTACAATGCGAATTCTAAAACAATATTTCTTGTTTGTTATAAATAAGAACATTCTTAACCTTTTAGAATATAAAATTGTGTGGAAATCTTACACATAACTCCATCTATGAGTTGAGTCCATATGTTTATCATCAGTACATGATTTTGACCAAAAACTTCCTTGCAGAAGCAAACCGGTTTAATATAATCGAAGTTTTCTTAAAAATGCATGACTGCACCAATGGAATTACTGATCTTGCTCAGACTTATCAAGAATCTGAAGATTGTGAGGCACTTTCTGAAACCTTTATTGGTCAACAACTGGCTAATGATGAAAGCCCAAAGGATTCAAGCACATCGTTTGAAACAATTAGTTTCTGGCCAAATTATATAAAAAATCTAATTAATCTCATTGATTTCAACAAATTAACCCCTAATGAGTTTTACGATGGTCCCGGCAAATCATCACTTCTGACTGTTCAGCAGAAGTATGAATTACTTTATAAAATCTCTAAATCAAGAGTTCGTAAAGGTCCACACTTTAAGAATGGGAGAAAATTTTGCAGTTGTTGTTTCGATGAACTTTTGTTATATGATTAAATATACCTGGATATGAACTTTGCAAGCTAACATGAAATAGCCTGCGATGAAAAGATACTTAAGTATCAATAATCTAAGTCATACAAATTATTTGTCTCGCCATGTATGGATAATAAAGTTTCCAAAAGTTACTTCAATGTAAGTTATGATTTTTTTTTTTTTTTTTTTTATTTATTTATTTATAATCGGTTCATATATGGCCGTTCAATAAATATATTCATAACGAACAAAAATAAACTTAACATGAAGAATACATGACGAGAACCATATGTGAACAAGTATGACAGGCATATAACAGACTTCAGCATACAGAGTCGAATTAAATGGGAAACGCAAGGGAAAGGGACCCATCGCTACTTTCCTCAAAAGCTTCGATTGAAAGCTTTGAAAAATTTCTATGATAGAGCTTGCTGTTGAGCCCATTAATTGAATGCCGTATGTCCATATTGGTTTCATTATATTATTTATTGTATAGTAAGACTTCATTGCGCAAGCTGAGCTGAGAACCATGACTTAACAGTCAGCTCATTTCCCATCTATTCAGAGCGAGTTGATTCTTCTTTCTTTTAATATACTCCTGCCAGTTAAGCCTTCTATCCAGGGTCAGCCCAAGATACTTTGCATTGGGCTTAATGGGGACAGTTTAGCAATTTAAGGTAACAGGAGGACACTTGGCGCGCAGAATTTACTGCAATGGTCTACCTAACTAGCCAAGGACCAGTAATATCAAGCTGCCGCTGCAGCAAACTCGAGGCGTCGTGGTGATCCGATGCAGATGCTAGAAACGCCGTATCGTCCGCATATGATGCAAGCAACCAGTGTTCATCAGTGTGAACCGGATGATCTGCCGTATAGAGTGTGTATAGGATAGGACCCAATACACTACCCTGTGGGACTCCCGCAGCAATAGGCATTATGCCGGAATTATCATCATTGTGTTGTACGTAGAAGGCTCTGTCTTTTAGGTAAGACTTTAGGAAAAGGTAGTGTGGTATCGGCAGAATCTTTTGTAATTTGAAAAGCAGTCCAGGGTTCCAGACTTTATCGAATATCTGCCTTATGTCCATGAAGACGGCTGAGTGTGCGGTTATGTGTGTAAGAATCTGATTCGGGATCATCTGCATAGCTCGTGTGCAAATTCTGTCGTAGCTAGGGGACTTGGTAATCTATGACCTCATCGACGTGTATTTAGCCGATGGAGTGATCCACGGGGTTGGGTGAATCTATAAAATATAGACTCAGGGCATGTTTTCTTGCTTTAATAACCGGATTTATGGCACTGTGTGTTTACAGTGCGAGTTCAGTCTCGAGTTTTTAGGTGAGTTGTTCACAGTTTGTAACAGGCATATCAGCTTCTTGATAAGCTCAACGAGATGAATTGATTAAGCCATGTCCGTCTGTATGTTTTTTTTTTTTTTTTTTTTTTTTTTTTTTACCGATGGGGAAGCATTAAAAGCCGAACGAATCTACTATTCGAAGTGTGGGACTTGCACCCACTAAACCCCACTGTCCCAAGTCCTACAGTCCCCCTGGCACTACCGCAAAGCATTACGTCAAGGAGGAAAGAGGGAGCATAACAGCTCAAAGTCTGCTTTTACCCCATGTAAATCAAAACAAATTTACGTTAAAACTACTTGTCAATATCAAACTAATGACCTAACACGTCTTCGTTCGTCTGAACTCGTCGTAATCGATCAATATGCCGCAGCTCTGTCATGATTTGAGCTGCAGCCTGACTTACCACGTCCCAATTTAGCTGCGATTCACACATATGCCGGATGCAGTTCGACACAGTCGGCACTTCACCAAACGCAGATGAGATCATTGATCTGGCAACAACAAATCTAGGGCAATGCAGGAAAACGTGTTCTGCATTTTCATTTTCGCCTGTGCAAGTCGGACAGAAGGGATCATCATCATATCCCCGCTTATACAGATATTCCTTAAAGCACCCATGACCGCTCAGGAACTGGGCTAGGTGATGGTTGACCTCTCCAAATTTTCTGTTCACCCATTCTTCCACGTTGTTAATGAGCCGATGGGTCCACCTGCCTTTGTCAGAGCTTTGCCATCTCCTCTGCCACTCCACCATACTGAAGGCCCTTTCATCTAGCCTTCTCACTTAACCAGTGCTCCTCTTAGTTTCAAAAAGCCGACTTATTTCTGCAACAACTATGTCAACAGGCATCATACTCGCCATGACCAGGATTGCATCGCTGGATACCGTTCGAAAAGCAGCACAGACGCGGATTGCACATGATCTGTAGACTGAGTTCACTTCTCTCATGTATGAGTGTATTTTACTAGCATCAAACCAAATCGGCGCAGCATAGACTAGAACCGACGTTACGACACTTGCTAACAGCCGTCGCTTGCGTTCCCGTGGTCCTCCGTCTGTATGTCTGCCTGTCCGTCTGTATGTATGCTAACTAGTCCCTCAGTTTTTGAACTAGAAAGATGGAATTTAGCACGAACCTTTCTTTTTAATATACGCAACATGTTTGTCGGACCACTAGGGGTACCTCCCATACGAACCATCCATTAAAATTCATGTCCTTATTAGAAAATCTTTTTGTATTTTGCTTTAGATATCTGAAATTTAGGCAGTAAAAGTGTCTGACTCATATTCAACAACCGTGTAGATTTCAAGACCCTATTATTACTGGATCGTGAAGCTCCCATACAAATATTTTGGTCTCAGTGTTGAAATGCTCTATGTGTACTGACTATACCCTAAACATATGACAAATCCATAATTAAATATCTCTAAATGCTCTATCACAGAACGTAGACAAAAACGTTTTCTAGGAGGCGCGAAGAGTATATCAACTTCGGCATAGACGGAGTTAAACTTTTTTATACTTGTACAAATGGAACGTTGCGCTAAGAACAATAGTAAATTTTTTAGAAAATACAGAATGTATGCACATAATTCTTGAAGTTCCCTTGTTTATTACGTATTATATTAACACGATCAATGGCTACGACTATCAGTTACATAAAATAAATGTATGGTTTAATATTTCAAAATTCTTCACGTTTCTTTAAAAGTAAATAAAAGTAAGTTAAATATAATATTTTTGCATTAATTTTAAAAAAATGCTTTGTTGATAGCAAATTTGATGAATCTGAAGAAATAAAACAAAAACCGCATGTAAACATTGTTGCAACCGATTAAAAATATTAAAGTCTCTCATTTCCATAAAATTCATTCAATGAAACCAATAAACTGTAAACATTTCAATGCATCAACCGCAAAATATTTTGCACCTCGGCCTAAGTTATTTTGTTTTTATTGCAATAATGGCAACTTGATATGGAAAAACCACAATTCCTTTTATCAATTTGATTTATTGAATTATTACTAGAATATTTAAGCAAAAATTACCACAAAATTGTTTTCAATTCATTTCAATCAACAACTAAATTTAATTCATTGCTATCACAATCACTCACACTCACACTCACACTCAAACTCTTTGTGTCCTTTAACAGAAATCTCTGAAATCTGAGAATGTGCTAAATGGACACAAAATAAATATTGACAGACATTGAATTTAAGTGGGGAGTTGAGAAGGAAATTTGATAACCGAAATCTTTAGGCATCCATCCGATTCAATTCAATTCAATTCAGTTCAGCTCATTCAATCATTTATAGGAAGGACGATGACAATCAAGACAACAACAATAATTTTGTGTTTGAAATTATTTTTGTTATTCTTATTTTTATTATTTATGTTGTTGTTGTTTTTGATCCAACCGCAAATATCTATTTCAAATTCAAATTGAATACAATTTCTAGTTGCAAACCACAATTTCAAAAGGATTTGTCTACAGAAGTACACGTACTTACATATGTACGCCATTGAAAGAAAGAATGAGATATTTTCAAGTGATTGACATGAATGTGAAATGTTGAAAATGCAAAGTGTGAATTTTTGCTTTTACGCCAGAAATGTCAGAAATCATCATATCACATTTAACTAAATTTCATATTAAACGTTTCATTGAATTGAAATCTACAATGAAAGCAAAATTCTTTGGTTTTATATAAAAACAAAACACATAAAATGGTCATTCATAGAAACAATTGAATTGTCTGATAATTTAATATCATCATCCTCATCACCCTCAGCATCGTCATCATCATTATCATCATAGTCATCATCATCGCCATTATCATAAAATAATAATGAAAACTATAATAAAAAATTCTCGGAATTCTTCAAGTAAAAGTAAAGAGAAGTAAAGTGAAGAATGGGTCACCCATGGTATTATTCTCACAGAATTCTAATCGAAGTGATTCGCCACGTCCGCCATCCTCCGCGACGCGTCACGTCTTACTCAACTGTCAAAGCTTAGAAGACTGTCAAGCGTATGTATCTATGAGAGAGCATGCATAGATTCGCCAGCTTGCCTTCTGGGTCCGCATCGTTGTCTACCATTCACTTGGATGTTTGCTTGCCTGTCATCCTGTCTGCATTTATGACATTTCAGTGCAACGCAACGATGCAGAAACAATTTTTCAAAATCCAATTGTATTGAATTCAATTTTTGATATGAGCCCCGTCCTCAGTGTCATTGTAGTAGTCGCAATCTTTATCATACTCATCATCATCATCTTCATCATCATCATCATTGTCACCGTCATACTCGTACCCACTGGAAGATTGAATGGCTAAAGCAAAATGGTTATGGGTATGGAATGCTTTGATGTGACAAAAATTGCGCATTTTTGCAACTTTTGATTGAAACTCAAACATGAAAAGGTAATCCAATATTTATGGCTTCAATGGATTCTCGCTAGTGGCTGTGCAAACCGCTCCAGCTGCGTAACTAAGCCGAATGTGGCCGCCGTGACCCAAGTTCAATATGAGTTTTCAAGGCATATTTTATTGAATTTGTTTTTCCATCTTTTCTTTCCTTTTCTATTCGTTCTATTCAGGTTGCTCGGTTGTTTGGTTGGTTGGTTGGTTGGTTCGTTGGTTCGTTGGATGATTGCATGGTTATATCAATGAAATCCCAATGATTCAAGTGGATTTATGACGAGAAACAGTAATTGGTAGTAAAGTTTAAAGTTTGTTAGCTTTGGACATTTACTATGTATATGCGGCGAACAATATACATTCAATCACTAAATACTCGTATATGTACTGGTTGTATAAGTCATTGCACTTAAGATTTATTATTAGATTCCGGAACTAAATCCTAGTAACTGTTTGTTAATTGAATGAATAATGGAATAATGACTCTCCAATGTTCAGGCTAAGAGATGAAAAAGTCCGAAAATAAATATGTAGTCTCCTTTCAACTTGTAAATTTCTTTCAATAAATAATCTTCCTTTAAGTTTTCAATGAAACATGCATGGTCAAGCATTCCTTTATATTCCATTTTGTGTACAGCTTCTTTTATCAAGTTTCGTGTCCCAAAAGTTCTGTTTAGTGCCATATCATACCATATCAGTTATCTTGAGCTCTTGATCCTTCGATCATTCATAACGATAACATGGATTTGTTCAGTTATTGCTCCAGTAAGAGACTCTGATTAATCATTTTTACTACTGCACATTTAATCAGAAATTAAAGGTGACTAATGATGGTGCAAATGCACTACTTCATTCCAACTGAATTTCATTTAAATTTTTACGGATTTTTCCTTTTAATTTGAAGTTACATTATTTAACACCATAATCATTTTATTCATTATCACAAACAGCGAGAGAGTTATTTTCTTACGACGCAACGAATTTGGCCGTTGGAAGAATGAGGTTTATATTAGTAGCACCACAAAGTGGTCAGTTGAAACCTTTCAGATAAGTAATTAATTGACCAAAAATTACTTTATCCTATTGTTAATAATCCATAAAGTAGAGTATTTTACGTATGAGTATGAAAATCGAAAAGTCTTAATATGTTAATGTACACAAAAGTCTTTTCATTTTCATCATACTAGCTTTATAATGATAAACATTCCTTGTCATTCAAATAAACTCTATCAAGTCCCATGTGAGTTTTCCTATTGTTGATTTAACATACTTCCGGATATCATTCAATTTTCCATTATCCTGAAGAAGTTCATTTAATCCAACAAAAATATTTAATCAAATCCAACAATGCGTAAATCATCAGAGAATTCTGAAAAGGGAAAAAGAAAAATATAGAAATTTGTTCAATTTCATTTACAAAAGAAAAAAATGGACACAAAAAAATGTTAAACAAAAGTTATGAACTACAATTTCCTGCTTTAGTTTTGCGTGTTCGGTTCCGCATGGTGCTGGGCTGCTCCGTGCGCAGAAATTCCAAAAGGAACAATGGAGTGAGGAGTTGTATTGCTTTCTATTGAGCTGAGCAGCGCTGAGCTGAGTTGAGCTGAGTTGAGTTCAGTGCAGTTAAGTGAAGCTGCTCAGCACATCAACTTTTGTTGATTTAACGTTTATCTATGCTTTCAATTGCATTCAAGCAGCCATTTTCGCAATTTCCACAATTCGCCACGCTTCCTTTAGTTTTGTAATTTGCATTTATATAGTATACACGTGTGGGACATATGTATATAGTATGTACTAACGAATGCATATATAAAACAAATGATATACGCGTTCACGATATAAGATAAATGTATGCGTGCCCTGAAATTTCCATTTATTCATTCGTTTGTATTTTTGCCAATTTTTTCCACTCAAGTCTTCTTTTTTTTTCTGTCAATTTTATTTCCTTTTTTTTATTTTTTTTGTTTTGTTACTTTTGTGATGAATGAGTAACTTTTTTCAAAACGCTTTTGACTTTGCTTAAAAGTTAGATTGATTTGTGTATGTAAATTGAAATGAAATCCAAAGTATATCTTCATGTCATGATTCTCTTTTTTTATCCACATCACACACACACACACACACACACACACGCACTCATCACATCACTCACTTACACACATTCACTGGGTGTAATATTAGTAACAATTATAATGATGAAAATAAAATCATGATGAATATGATAATGATAATTATGATGTTTGGTTTAACTTTGCATTTTAAAATGGTGGCTATTCATTTATGTATAACAATAACCAAAATAATGAATTAAATCTTAATTGATGAAGTGACGTTATCTCTGATTCATGAATAAATTAACTAATTAATTATTAATTTCACATTGTCCATGAATTGTATTATCACTTTGTTATAATGCTTATAAAATGTAAATGAATGGAGACATTTGAGAAGAAATAAAATATTTCAAAGGAATTTATCATACTATTACTGAAGGGGATATCTACAATACAAAACAAGTTTTTATGGGAAACATTAACATTTATTTATTTCAGACAGAAATAATCACAATTAGCAGAATGTGGATACCCAAAAATCTATGAAATTAGTCTTGATAATCATTCAGTAAGATCATAAACTTAATTAACTACACTACAAAATAAGTTAACGACTAATAAGTAACACATCTCCATTCCTGAAGCTACCCTACAATAGTCAGCATATTGGCCTATAATAATCGTTTTTATATCACTTCCCATTACTGGTGAATATCCATTACACGATTTTAGGTAACTTTTGTCCTTGCATAAGCATTGTTTTAGTTATAATAAGTTTAGATTAGTTAAATTAGGTTAAAACCTAAACACATAGTGCTGATAAGAAAATAAGTAACATATAAAATATTAATAAAAATGGACGAAAATTTTCTTGAAGGTACTAAACTACGATCACCATGAAAGTTGGCACACACAGGTAAGTATTTTTCCATGGAGAAAGTTTTTATGCAACCCACTTTATTGTAACCCTCCAGTTTTTTCATATTATTTTAATGAGAAGTGCATTTATTTTTACTCTTCTGTAAGTCTCATTATGTCAAGCTGAATGTCATTTAAAATACATAAAGATCATTGCTATAGAACTCAGTTGCTTTCTCTTCGTTCATTTAATCTCATCTTTATTGAGTGTTTTAAAGTTTAACGGTAAGTCGGGAGTATCGAGAGAAGTTCGAATCTATATCAATCGATCACATTTCACTCATTCATGAGAAAACACTACAGCAATCACACACTAACATCACGTCGCAGGCATAGAAAAGCACAACGGATACAGTATAATTTTAAAACATTTAATTATAGTGAAATTTATGTAGCAAACTTCTTCATTTTATTAATTTATTTTTAAATATTTTTAAATTTATCGAGCATGCATATGAATCCCCAAAATACATTGGTCCGGGCCACCTTGGCCTTCTGGTTGTTTATAAGTATATATAAGTATTTCTATGCAAATGGATTCTATGGGGTGTGTAGGGCATTTAGAATTTGTTAGAACCAAATTTAAAGTTTAATTTATTCTATAGAAATAATATGAAATGAAATAAATACTTTTGATAATTTTATAAAATTATGGGCAATTGAATAAATATTTTCATAATGGGAAATTTATATCCTATGAATTATAAATCAAACAAAAGACCATCAACAATAACACAACAAAAATAACTTAAAATAAAATAAAATATTAATTAATAGAAATATTTTTATAATTTATTTAAAATAAATATAGACTGAGTTGAAATGAAAATTATAATACTAAAAACAAACTATTTATACGAGGTCTGTACAAACGTATTGCGAATTTTTATTTTTCTCGGTCCACGGTGTTATGTGTTTTTGCTCGTCTTTGATTTTTGCCTATACAAAAAAAAAAAAAAAAAAAGTAAACAAAGAATCTGTATTGAGAGGTCAGTGCGCTGGCTGACTTCCCAAGAGTCGTGTGTTCCATTCCCGTTCAAGGCAAGTCTGGTCCTGCACTTTTCCAATTTCCTCCTTTCCTTCTCAACTTCCCCTTGAGCTGAAGGTCTTTGTCGCTATTGCTCATATTAAATACTAGGTTATAATTTGTAATTGTAATCTTAGTTCTCATAAATAAATCATTAATAATTTTTTTTAAGAATTTTAAAATAAAGAGCACTTAAAATGTTGTCTGTGGCAAAACAAACAAAATTTATAAGTGGTACAAACAGAACACAGAGAAGATGTTAATGACAATGCCGGACCTGGACGATAACCGATGGAAAGTTTAAAGCAATGAAAAAAAATTGTTATGAAGAATCGTCGAATTACTATTAGAGAAGTTGCTGACGATGTCGTTATATCGGTTGATTCATGCCATGCAATTTTTTCAGATGTTCTGGGCATGACACGTGTGCCAGCGAAGTTTTTTTTCGAAATTGTTATATTTTGAGCCACAGTAACGTTACAAGAGCATCGCTCAGGAGCTGTTGACTGACGTTAACGACAATCCAAAATTTCTAAAAAGGGTCATAACTGATAACGAAACATGGGTACATAAAAAAAAAACTAACAATGCAAAATGCCTCATAATGAGAACATTTTTTGGGAATATAAGTACTTGTATGTACCAACATGGCAAACAAAATACGAAAAACAAATATATCGTACATATCACGCGTAAATTCGATATTCACGATATTTTATGAACAGATCTCGTATATTTCAATTAATTTATTATATGATAATAAGAAAATAAAAAAGACTCTTCGCTTCGTGATATCTTACTTACCATAAATGAGCCATGTAGACATCGATCCTTGAATACATAATATTGTAGTTACCCAAATTCGGTACTAAAGACAATCGGGGATAAAGAAGTGAACATTTGAATGTAAAGTTAAAAAATTGATTGAAATAAAATATTTATTTTATCCTTTTGTAGAACTAATCCACGAATTTGATAAGATATTGACAAAAATTATTCATAAATTATAATATTTCTCATAATCCCCTTTTACCTTAATACACTTTTCCCAGCTATGTTCAACAGCTTTGATATCCTGCTTGTAGTGCGAAGCATCCTTAAAATTAGCATCAACTGCAGACTTCACTGTTGATAAATCTTTTACCACAAAACCATATCTTTACATTTGGAAGCAGAAAATAATCCGAAAATACATAATCTGGAGAATAGAGTGCGTGACAAAGCAATTCGAACTTTTACTCGTAGATTTTATCCATCGCGATATTAGATGTGTGAACTGGTGCATTCATTGTCTTATTTTTGCGACAAATTTAATCGTTTTTTTTTTTTTGTCTTGACTCTTCTTCACTAATAAGCCGATTTGATAGTTTATCCTCTTTGAAAAGAATCAATGAAAATTCTGTCACGCGCATCTCAAAAATCTGAGGCCATGACCTTGCCTGTAGATAAAACTGTCTTTGCCTTCTTTGGAGTCAATCCTCCCCTTTTAGTTCATTGCTTTGACTGTTCCTTCGTCTGAGATGTGAAGTGAACAACATGCAAACACACGTCTTTATTGTTATGAAACTTTGCCAAACACTCGATTAAAACATCTTCAACAAATTAATCAATACTGGTGCCTCACTCCTCAAACAAACCAAAAAACTGTGAAAATAATGATGTGTTGTTAGAAAGCCTTGACTATTCTATTAAAGTGCATGCAATTGGATGAAATATATCAAAATTAAATAAAACTATAAGTTCATATAAATTTAACAAAACTATATTTCAATATGCACCCAAATGAGATTGAATGACATAATGGTTTGCTGGTAACGTTGCGTAATTCATGAATTTTATACGCGGTACAAAATGAACATTCAACCAAAAGAACCATTAAAAAGAAAAAAGGAAAATTCATTACCATTATCACCATCGTCATCGTCATCATCAATATAACCATTATCATTATTATCTCTATAAGACCACATCATACAAACCGTTAACCACGCATAATTTATCGAAATAATTTACATTTGGATAAAATTTAAGCCACAAAATAAAAAGGTACACTTACTCACGCATGCGATAATTCCAAATGGAAATTTCAGAGAAAATTAAAGTGGAGGAAAAATAATATTTTAAATATAAAAAGAAAAAAATTAATGAATATAATAATAATAATAATAATGATAATAATAATAATAATGGTAATGTTGCTAATGGATCCATGCATAATAATGATAAGTTGCATGTTGAGTTGAAGCATCAAAATGTCAACGCAAGAGCACACAGATACAAACTCACATTAAAGTCGAGACCCAGATACAATAATCAATCAATCAAATGTGCGTGCGTGTGTGTGTGTGTGTGTGTGTGTGAGTAGCAAGAACATCTGAGTTTGTGGCACCCAAACATGTTGCCGCCTGACTCATGTTTTAATCCCAATATTTATTACCAAACTCGACTTTAAGTTAAATGAAATGGGGCAGCCACAACAGCAAACAAAGCAAACTTTGAAACGTGCAACTTCAACTATGAATACTTAAGCAAACAACAACTGAGAAACTGAGTGAAGAAAAATGAAAAGGCGGTTGAAACAGGATGAAAAAAGTTGTGGGAGAAATGCACATGCAAGAATAACCCACAAAACAAAAAACCATTAAGCAGAAGCAAATAAAATAATGTTGCGAGTAGAATTGTGGTCCCAGTTTTGCGCATTTATAACTCTGGTTCTCTGGCTGTTGCATGTAAAACCACTAGCGGACTAAGGCCCTCTTGGACCCGGGGCGGTACTACTAAATAAAGTTACAGAATATAATTTTTTGTTTATTTATTGGATCTTAAGGTGAATTAACACGTAACCCCAGATTTATGCCATATTTATACTTTTATATTTTTAGTGAGCTAGTAGTTATTTTTTATTAATAAACACTTCATCAAACCCCAAGTATATTTACTTTTATTTCATGGTGCAAGACTGAAATATGCACGTTTTTTTAAAAAACTATCTTCAGTGTAATTTGGTAAATAAGTAGCTTAATACTTTCCAAGAATTTTATTGTTTTGTTGGCATTTGTTTCGATGATTGGACGCCCACTTATACCGAAGGCCCACTGTAGATGACGGCACAGCATTAAATCAAGCAAAACTTCCATAACTGCGGTTGAGTCAACAAATTAAAACTTTGAATAAAATTAAACTAGAAAAAATATAAAAACAGAAACAAAGGAAAATTACGAAAGAAAACTCCAAGATAGCGAAGGAAAAAATACCTAAACAAGCACTTAGCAATGTTAGATACAACATATGTACAGATACACATAAAGATATATAAATACATAGATACATAGATATAGAAAAGAAACAGCAAAGCAAAGCTATTTTTCATACATTAAATATAAAAACCAAAAAGCCACAAAGCAAACTCAAAGGCAAAAGAAAAGTAACTAAAAGATATGAAATATTAGAAAATATATATTCTATTTAATTAAACTTTTCTAACCAGTTCAGCAAAATTTTGACGTTTCTTTATGCGTTTATAATAAAACTGAAATATGGTTGATGCCCACATATGTAAATAACACACTGACCACAATAACAGCAGACGCTTACTTAAGCCACAAATATCTTGACATTTTATCGATTAATGTTACTTTTACAATTATTTAGTATATTCAAGTCTAAATTTGGAATCTTTGCTAAACTGCCTAAATCATCAAAGAATGGTTTTCCGAGAAAACATGTTCGCTTACCAAGAAGAGCAGAGCAGTCACAAAGTATGCCAGAAGTCTTGATAGGAAACGCTAGCTCCTTGGTACTCGCTTCCAACTTTGAGAGAATCTCTTATAGATGTCTAAAAATATCAGAAATTGATAGAGAAATGGGCGTTGCTGGTGCCTTTTTAGCATACTCATCCGCTATCTCGTCACCTAAAAACCCAGAAAGGCTACCTACCCAGATTGGCATGTTTGAATGCCTCCGATCTTGGTTGAGAACCGCCACCGTACTACAGATAGTTATTTCATTAATGCTGTGGGCCGACAGAACCTCGATAGCAGCCTGACTCCCACAAAGTACTCTACTATCTATGAGCTTTGTTGCTTGCCATACCGCATATGGTGGATCTCTAACTGAAAAACTCTACACCAGTCTTGCACACGAAACAATAGTTGAACTGTTATCTCATCAGAAAAGATGCCAGTACCAGTACCCTTAACTTTCTTGGAGCCGTCAGTAAAGATTGAAATTTCGTTTTGTCTGATGGCGCTACCCTGCTTCCAATAATCTCCCCCCGTGAATTATGTATAATACATATTTAAATTGTCATTCCATTTTAGTTTAGTAGTCATGGGGAGTGATGCCCAAGTATCTATTTTGTAAGAAAGTACTGTGGCCCGCAATACGCAAGAAGAAGAAGATTCAGTCTGGAGCTTCTTGCAGCTGTGCACTTGAGTTCAGTGCCCACCGATGCTAGATCGAGAATGAACTTGAAGAGTTAATCCCCATACAAAATATATACACATATGTAAGAGTAAAGTTACTTACATATGTAAGAGTAAAGTTTGCTTTATCCTGACAATGTTTCCAATATATTAAAAATAGGCCTGATCGGACCAATTATCAATAGATATATTTCCTGATAATATATTTATTGTATTTACTTAAAGACTGGGGTGTTTATACAAATTTGACTCATATAATTCGTTATACATAATTGGATTTTATTATTTTTGGAAAAACTGTGAAAAAAAATACATTTTTGCATGAAGAATGTAGAAATGTAGAATTTATAGGCACTCAATATATAAAAATATTTGTCAAACACTAGGTGTCAGGGTTGGGCATCCAATGAAAATCGACGAGAAATCTGGTGAAATGATACTCCCTCGTCGCAACACTTCACAACCAAATACATTGAAAAATTGAATTCTTTCTTTCGATATTTTAAAGTGCAGTGACCACACAAAACTCTTGACTTACCTTGAAGATGCCATAGTTTCAAAATAGAATGGTTCGCCTTATTCTTTGCTATAGTCGCTTGTAGAGTAATGAATGTAATGTAATAAAATAGAAAGATTTGTAGGTGAACAAAAAAAAATTAAATAAATTTTACGTATTCTATGATTATGACGGCATTGCTTTATTTTACTCATTCACATTATAGGTTATGTATTTAAGTTTCAACAGAGTTAAATTTAAAAATATTCTTGTTACGTTTCTTTCTCCTTAAAATATATGAAAAAATATACCAAAATTGTGCTGATAATATCATAAGCACGTCTCTGTCCACTTTGTTCTTTTCATTCAGCCTCCAAGGCACTCACTGACCAACGAAGCTTTCTTAGCGTTTGCCATTTATATCTTCTATTGTACTAGTTTGCTATGTTATCTATGAGTACGAGTATCTGTGTCCATGGCATGTGGGTCCATGTGTATGTGTTGTGCAAAAATAAATTGTTTACGAAAAGGGTTTTGTTATATAAATTGCTTGTGAAATTGAATCTTTATGGTTCAGCTGCATTATTTTGGCAGTGAGTCTATAAATTATGACCACAAAGAAGGGTTACGCCAACTGAACCAACTGAACCAACTGAAATTGCAAAACTAAACCGAACACTAAACTTAAGTAAACTGCTTTACTATACTTACTGTTTCGAAAGCTGAATCATTCTGCATATGTTGTATCTGGGGGCAATGCAATATTATGCAGAATTGTGGTCACTTCGGAGTTTGGATATTAATTTAGCCAATTTTGATTAAAACGCAGATGAAGCAATCAGAAAAACTGTTTGTTCATACATACAAAGTTTGCATTTCAAAACAAATTTTCCAGCTTTCTTTTATTGGTTTTTAAGATATTGAGATACAATTTTGTATATGTACAAAAGTCTTTTAGTTGTTTTCCTGAAATTTCTTCTATCAGGTGATTTAATCTGACCATTAAAAGGCATTTACCATGTTTAGGCAATAGTTCAATCCTATGTAATGGCATTTAGTTTGTAGTCTTTTTGTAATTATTTGCATAATTTTAAAGCGCTTCAAATGCATGAATCAATTTATCTCTTGTACTTTCCAAATCTTTACGTCCTTCTTTCTTCGAGTTGACTCGATATTCTTCATAAATGATATATTAAATTTTCATATATGTATTTTTAAGATGTAAAAATGTTTATTTAATTTTAATCTAGTTAAGTTATTCTATGTGATTTTTAAATACAAATTTTTCATCTAGAGAACTCGCATTATAATTTTAAGATTTTAATTGGAATGCAATGAAACTTCAATCATAAATTCATTCTAAGAAGAAAATCTGTTGTACAAATTTTAATTTTAATATTTATTTTAACATTTAAATTTTAATTGTTATTTTGAAATTTTGTTCTTTACACTTTTAGTATTGTTAGGGCAATAAGGAGTTTTTGAACTTAAGCATAATATTGATATTAAGGCATAGAACACAAACTAAATATACTTAAATTCGGAAAGTAATAGTGTCCAAGTTTCATTTCGATAGGACAAAAATCAAACAGTTTTTCTAACAAGAACATGAATTCAATTGGGTGTGTATGGGAGGTACCCCCTAGCGGTCCGATTGGGCTGGTTTCGACAAATATCCTGCGCCCATCTTGGAAACAGATCATGTCCAAGTTTAAGTTCGATAGCACAGAAAACAAAATAGTTTTTCTAATAAGAACATGAATTCAATTGGGTGGTTTGTATGGGAGGTACCCCCGGTTCGTGGTCCAATTCGGGTGGTTCCGACAAATGTACTGCCTATGGTAAAAGGAGAGGTTCGTTCAAAATTTCAGGTCTCGAGCTCAAAAACTGAGGGACAAGTTTGCATACATACAGACGGACAGACGGACATGGCTTAATCAATTCGTCTAATCGAGCTGATCAAGCCTGTTACAAACTTCATGACAAACTTATAATACTATTCACTTCCGTGAAGAGTATAAAAAATTAGTTATGCTATTAAATTTAATGAATTGAATATTATTATTTATGATTTACCAATTCTGCAATTCTAATTCCACTTCACGTGCAATTAATTAACTTTTTTCCTCAAATAATTCCTTGCCGAGGATATTTTTTCTATTTTTTTTTTTTTTTTTTTTTGCTTCCGTCAGTTTGTTTTTAACGCACATAGTTCTCTCTGACTTTATCATATTCGGCGCCATCGGAAACCTCTGTGTCCTCTGACATAGTTGTTGCATCATCAGGATTTTGGCCATGACTCTCACCTTGCTTGGTCAATTATATTGCATATATTTGCTTCAGAATCAATGTCACCACAAGTTCTCCATGATTTTGTAGTGGTCCTTTCCGTGCCAAAAGCTCTTGGTATTATAATGAGGATGTGATCTTGACACCATAGGCAAACCCGTTTTGGGTATCAATGTAAAAGCCAACAGCCTTAATTTTTGTTGTTTCTGTTCCTTTTTGTTTTTAGTTGTTCCATTGTGGGTTGAGGAATTTGTAAGTCAAATATATTTTATTAAAATAGCTTTAGGAAACTCTTAGTTATATTAGACATAAAAATTTAAAGCGATTTAGTGTTTACTTGTAAATATTTAAACCTAATTTGTATTTCTACATAAAAGCTAAGCAGCCAACTGCCGGAACAGATAGCCAACACATAAAAGTGGGTAATAGTACTTTAAAAGCATATTTTGCAAGCTAAAGTTTCCTTCACAATGGTGCAGGTAGACAGACTAATAGTCTTAGTTGTTGATTGTAACTGCCACATAAGCAGTATGTGCATGTTCTGTAAAAAGTCTGTATAAGATTCATCGATCCCTAAATATATTACCCAACCATTTATTTACTATTCAAAGAATATATTTAATTTTCACCTGAGTTCCTATAGTTTTTATATAACAAACAATATCTTACCTTATGGAAGACATTTACATGGATATTTATGGTTTCAATTAAAAGTTAAATTACACAAAACAAAAAAAAAAAACAAAAAATACAGACGAATTGATAATCTCCACCTTTTTTGAAGTCGGTCAAAAAGAAAAAGAAATGAATGATACAAAAAATTTAAGAGTCCAACAAAAATTACCTACTTTTTTTAAAGTCTTTCCTTCTTTTATCATCATAAAGAAGTTCCATTTTAACCCTGAGCTACTGACTTTCTGTTATGTCCAAAGTGTAAGAAGTGTCCTTACCAACACCACATCAACATCAACTGCAACAACATTGCCAATAGCAACAACAAAAATAAATATTAAAGCACAAATTTTCATTTGAAGTTTACATCCAAAAATTGTTTGAGGCCATAAAATGATGTTGAAAATGGTAAACTTGAGTTTACTAACTGACACACCTCTAAAGGGATTTTACTTGACTTTCTCCTTTTATAATTTGCATCCTTCTTTACCAACTCTCCCTTTCCTTTCCTTTCTCTCTTTATACATTGGTTGGTTTTTGTTTACATTTTGGCTTCTTGAGTTTCTCTTCTTGAGAGAATCTCCGGTGCCTACACTTTTGAATGTTTCTAAGCCCAGGACAACTTAAGTGATATTAAATATTGTCTAATGGTTTTACTTGTGTTTGCCTTCAAAAATGAAATTTCTACTAAATCCAATATCTTAATATTGTACAATCACTTTAAGCCGGACATGCTTATCTCTTACTTGAATGTTTCCTTTTATACATGTACAATTATTCTGTTTTATGTTAATGTTTAATTCTCACAAAATTTTTTTGTTATTAAAAAAAAGAAAATTCTATTTATTTATGAATTAAGATCAAATGGTATATGTAAATCATAAGCGAATATCAATCTTGTCATATCTATTCATTTGAACACACACTGTCCATCTATCAAGATTGTAATCAGTTTTTTAAAATGTTCATACTTACATACCACGAGTATGAATATGCAGATATACAGTTTAGTAGTATTCTTTATATTTCCTTTAAGCCTTACGAATCCAATTTTCCATCAGCTGACCATTATTTAAATCAAATGCTCATAAGTCCCTTAGTTTGGGAAATAATAACTACACCCAACCGACAAAAAAAATGCACACACAAAATTTCTTAGATTTTTACTTAGCTGGGTTTCGTCGAATATAAGTAGTTATGCCATGATGACAATTTTTTCAGAGGATTCCCTGAAGAGTTTTCTTTTACTTTTACGTATTTGAGAATTAAGTTTAAGTGGAGATTTATGTTTGTGCAATTGTCTTTGTCTATTCGCAAAATGGCTACTGAAACTTCGTTACGCAGTAATTTAAAAAACCGTGAATGATAAAATGTATCGATTAGATAAAAGTGCACCAGTTTGAGAGAAAAAAAAAGCCTACAAGTTCGTTTAAAAATGGAACCCACCTTAGGTCAGATGTGCAGCAAGAATTCTAAAAGAATACGAGTATGTCGACAAGCAATGTACCGAAACCTATGAACGATGGGAGTATAAGGGCAAGAAAATCTTCAAAAAACTCACTTCTTACCAAGAAAATGAAGAAATATCTTTTATATATAGCTAAAAAAAAAAGAAAATTGGACAGAATTCGATTAGACACCCGATGGTTTTCGCACAGTCCGACATGGACACGGTGAGCACTTTGCAGGAAATTGTAAGGTACTCACAGTCAAGTATTTCCTCTATGTGATGATATGGATATGTATATCCAAATGTAAAATGGTATCTATTTTGATGCTACAGGGTCGTTAATGCGAATATATATAAAAATATAATGTTCGTTTAACTGAGTAAGAAAAAAATTGAATAGTAAAAATGCATTTTTAACCGGCTTCAATTCGTCTGTATTATTTAATATTTGATTAATAATTGCATAAAGATCCAACAACTCAAATTTTTGGGCCTAAATGACACCTAATAATAGAAAGAAGAAGCATCAAACTATGGCTGAGTTAAAGGAAATGCTTTAAATATTTTGATATTTTGGGGGAATATTTGAGTGCTTTTTGTACTTCCAAGCCAGACGGTGTGAACACCTTAATTAAAACTTTTTCTTTCCAATAAACTTTTAAAAAAGAATATTTTAAATTTCATAAAATAAAGGATGTTCTTGCCAATAATGTTTTGCAAAATAAATTATATAATTTTTTTTCCAGTTTGTTTCAAATTAACCGAAAAATTATTTCAATCAATATCAATTGTACCAATTGCTATAACGTTCTAGTTATCTACTAACTTTTCAAAACATAAATAAATAAAGTATCATATTTTTCTTTAAACTTTTAATCAGGAATTGATATATGAGTTCGTTGTATTAAAAATTTAATCAAGCAAATCACTAAAAGGCTTATGATCATCAGAATAGAATTATGTATATGATTATTAAGTATTTTAGAATAATATTATTAAATACAATAAAACGGACAGTTACTTATTACGAGAGAAAAGATACTAAAGTATAAAACCAAAATAAGTATGAGTGTAAACGAAGAAGGAACTGTGCACGTAGCATTAATAAATATTTAATACACATAAATTTAAAGCTAAAAATACTTAACGAAACTCTCGTCAACATCATCATCATCATCATGATTGCTATCGTAGTCGTTATCATGAACGTGGCTTATACTCATATGTACAATACTAATTCAGTAAAATGGTTCTTTTGCCGTGATGTGAAATTGCTTACAATATCAATATCAATGACCATTTGATAGACATTTCTTTTGGGTTGTTGAATGCGGCTTTATCAATAAATTTCCTTTTTTATTGATTTATTGATAAAGGTTTCCGGTTATTTGAAGCATTGAGCAGCCATTCAGTTGCGCAAATATACACACAAACAAAACATTGACATGCGATAACAAAAAAAACAAAAAAATTACGTATACGTTGTATTAAGCACACAATATAAGTTCCAATTGTCCATGAAATAAATAACATACGAGTGTAATTTCCATTTGCCATTGTTTGCTTTTTTTTTTTTTTTTTTTGATGAGTTTTTTGCAAAATTCGCTATTGTTATAATATTTATTTTATGCTTGAACTCACAGACACTGACAGTCAGAAAAATGGTCAGACATTTTAACAGTTAAGAATTACATAGATTGTACAATATGTATTATGTGTCATGTCAACTCTTGTAGCTATTATCTTTGACCGCAGTTCATATCTATAAAAAAAAAAACAACTGACATTTGAGCATTTAGAAAAACATCAAGAGAAAGAGAATCAAATTAGTTCTGGTTGTTAACTTCAGTTGAACAGTTGAGTCCAATGTACTCGTATGTCAATGCAGTATTCATATTTTGGTCAAAACTCTCAGAAGCAAAACTGACATGAAAATAAAGTAAAATAAAATAATATTCCATTTTAAAATAACTTTTGCTTGAAGCTTTACTTTCCATTTAAGTTTTAAACAATTTGTCCCTCCCACCATCAAATGAACTTAACCTTATTAAATCCTCCATCTTGCCAATATTTACTTTATAATCTTTAACCTTCATAAAGTCCTTAAGACGCTTTTCATGTTGCGAACGAAGACTAAACAAAATACTTAGAAAGGGCAGAGAAATAAAATAATATACCTCTGATTAGCTTTCATGGCCTTTGGCCCGTTTTGTTGTTATCTCTTCCATTTCCCACACAAGCGAACTCTTTCCTTTTCTCTTTCATCATCTCTTCACACTACACATTGCTTTCAGACTCGTTTCTTTGCGTGCCTAAGGAACATTAGATACGCGACTGTATACAATAGCGCGAACTCAGTCACTTTGAACATACCAAATTTCTTATGGGCTTAAAAGTGCCTCCTTACAAGCTAAGGCTAAAGCATGAAATTATTTGTTGCTATTCTAATTGTTATGTTTCCTCCTATTCTGTTTAACGCCAATTTGCAATTTTACCAAAATTTATGATAAATAAACAACAATAGATGCTGCTTGACGGGGGAAGTGTCCAAATATGAAAATTTTCTTACTTTGGTATATTGAATATACATATTATGGCTTCCATTGCATTTGATTAATATCTTTCCATTAGGAAGTTGTGTCACACCAGCGCAATGGAACCTTTACACAATTTGTTAATCATCGAAATGATTTCAACATATTTCTTTTAGCCTATATGTATATTATATAGATTTTGAGGAAATTTTCTTTCTAGACTGACCTGAGACAAATCCAAATAGACAAATAGTGACAGTCTTACAAAAATAGTAAGAAACACCCGAAACAATTCTATAAGAGTACTCTGTGTTCTTGAGCATTGTTCGGGTGCACAAATCTATTAATTTTCAAGAGTCTTTAAAGAATGTGGTCCTCAGCTTTATACTTCAATAAAAGGAATGATCAGATATTTGAATCAAAACTGTTGTACTTTTTGTTCGAAATCCTTAAATATTATAAAGTGATATTGGAAAATTTATTCGATATTATCACCATAGTTTGCCAACTAAAGCCTGCCAGGTTCAGATTCCCTGAAATGTATAAAAGTAACTATCGTGCAAATAAATGCTGTCGCCTTTATTTTAAACTACTAACAACTTATTTACTTGTTATCCTATAGGACACAATGTAAATGCAAATAAATGAGAAGGAGACACACGATAAAAGTTTTCGATTTGAACTTTCTAATTGTTTTTTAATTACAAAAAAAAAAAAAATCAAAATATAAGTCACTTCTCATACAGTGTGACTATTCGAAACATTCTCAACTCATTTAATTTCAAAATGGCACAGAAGGAATATGAGCCAAAACACAAGTGGAAATGCATTAAAGAGACACACACAATTGCTCGCAGTTTATCTAACTCATCATCATTTAACTCTGCATGGGTTGATTCCACTCGACTCCTTTATGTGGGGCTCGAGGCCGGGCGAAACAGAAGTTAAAATTTAATGCATAATATGCAAATGCAGTAATTGCCAAGCTAATTCACACACACACACAAACAGACCCAGACACCAAGAGTTCCAACAAACTTCAATGAATGGAGGCAAAATGAAACCGCTAAACCGATAGGGCCCCAACTCAACTGGTCGCATATCCTTTTTTATGTGTCGCGATAATAACTCAACGTTGAAAAACACACAGTTTAGCACACGCTCAACTAACCCAATTTGCTAGTTATGGCCAACATTTTGTCCATTACTAACACGTAAATTGCATTTACTAAGCTCACAAGACCGAGATACTTGCACAAAATGGCGATACTCATAAGCTTGTTATGCGTGCATTTCCGTTTCCGATTTTCATTTCGAACATTTTCGCTATTTAACACTTTTTGTTCCCAGCTACGAACCACAAACCGGAAAATGAAATACACAAAAATATTAGCATATTTTTTAATTTTTATTCCGAAACTGAAATGAATTTATAATTATTGAAATTCGCTTACTTAATTGGCCTCATTGAAAAGAAATGTTGATCAATTGTGTGCCTTGGCGTTGATGCAACAAGTTGCCCGATTATTTTAAATGACTTTTACAAATTAAAAACGAAATTATTAACAGAGAACATTTGCCAAATCAAATGAACTAAATCAAATGGAAATTTCATTTGGGAAATTTGCCAATGACTATGAAAGTGGTAAACACTACTAATATCTCTGTGGACCTTAATACTCGATACTCTTTCTGCAACTGTGCTATGCACTTCACTATTACTTCGTAATAACCACAAAAACTCCAGCTTTGAGCAGCTTAAAAGTGTTTTAAAAACACTCAAAGCATCAACGGTCAACCAAACTCTACGTATTTACTACTCGTATATTATATAGTGCATAGTATGTACTTGTAAGTTAATATGTATACATAGTATACTTCCGGTCGGTCAGTCAGTCATGAAGGGGACACTTGTTAACCGCAAACGCCACGCCTTGAATTCACAGATAACTTTACAACACTACCACTTAACAGTGTAGTATTTAGATAAAGTGAAGAAGTGTTCAGGATTGGTGGTTAGAGGTTTTCGTATAATTGTATGCCACTGTAAATTATTTCATACAATATTTACGCAGTGCTCCAGGAACTCACATAGCCTCCATATATGGAAAATGTGTTGCTGCTGTTGTTAGTAAGCTTTATTGCCATGTTAGTGGCATGTCATGCATAAATGTCTCAAAAGCTGATTTATGTTTTGCTCTCTTGTTGACTCCATTCTCATTCTCGCTCAATCCTCCTACGAGGTATGTTACAAAAGTATCTGAAACACGTTCATTACACCGCGCCAGAATATTCCAAGGATACAAGCGTAACCAATAAATCCTTAGAATGCATTGTAAGCCAAATTTAGAGCACTCTATAGCTAGAAAATAACAAACAGTTGCGACTTGCTATCGAAGAACACTTTCCAGTTTAGAATCTAGATCCAGAATTTATTAATCTTCGGTTCGAAATCATTTGAGACACTTTGAAAATGCTATTCGGATATTTGAAAACAAGATACACATCTCGTACGTGCAACCAGAACAGTTGTCGAGCTAACCAAGTAAAGTGAAACCTTGTTGTAGGCGGTGCAAGACGACGAGTTGTTATATTTGTTGTTCACGTTCTTTCATCATTTAGCCACTCGTTTTTCGTTTTCATACTCAGACAACCAACACACAAATACACGAGGCGTTGATTGATGTCTGCCGGATGTGACGCTTAAGCTAAACGCTCGTTTCCGGCGTTGCTTTGTTTTAACTATGCACACTCAAACCCAATAAACACATACATGGCGTATGATGAATTTTTGGATTATTAATTTTATGAGTTACACAAACTCGCAGGCGTAACCTATTTTTCCCTTTGGCTCTCATGCGTCCCATGCAACTTTTCGTAGCATACTTTTCTGTGCAAACAAGTTCATCGGACCCTCATTTTTGCAATTTCACTTAATTAAGACCCTTTGAAAAAGGCAAATTTCTTTACATAAATGCTCAACAAATTTGAGTATTTTCATTACTTTTAGGTTTCGTTTAGTTCTTCAATGTATCACTTAATTAAGCAAAGATATTTTAAAATGTAAACAAATCCCGTTTGAGAAATATGCAAATGACCCATGTTAGCATTGAAATATTATCTATTAATGTGCGATCATCAATTAGAAAACTTTTATTCTCGACTTCTTTGCTGCATCTGCATCTCGCTAAAGCAAATACAATATTTATTTAGGCCTAAAATAAACTTTTGATTACAAAATCTACCGCCTATTAACTATGAGACTCATTTCAGTTACACATGCAAGATTTTTGGGTCAATAGATTTAAGAACATAAATATTATCAACAACTTGTCAACATGACTTCCATTCATTCGTCAAACATTAAACAGTCATTTAAAAATGAAAAGCTAAATTAAGTTTTAAAAAAATCTTAAGCCTCTCAATACATAATTCAAAACAATTATTTATACATAGATTCTAGACTTTAACTATGCTACAACTTTGTGATATAATAATATCCAACTCTCAATCTTTCAGAGTGACAACTACAAGTCACCACAGGCTCTGCAGGTATTCAACTTAGCTTAAGTTAAGAGTTACCGAAATATAAGATAGTCATTGCTAACCAAGTATGCAAATCTATTGAAATAGTAAATATTGTACAAAATTATAATATCAAGTTTCAAATTAGAGTAGCACCTCAACACCAAATCAATATACTCGTACTTGTACAAACTTATACATGAATATATTTTTAAAGATAGTGTACAATGTGTGTGCGGCTTAAACTCAGAAACGAATCCCTGCACGATCAAGGGCTGACAGTGAAATGTTCTGAAACATTGTGGACCATTCGAAGCATAGGGTATATAAAGGAGTATCCTTCGTGAATTCAAACGACAGTTTCTTATCAGTGAAGTGCAGTGTGTGAATAAAAACAAACAGTAAAGAGTAAGTAATCAAAGTGATACAATGATATCCTTTTTTCCAACTATTGTACAACACAATTCTGATATCAATTCCCCTGCTGGTACTGTTAATAAATATAAAGTTTACTCTTAAAAATGAACCAAAATTGTGCATGTCATAAAATAAAAATGATGTTTTCACTTTTACCTTTCTTCTGTTCTTTACAACTTTCACCATTAATGTTATTGCTAAATCAAATTGTATCCATTAACCAGTAACTGAAGTCAGTTATTTTAATGTGCAAAGTTGTTCTTTTAACCTTTCGCCGTTGAAAGTGTTTTCAATAATGGTTGAGATTATACAAAATCATGTGAATTACCATTAACATTACTGTTATTAAAATTATATTCATTTAACCTAATAAAAACACGAAAATTTTGCTGTGTAATAGAAAGTGAAGGTTGAGCGTCCCCTCATTTTTGGCGATATCAGATTAATAACAATAAATAATTGTTTATACTTTTATTATGTAAAACTTATGTAAATGTAAGGAAATTCTGTAGACTAACTACAAAACCGATTTGACAGAATTCTGCTTGTTATCATGTGTATGGGTAGTTCTAACTTCCTACCCACAGCTAAATTTCACCTGGATATGTTACAGCACCAGCTTACCTTGCAGGAGGCTTGGCTAAAATGAAAAGCCCACCTGTAAATATCTGCAGTTGACCCTAGATAGAAGACTGACATGGTAGGCTCATATCAAGCACACGCGTTATCAAGAGTAGCAGAATATCTTAGTTTTAGACACATAGGCTGAAGGCAGATATCTCCACGTAATAAGCTTCAAGATAATACTAAAACCTTTGAGATATCCTTAGTAGCCAAGGTTGAAGAGTGCGATGTAATACGTCCTGAAAAAAACGACAACGGTTCAAACGATTGCGCAACTAGAAAATAAAGTCGATAAAGAATAAACAATGACTATTGAAGTACCTTTACATCAATTGAGTCCTGTGAAAAAAAAAAACCAGAGCAACTAAAAGAAGAGCCACTGTTCCTTAAAAATGCACATCCAGCAAAGAGGCAAAGCAGTTAGAAATTACAACTGTGGCAAAACCTAAAAACTTATTAGTATGAAAGAAACTTTTTTGATTCGAGTCAGATTCGTCAACAACTGCAGGGAAAATAACGTTATTCAGAGGTCACGGATTAATTCGCCATGATTCAGATGTTTAGAAATGGTCAGTCTGGATGCGAGTGCCTAGTGTTGGACAATTTTTTCATAAAAATTGATTGCTATTTGGTAATTTCAGCTAGTTTTGTTGCGCATCAACATAAAGTCAGCAAATGTAGTTGCGCCACCAACTTAAAAAAATGCAGTTCATAAGTCAAAACGCGAGTTGTGAATCAAAGTGATTTTCGCTCATTAGCGATTGACGCGATCGGACGCATTGTTGGCAACTGTTGTAATACAGATGTGGAGTTTCTTTAGATCATGCTAGAATTTTATTGGTACACGTTATTGGTATATAATGAACTCAAAAGGGGTTACATTTCCTGAAATATGGGTCACTCTCCTGAATGTAATGCCATAATTGCCAATTAATTTATACCATAACTTACTATACCCATCCAATAAAGTTCAATTGTAAATTACTAAAAATAAAAAAAACAGATATATAAATTGGATTTTTAATTCTTTCATTGTAGTAGAAGGAATCTTACCCATTTTTTCTGTCCACAAATATGAAATCTTTTTTGAAAACTGTGTCGATTATTTCTTAAATACATGTTAAGTTTTGTAATGACTTCCATTTTTGTACAATAAATAATTTACAAACCAAAAAACGAAAATTGATATTTGTCTTCAAAGAGCATCCTAAATTATTATGCTCAATATTGAAACATACGTCAAAGCAATATTTATTCAATACTAAAGAATCGAACACATCAAAGTTATCAATTCAATGTTGGTTGCAATATTGGTAATTACAAACAAAGACTTACTTGTCATACAGCCCTCGTTTTTCTTTCTAAAGAAATCATTTACATTACATCATAACTTTTCCTTTAAAATTCCAATGTATCCAATGAGTACCCAACAACAGAAAAAAGATTCTAAAAAGACACATTTCTAGTTGTTCATATAAAACTTAAATTGTCTCCTTCACTACTATTTGATACAAGGATAGTCGATGACATGTTACGGTTGCCAAATTTAAATCTCATTGTTGTCGTTGTTGTTTGTTGTTGGAAATCATTTGTTGTTCACATTCATTAGGCAACATCATTGTACAACGTATGTATAACTATGTATCTAAGTATCTGAGTACTTGAGTGTTTGAGTGTATGTAAGAATGCAACAATGTTACAGCAAATGAATGTACAAAACAAAATGAGTCAATGTTTTCAATTCGTTAGAAATGCTTCACACAAAACCGAAATAGAAAACGATTGAAGATGGTTTGGTTGGCACTTATTGCAAAACAAAAGGAACTGCTGGTTCCATGGAATTTAGATGGTTGAATCCACCCAACAGGAATACGTTGAGACTATGTACAACATAGTACTTGATTAAATGATTCAAACGTGGCAAGTACTAGAACTCGATGTTTTGTAAGTGGCACAAGTGCAATTTGCACGTTTACTAAGGAACCCAACTAATTTTGTATTGAAGACAATCTAAGCCTTTTTTATTTTTTTCTATAGAATTCTATACTCAACTAAATTATTACCTATAAGTACTACTTAGTTTAAGCTTTCATTTTCACCTTTAGTCTACACTAAGTTCACATTTACCTTCTCCTACTGTCTATTAAAAGTATTGTATATGCCGGTGGTTTTAATTGTTTGAAGATTGTAATCGGTACTAATGCAAATGATGTCAGATCTAGTGCTAGTGGTAATGCTTACCAACCTTTATATTGTATCTACAATTTTATGTACTATATTGTGTTCTTCTCAATATGAGTTTCGTTGTTCTGTTTGTATTCTATGCTATTGATTCACCTTCCCCTTCAAATGATAAAATTTTACCATTTCATTTTAACATGTTCTCGACCTAAACTACCCTTGAACTCCAATAGTCATCTCTCCCTCATCGTTATCTTTTGCTTTTGCTGAAATTGTAAGTTTCTGTATATGATAGATACACACACACACACACACTCACACATACATAAGTATTAACATCATTGTAGAATCCCCGAACTATTCTCTTATCTCTTATGGCCATGTTTGCATTCATTAAGTTTAGGGCGAAATAGTTTACATTTCTAGCAACATTCTGCATATGTTTTGTGTAAAAAAGTTTTCACTCGCATGCGAAAGAAAAGGTTGGGCTAAAGGATTGTTGGGATTTCAATATCACTTCCTAGCACATTCATTCATTCATTTTATCATTCATTATCCTTTAATTTCTTTTTCTGTTCTTTTTTTGTTGTTTTGTGGATTGAGGTAAAATCCAAAATTTTGCAATTTTGTTGAATATTCAAAGGAATAGCATTTTAATGAGCTATAAAAATGAAATCAGAACTTTACTCCATTAAAAAGAAACTTTTCTGGAAAATGGTTTAGATTTTGTTGAATCTTTTTGTTTTAAAGAATTTTAATTTATAATTTTCAAAAGTAAAACAATTCAGCTCAATAGAATTTTTATTTAGCAAACTTATAAAATTTTAGGTAAATTACATTATATTTTTTAGAAATCTATTCAGATTAAGATTACTTTTTCTAAAACTTACTTATCTGGTTTTTAATTTCATTAACTCTCTCAAATATATTGTAAATAAACGATCATATTGTATTTTTTTTTTTTTATTTTAAATTATTAATATTGTATTTCTAATGTTTTTTGAAGATTTCTTCTTCTTCTTTTATGAAGCGTAATTAATAATAAAACGAGATAAATTTCAGTAAGAAAACACGACTCGAACAATTGACGTTTCGCATATTGAGTGTGTTGGGGGAGAATGTGATGTTTAACAATATACGACTATATGTAGTTTGGAAGCTTGTTTTCAGTTCATTTACAAGGCAACCTCATTAAAGAATTTAAATTAAAAAAAAAAAAGTTTACATATTGCCTCCCCACAGCACTCCACTTCAATGTATGGAGCAGCATGTTATTTCTAGTTTTAAGAAGCTCTACACTAAAGAACTTTTCCAGCTTTGTTTTGATAAGACTGAGCCAATATCACTCTAAGAGAATTTTGGAAAGATCACTTCCCCATCGTTTGCGGTCTCAAGAGTTTGTCAAAGAGCATAGTCAGGAAGTGACTAACAAAAGCTTATAGCATTGTACACTCCGTCAAGAAGGTGTGGATGAGATAGCAAAAGAATAACACTCTTCCGCCGCATTAAGAGAAGTGCTGAAGGCATGCAAATCTGTGGTATTATGCATTTAGTTGCATCACCACAATAAAACAGTGGATAACCGTGCTATAGATTTATTTAATGATAATAATGTCCTGTATTTTGAATCGCTGTCAAAATTGAATACGAATACGAATGGTTACTCTAATTATATGTTCATGTGCTTAGCAAAACATAGGGAGTGTGAAAGGGAAGGATCTAGTACGTGTTGAATTTCTTTATACTTCAAAAAAGCTTGTTGCTTATTCTTTATTCTATTCTGTAAGATTAGCGTGTAACAAAAAGTTGTGTGATTAGAGAAAATATAATTAATATTTGGGAATTAGAACTTGAAGTTTTCTATAAAAACAACCGACTCAACACAACTTTTCTGAAAAATGAATTAGATTTATGTAAGATACTACAAAAAAATATAAAAATCAAAATTTTTTAAAATTTCTTTGGATTCCTTATTCTTATTGTAATTGAGTGCAACTGTCCCCAAAGTATGTATTATCAACACATCTTCTTGACCGCATAAGGGCATTTCCCCATTTAGAAGATGTGTGTCAGTGATGACGTTGTGCGCAATTCGTAGCCGTGTGAAAATGGTGAGTTTTTTTTTTTGAGTAGCTTATCGAGAAGAAATGTTTCGCCAGGTGTGGCTTAAAAACTTTATACCTGTCTTGAAAAGTCACCAAGTCTTCATATTGACGAGTTTGTAGGATATCTTTGATTGTCCTGCGGATTTTCTTATCGTTGGAAAGAATTGTTGTTACCGACGGTGACTGCTACATTTGTTTAGCTGCTACGTCGGGCATTTTATTTCCGGAGCTTTTTTTACAGCTAAATTCTTACAATACTTCTATGGTTTGGGCCTTGATATAGGCGGCCCATATTTAACAAATTGGTTTTCCGCTGTTTCTATTGTTGTCGCCGCTGCTTCAGTTCTTTTTATTTTTTTCTTGTGATACAATATTACTGGTTGCTGAGTGCATGAATACTGTTTATAAAATGAAATGCCCAACTTATGTTAAATATATTTTGGTTTTATTTTATTTTCAATTATAATTTACAATAAAACTAATAAGCATTTGTTACAGAATTAAAGAACTTTAATCTTTGTTGTTATGATTGTCAAAGTAATGATGAGACTGATATTCATAGACGAGTGCCAAACTCAAGAAGATTAGCCGAGAGAAAAACAGAAAAGAATTTAGTATTGACTAATATAGATTTCATATTCTTTATGAAAATCACACAATTTTTTGCTCTTCTTTCCCTTGCTGGAATCATTACATTTAATACAAATGGTCTTGTGACTTATTGAAGTGAAACTTCTTTAGCAAAGGGGAGTAAATCAAAAAAATATGAAATTGAAATGTGACGGAAATCAATATGTGATGAAGCTTCAGAGACGTAGTTGGGAGACACAGAAGACAATGCAGCGTAGAGAATGAATGTTTATGCATGAGTGAGAGAGTGATAAAAAATGCTTCACTGATATGTGTTTTAACGAAGAGCGTACGAACAAGTGCTCAAAGACCAAGCAAGCGTCTGTTGAAAAGGGAAGTGCGCGGGTTGCTCGGGTTGTTGTTGCTGCTGTTTGGTTTTGTGTACAAGAGAACAACAACAACAGACCCGCAATGCTAAACTGTCGTTGCTTTGCTTTACATTATAATTACATTTATGAAATCTAAACGTTCTGTACAAAATATAAGCTTATTTATCTCTCTCTTACTCACGCATAAGCATTCATTCTCTACGCTGCAGATGAGCCTGCAAGAACAACGCGCATTGTTTAGTGCGCGTCCACACTACGTCTCTGATGCTTCATCGCATTTTGATTTTCGTAACATTTCATTTTCTAATTTTTGGATTTACCTCCCTTCGCTAAAGAAGTTTCTCTTCTATATTGTGCTTATAAGGGTGAGGCACACTACTAACATTTTTTTTTTTCATACATCAGTATGAGCTTATAACAAATTAAACCTATTTTTGTTTCCATCTTTAATGAACAAGTAAATATTTGATGGTGACAGAAAAATATTGATTTATTTTGTGGAACATTATTCAGTTCGTAAATCAAAACTTATAATTAGTAAATATCAACATTTTAACGAAAAATTTTTAACTTTAAATAATAGACTACAATAAAATTTAAGAGCGTTTAGGGAAACTTCTTTATAAATTAAATAGATAAAGTTATAAAAACTTTTCTTAAACAAAACTTTATGCATTTGTTAACTTTTAAATTTATCCAAATGTAAAAATATATAAGAACTAACAAAATTCAACAATTTCATTTATTGATGCAACCACGACTACACAATGAAACCAATTGTTTTAATCATAATTTTAACATTCTCTTCTTTTGTTTAAATTTATTTATTTTACGAGTATAAAATGCAGAAAACCATAACAATTTTACAAAAATTAATAGTACAAAAAAAAACAAATACTGAACAGAATCGAAGCCGTGACAAAACCGGACAAAAGCAAACCGAATTCAACTAAACTAATTCCACAACACAAAATCATGACAATGTTGAGCAAAACCAGAAACAAGCTCACTCAGTTTGAAACCGATCAAAAATGCACAATTTGAACTTAAACTGAGTTGAAATGGAAGTAATCCTAGTAGATGAGCAATGACAGCGTAACCACAGAAACCAAGCTGTTATGTAATGGTATGCATATAAGGATACACAATAGTTGTACATGAATATAATTTTATGTGACCATGGATGTACTATTATGTATGACTATGACTAGTATGGGAATTGTGTATCTTTTTTGCTATGAAAATTGAATAAATGTGTTATTCAATTGTGCTATCGAAAAAATACTTTGGTTAGCCAAGGGCAAGAGAACGCATTTGCAATAAATACGAGTAGTAATAAAGATAAGAAAGTAGAGAAAGCAGCATGAAATGACAACGACATTTGTTGGAATGGTTGTGCAAGTTACTTATTTGTAAATTTATCTATCATGTAATATAGTTGTTTATTAACTTACGGTTATGTTGAACATAAAGTAAACATTATAAATTCATTCAGCTCTGTTTTAATTCCGAATTTAATAATCAAAAGTTTTTATTCTTGTCAATCAAAATCAAAATTCCATTGAAATACACTTGCATAATCGTGATCATAAAGCAAAGATTAGAATCCGTGATTTGCGTACTTAATATCCATCATTGCATCGCGTAATGATGTAATGAATGCACTGTAATTTCCCCTATAATGGATAGGCAATGGCAGAATATTGAGAAAGAATGTATACAGAGGTCACAATTGCTTAATTGCGATATCCATGTGAGAATCCGTAGATCCACTTTGTCCTCAGTAGAGAATCAACTAATTTCAAACAGAAATCTGCAGAATTGTCGAACAGAATCAGGAAGTAAATTGGCCGTGAGTAGACCACAAAAAATCCACAATACAAAGATTAAGTTACAAATTGTAAGTCCAAAATTTAAGAAATTTTCAATGTTTCGATTATCACAATTCAATTGCAAACTTTCTGAAGCAGCATAGTAACCTTCTTCACATCAGAAATTGTGTGAGTAAAGAAACTGTTAAGTGTTCACTAAGTTGAAAATAAGAAAAGACGCAGAAGACTCTTCGATGACACTCTTAGTATCTTTTCCTCTTTTTCAATGATAACTTAACGTCGTGAGTGTCTTCAAAATAATTGCTGCACTTGTTCGTTGCTTAGCTTAGTAACGCAAATACTCACTTTCATCATCTCTTACTCCAGTCCACCATCTCGCACCTCACTTCCCCATTCTTACTTTCACCATTTATTCATCGTTGTCGTAGATAATTGCATTTCGCATTCGTTTTTGCTGGTATGAAGTAAAGCGAAGTTTATATCCACATGTGTGTTTGATGTGTGTGTGTGTGTGTGTGTGTGGCTTGAATGACTTGAAACGTTTTAAAATAATTTCGCAGCATTTGAAGCGCATTCAAGTCGACTTCCGTTTGACTTTGTGTTGCAGACATTTCGCAATTTGTCATTTGGAAAATATGTTGACTTCTTTTTGTAAAAGTTTTTCGTTGGAAATTTTGAAATGTTTTTCATTATTTCTTTTTTCCATTTTTTTCTCTCTCTCTCTCTCATTTTATAAACATAACATTGATGTTGATGTTCATGATGATGATGATGATGATGATGACGACACTAATGCGGCGTTGACTAATGTTAAAGTGTGCCTGACTCAGATTCTGAGTATAATATGTGAATTTCACTTACGTGACAAAACATTTCTCAACTTGCAAAAATCTACTTTGAGTCTTTATGTCTTTTGGGCTTACGTCGCTTCTGTGCGCATTCTAATTTAAATATTTAAGTAATCATTTCAAGTATTCACAAAAAGGTGTCAAATGGAATCAACACAATTTTTTAACTTACCTTAATGTCCTTGGATTAGGAAGTGGGAAAAGTTCTTCTGCTATTCATTTTTTTGTTTTATTTTTCTTCTTTTCTATTCTTTATTTCAAAGTACGCTATTTAAATGCAATCAACTTTCCACCCATTCGGCAATTCACACTCAATTATTAGCGCTTATTTTGCTTTGGCGATTCTTTCTTTCTACTGTATCACAATTTCACCCACACTCCATACCACACTCCTGATCTGCATCCCAATTGAATTGCTATAAAAGTAATTAGCTGCGAATATTCTTCTTGTACAACTTCATGTTCAATTAAATTCTATTTTATTTCTCATCGTCATTGCAACCGCCTTTTCATTCCTTTATTTCTTTTGGCAAATAAATCCATTACTTTTCTTTTCTTTTGGCACAACATTAACGAAGCTTCATAGAAGCTTTGCTCAATAAAAAGAATCCAGCATCCAGTCAGTCCAATAACGAAACTTTAAAAACTTACAATGCAAGAGAGTAAAATACTTAAATATTAATTACATCCAGCAATGAATAACTGTAAGAAGAGAAAATGGCTTTCTTTTTCTATTTTTTAAGTTGAGAACTACTATTTATTGAGTTGTAATTACATGTTAGAGATTAAGTGTATTACACAAGCAAATGCATAGTTGAATGGAAAGAGTTGAAATGATTTGTTCTCTCATGGCGATCAAGAGTTTATAATTTTTAACAAATGGCAATACGAGAAAAGCGTAGAGGTATTTCATTCCATTGGGGTACTCAAAAGTATCACCATTACCAGGAATTAATCGGGGACCAATAGCCCTGTGAGAGACATGATATCTGAATTTTCTATTCATCAAAGTGGTTTCGCTATTAAATCTATGCATGTCACAAACCGGTCTAAGAAGATGGGGGTATTAGATAAGTGATACAACTTGGTGGCCAGGCTAATTTATTTTTGTGGGCTAGCAAACAAAGCAGATCTGATGCTTGGTAGTGAGCAGATTGAAGAAACAATGGAGTGTAGAGTCATTCACATCCGGTAAGTATATGATTGCGTTTCGACTTTCCAGCGATACTTCAGATGCCCCAATTCCACAAGGATGATTCACTGGAAAGCTATTGGCTTGTTGTGCATCATAGCTATTTGGGTATGACAATCGATTGCAAACTTCGGTGGAAGGAAAAAGTGAAGAAAAAAAACATGAACTTGACATGAAGACAAAGAGCATGAGATCGCTCTTAGGTAGCCAAACAACGTTATCCAGCTAAAATAACTAAAACACAATCCATTAATATAAAAATCAACTTCTTAAGGGCACTGTCAATGCACCATAGTATGGCGGCAGTGCTGACATTGAGATAACAAAAAATGCAACGGCCCATAAAGACAGGCTAAAAATCATATAAATGAAGAAAAACCACTCTATTTGAAGTCAGAGAAATAAAGAAATTGTTTACTTTGCTTTCCTTTTCTTCTTTATTTTATTCTCCACTAATCAAATTACACTTTACTGAAATGCACTCAACTCAAAACTTTTCAAAATTTCATTAACATTTAATTGCATCTCATAATATGAGTAGATGATGTGAAAACATAAATCATAACTTGTATTCTTCCATAAAAAATCAGAAAAAGTTTCATGAGCAATAATTTCCTTATTAAAATCTATTTATTAAACAAAAGAGTTACAAATTCCAGATATAATTTTTGTGTTATATGATGACATCATTTATACTATGTATTTATTTTTAAATTTTATTTTCCCCTTCTATCTATCAATAAAATAGTTTTTTGCGTACATTTATGCAGAATGGACAACTGTTGTTTGAGGTTAGAAACTATCAGTTTCATACAAGTTTTGTTAAGTAAAAGTTTTAAGTAATTTTTTCTTTTTTTTTATGTTTTTATAAACAAAAAAAAGAAGAGATTCTCACTTGCCACGTAGTTGCACCATAAATTACCGGTCGCCGTCACTCAGGTGCTTAAATTGTAAACTTTTTAAAGTTTTGTGCTACTTCAATTTCAGCTTACTTAGTAGTACAACTCAGTGTAAGACAACTCAGCGCTATCTATTTTAATAGTACACACAAACGTACATAGGTATAGGTATATAAAGATACTTCTCATGGATCTTCCTTACTTCAAAGTTATACAAGGTTTTTAATTAAGGCAAAGTAAAAACTGTCTCCAGTTTCCATTTTCCACTCTCTTTGTTACCAACAAAGTTTAAATGAAGAGCATAATTAATATCGCATTTTAAATCGCTTTTTTGACGTGTATAGGTAGAACTCGATTTAAAGTTCAAGAATTTAAAGTTTCCACAATAAGACGAAATATCTTCAAAATTCAAAATAAATAAAATAGTTTATCTTTAAAAACTTCTTTAATACAAATGCATAAAGCAATCTGCCAAAGCGAGAGTTCTGATGATGATGATGATGATAAAAAAAATGACAACTAATGATTTAATGGTAAAAAAAACATAGTACAAAGAAAAAGTATCTGAGAAAAGAGTTTTTTATTTCTTTATTTTTCAAAAAACCAATTAAGTCAAAGCAAGCAAATATAATTAATTAGACAAATTTTTTTTTTTTTTTGTTGTAGATAGTATGAACCTCATTTTAACAATCTTTGTGTGCCTTTCTTTTCAAGTCAAAAGTCGTATACCTATGTATATAGGAATTATATGTGCAGAGAGTCGAAGCCTCATCATATCGAAGGATATACGAACATATAGGTATGAATGAATGTGTCCCCCATTTAATGAGCTTATGAAAAATGTTGAAAAGTTTTGTGAAAACAAAAACACAATTTAATAAAATTTATCTTAGATGCAATTAAATTTTGAAATTAATTTTTCGTAAACCGAACGAGTAAATTATTTAAACCAACGTTGCTTATTCTTAATATGAGTAGAATGAAATCTCAATGTTATTGAAGCAAAATACCAAAGTTAATCACTTTATTAATCGAATAAGATGGTAGCTTAATAGTAAATGCTTGAACAATTTCGACTTTTGACAGGAAAGGACTTCATTTCATTTGCTTCAACACTTCAAACTAAGACTTTTATTTAGGATTTAATGTCGAATGCTTCCCTTTGGCAGGCAAAAAGCACTAAATTTCTTTTTGCCCATGAGTTTCGCCCATTTTGGTATATTCTCGTAATTCATTTTACTTCATTAATTTTGTGTTCGTTTTGAGTTTGGTTCACACAAACTTACCCAACTCAATCTTTCTACCCATCATGCCTAGGTATATTTACCTAGCATCTACCTAGCAGAGCCAAAACGCAGACGCTCGCATAATTAAACACTTAACGTGCGTATTTGTATGCGACTCTTTGAGTCCTTAATTGGTTAGGAATGGTGAAGCAGTGATGGAGTTATGGAAAAGTAGCAACGGTGTTGACTACTTGCTACTTACTACTCGTGTCAGACACGATTCATGTTTTCTAAAAGTTTACTGAAGCATGTCTACGTTGTTTAGTTGACGAGCCAACACCTATATAGCTAATTTGCTTTATTATACATACATATATACAAAGAAGCCAAATACAGATATCTGCGTACATACATATGTTGATGGTATTGTATACCCATATACTCGCATGCATACAATGATAATATAATGACGCTTTTTGTTTATGTTTGCTACTTAATTTAAGTTAGGAAATTAATTGTCAAGGGATTTTAAGAGTATTTAAGTCAATTTATGATTTGATTTATAAGAAATTTATGCATTTATTTACTAATTACATTTATCAAATGAAAGTTGAGAATTGAATGAAAAGAAAAAAAATAAAAATTTAGAAAAGTATCAATTCAAGAGACAGAATTAATTCTTCTTCTAAAATATACTTTGATAACAATACCTATAACCAAGAATTATGTAAATTAAGACCAATAAATTGACTACACAAAGTGGAAAATTCCCAGAAAATAAAATCATTTGTATCCGATCAAAAATCAAATGAGGCAAACCCTCTTGAAGTTTCCTCCTACTTTGTTCACAAAACAAAAATAAATTTAGAGACAAAAGTAGACAATGGAATAATAAAATACCGCTAATTACGATTTGAAAACGAATTTCACTCAGTATTGATAGAGCTTTCATTCTCATAAATCAGCTGTATAAGACACATCTTTATGTATTGGGTGTATGCATATGATTCCGCCCTTTTTTGTGAAAACAAAACAAATTTGCTTGTTTAGAAAAAGGAAAATTTATTTATTCAAAGTATGCCCCATCTGCAGCTACAACCTTTGCCCATCTTTCAGGCAATTTACGGATTCCTTGCATAAAGAAGTCCTGGTCTTTTGAGGCAATCCAATTATGAAGCCAAATTTTGATATCTTCATAAGAAGTGAATCGCTCTCCCGTAAGATCAGACTGCATCCTTCGAAATAAATGAAAATCTGAAGGGGCTATATCTGGTGAATATGGCGGGTGGGGTAGCACTTCCCAGTCTTGTCCATTTAAATATGTTTTCACAACATTTGCCGTATGCGGTCTGGCGTTGTCATGTTGAAGAATTAATTTGTCATGCCTATTCACCCATTCCGGTCGTTTTTCTTCTATAGCTACCTTCAACCGCATTAGTTGTCGTCTGTAAACATCGCCAGTGATAGTATCAGACGGTTTCAGCAACTCATAGTGCACAACACCTTTCTGATCCCACCAAATACAGAGCATAACCTTGGTACAATGAATATTTTTCTTTGGCTGTGATGGGCCGGCCTCACCTGGCTTCAGCCAAGATTTTTTGCGTTTAGGATTCTCGTAATATATCCATTTTTCATCTCCCGTGATTATCCGATGCAAAAAACCTTTTCTTTTTTGTCTTTGAAGCAGCATTTCACAAATGGTTTTGCGACGTTCGATGTCTCGGTCTTTCAATTCATGTGGCACCCAGTTATTGACTTTTTGAACCATTCCCATTGCTTGCAAACGTCTTGAAATAGTTGATTGATCAACATTTAATGTTGTTGCCAATTCTGATTGTGTTTGACAACAATCTTCGGTCAATAAATCTTCCAATTCAGCATCTTCAAATTTTTTGGGTGGTTTTCCATGTTCTCTGTCCTCAATGTCAAAATCATCATTTTTAAATCGTCGAAACCATTCTTTGCAAGTTGTATTCGATGGAGCATGCTCACCGTAAACATCAGCAAGCAAACGATAAGTTTCCGCTGCACTTTTCTTTGCAACAAAATAGTGCAATAAAACCTCCCGCAAATGATGTTTACTTGGGATAAAACTCGACATTTTCAATGAATTAGAAATATTTGTTGTTTATGCTTCCACCGAATGTTATACACTGTGTTTAACAGCTGATAGAAGGCACTATCGAATGCAAGTATTAGTATTTTAGTGTGCAAGTGTAAGCGGCGATACTAGCGAAACTATCGGAAAGGGCGGAATCATATGCATACACCCAATACTAAATTTTAGCTTCATAGCTCAAACATTGAAAGGATACTTCACAAAGGTATAGATGGACGGATAGATCGACGAGCCTGCACTGATCATTTCCATGGCGATCTACGGCATTGTATTGTATTTTAAACGTTATAAACAGCAAGGGAAAGTGATATTACCTTTTCACACTATAATAATAATGCGAAGATTACACATAATTGAGAGAAATGAATAAGTTTGTGAAAATTTCTAAAAACGTGTAACCATGTGAACCGTCTCTGTAAGATCAATAATTTAAATTATGTACTTCGATTGTTCCAAATTGTGATAACTATTTTGTAACAATATATGCACAATGAAGTACCAGTGTTTTACGTGCTCACGTATCTGTGAAGACTTAAGAACACGGTGCCAAGCATATGGATTGATAAATGTCAATCAACGTCCCCTTGGATATATAGCCGCAGGTCCCAAATTTGGGTCCCAGCACCCGGTTGTATAACGCAACTCCACGTCAAGTAATTACTCTACCCGCATGTGGGTATTAAATCACAGCCACCACGATACTCCCACAAGGGGGCCGTACCCGCTGGCCAGGACGGAAACAAGTTCCGTAGGCTCCTGACCAGCCTCGAACTCCAAAAAGTTCTTGGGTTGGTGGCCCATTCTGTCTTCACTTATGTAGTAGCCAAGAAATCCAATTTATAGAGGATAGGCATCAAGACTTATAGAACTCCAAAAATTTCCCAGGGGGGGAACAAGATTTCTTCTGTTTTCATAATCATACACAAAAATATATAAATTTATATTTATCTGGCCAAAGTTTATGGAGTCTTCCATTCTAAAATTCGGGATTTTCACATCTTTGTATAGAAACTGAAGTAGAACATACGATTCCATCAACAAAATCCGATTGTTAATGACATTTTTTACCTAAACAGTTGGAAGCACAATAGATAGATTAGCCTAATGTCATGTTAGATTATGGGGAGAACCGTATAAAATATATATTCAGTAGCATGGGCCAAGGTAACTCAGTTGTCTAGGCAGGTAATCATATAATAGAGAAGAATTAGAGTGTACCACTGGCAATAAGCACTTATTCATTCACTCTGATAATAATGACGCACTACAAACGCTCAACGACTTCGAAATTCAATCGAAGATTGTTTGGGATTCCTTAATATTGCTCAAAGGACAATCAACAAAGAAATATGCCAGTCTAATCCGGGTAGCTGACATAGAGAAAGGTGCCACAAGCGTCCTCATTGAATCGGAGCCTCATTGGACGGGACATATACAATACATTATATGTATGATCAGTCGTTATAATCAATGTGGTCTATGCAATGGAGAAGAGGAGACTCCGTTGTATGGGAAACCAGTACATGGAATCAAATGAAATTGCAGGTTTACTTCAGAAGAAAACCTTTGAATTCATGATGAATACCAGAATCGCGAAGGAGCTGTAATTACGTGGTTGTCACAATAGTTCCGACCCTTCCCAAATCTAATCTAATCTTGGGTCATTCCACTATCATTGTTATGTCTTATTGTGGTTTTGAGATACTTTTACTTACATGCAATATAACGTTTTTCATCTTTTATGATACAGTGATGTTTGCGAATTTGTTATACCTATATACATTTACCTATATACATTCCCTTTGTGAAACGAATGCTGATCTAATCGGGCGAATAGAACTGATTAGATACTTCAAATCCGAACTAGATAGGGCGGAAGATAACTGTCCTTGCTTGCTAATTTATTTTGTTATTTGGTTTTACAGACTATAAAACTAACTGGACTCCACACAATGACTCTACAATCTGCCGTTCTAATTTGCTTTCCTTTTTTTCTTTTATAACATCGTCTCTCCATGGCATTTTAATGAATTTCGCCTTAGCAAATCTTTACACTATGATAAAATAAAAATCAATTCACCAATTTCGAAGACATATATCAATCTAATTTTAATTCAAATGAATTTGTTTACCAAGATCTCAGATTATTTATTTGTACACCAAATTATTAGAATTCAATTATACTTTCAATTTATGCAAACGCATGAATTTTGAGTTATTTAGATAATTAAACTTCAGCTGCTCAGTAATATTGCTGAGTAATTAATTAAATGACAGCTAATTTTTTATGTTTGAAGATAAATTAGAAACGATAAATGTGAAAATTTATTATTCACTTGATTTTGCATAATTCATAAATGAAAATATGCGAATGTTTGATAAATGTTGACTGCAAACCTACTCAAATAATTACAAATTATGCTATACAACTATGTGCAATGTACGAGTAGATACATAAGTGCATTATGCAATTTGCATATAAGCGAATTAATTGAACAACTAAAACCGGAGAAATTATTGAATTTCATTTTGAACTACGCAATTAATGCAAACCTAAATTCAATTTTAACAATAAAGAAATGTACAAAAAACAAAACAGGTGAAATTTGAGTTTCATATATCACATAGAAATGATATATTTAATATTAATTATATATGTTCTATTTTTTTTTTTTTTTTTTTTGTGTGTTTGTTATTTTATTACGCATTTGACATTAAGCAATAAGCGCATTAAGGAGATTATGATTAGATTACAAAATAAATAAACAAATTATTTAAAAATAAACAAAAATGTATTTAATAAGGTCAATAAACCTGTGATATAATGTGTATGGAATGTAATGTAATTTAACTAATCTGCCGATCAATAAATGCAAAAACTGGTCACTAGTTGTACAAATTGTTCATTTCCATTAAATAAGTTAAGGCCCAAATTGAAGTAACATATCATAACTGATTTGACATTTACAGTGATTAAGAAGCAGATTACTTTGGTAAGCAGATTACTTTGCTGTGGAAAAAACGATGATTAAAAATCAGATTATTCATCATAAATTCATTTTTATACACCTGTTGGTCAGAGTGAAAGCACTATTTGGCTAATGCAAATTGCACTGTTTTTGTTAACGTAACAGGGAACTTCAAGAAACATTTGCATACTCGTACATTGCAAATTATTGTAAATCTCATATTTTTCATATGTTCTTTGTGTTTGTGTAACCAAATCAAAAAAGATTTGATTTAAAGAAAAAAACTCACTGTGAACAACGGATTAAATTTTTTAATTTTTTGTGTCACTGTGAATACCTTATAACATAATATAACACACAAAACGTAACAAGAAAAAACTCATGAACTTGGCAACCTAATTAATTTTTTATGCCACGCAGACAAATCAAATAAGATATTCACGAGAAATGATTAAATGAAATTTTAAAATCTACAAAAGAACCTACATGGTTAAGACAAGAAAGTTTCAATTACATTACAATGTGAAGTATGTTCTCAACTTTGTAGATTTGTAGCTGTAAATTTGATATTGTTATGTTATGTTGTTTAAGATTTCATGTAAATAAGGTGCTTATCACAATTATAAGACACTTCGTTTTTTTTAATATCTGGTTAGGTGTTCAAGATAGAAATTCAAAAATTTTATTAGATTACACTTACACTAGATTAATGTTTATTTTTGTTATAATTTCCGTTAAAGTATCATTTAATATAAAAAAGTTTTGTTGATCATTCATTTTTATGAAGATGATCGAAAAGGTAAAGTAGTACAAACAAATTTCGAACGCCAGAACAAATATGAAGATTCAAATCAAATGCTAGAAGCTTTAGCGAATGCGTTAATCAGCCATTGGTAGGTGTTTGCATGATATTGAACTTTATAAAGAAACTAGAGTACACAGCCAGGCATCGCACAGGCAACCGAAATCCTTAAACTTGTGTGATCAGTACGATCATGAATAGAAAAGTTGAATTATATTTTTGGTCTTTCATTCTCGCTTCCCCCTGCCGCTTTTTTTTTTTGGACAACCGGACAGACACAGAAAAAATTCCAGTGACTTGACAAATGAACAGCAACATACACCTGGCCTTGTCTTCAGTATTATTGTATTATAGAGTCTTTCAATTTATTCAAAACAATTTGTAGTGCGTTGCACAGCACTTGAAATACTTTTGAAAAAATGAGACGAATCGAATAATTTAATTCAAAAATTGGCATAGTATCCTTAGGGTTTTAACGCAGGCGACCTGATTAATTTAAAAATATGTCTCTAAGCTTTATATGCAACAATTGATTCACCAATTACGCGACAACTGCCCCATATACCGGATCTAAAACTATCCTATGTCCAAGGCGGGAACCAACTATTCACATACAAAAAATTTCATTGCAATCAGAAGAATGGTATTGCCGCGCATAAGACTCGAACAAACAAACAAACAAAGTTTAATTTTTATATAATAGATATACATACATATTGTGAATCTAAACCATTCTCAGATCCCCTTGAACACACACAAAAAATTTCATCAAAATCAGTCCAGTCGTTTAAGAGAAGTTCAGTGACATACACACTCACAGAAGAATTATATATATAAAGATAATGCAAATCAATTGATTTTTCTAATCTCAAACTCATTCATAATCAATACTCTAACACTAGAGTATAATATTATGAGAGAAATATGTTATGTACTATTACTACTGCTACTATGTAAAATGATTAAGACTGTTGTAAAAATGTCATAGGAAACCGATTGTCCTGCGAACTAAGTAACTTCCACAAAGGCTTTATGAGAAACTTCAGCAATTCAATAAAATTGTCCAATTCATAAAGAAGCCAAAGGCAATTGGTTTACCACTACATGTGAGTTTGTTCTTGAAGCAGTACTAAACTTATAAAATTTGTTGGAATTGTTGGTATTATTGTTGATTGCGCACTTTGCGGGCAAATTAAGTTGTTATAGTCTCGAACATCAGTTTTCAAAATACTGGAGATATGTTACAATAGAATATGATAGAGGACAAGCGATTTAGACAATAAGTAGGAAGAACGGAGAAAAAAGAGAAAGCAATGACATGACGACTTAAAGAATCAACGCCTGAAAGGATGAACCGGAAATGGACATGGACAAAGCACCTAAAGGTACAATTCTCTACCATACGAAATCAGGCACACAAACATTGCATTTACTATTTGTATGTGGAAGTGATGTGATGCAGTTGAAAGCTAAAACTGAATTGCACAAACTGGCCAAAGGCTAATCATTTGTATGACAATAAATTGTTTGTTAGCATACTCACTCACATTGTGAGTATGTGTGGTACATATGGTATATGTCACAATGAAAATAGTGTGATCCATTGTAATATTATCTGAGCTTCACATATGGTACACAGTGCTATGTGGTGGATTGAATTTCAGACTCAGGAGTTCTTTACATATATACTACAGATAATCTCAGTTTAGTTTCCATCTTCCATTTGAACACATTTGTAATTTCATTCGAAACACTTGGAAACTTAACTAAACAAAAATTTTACAAAAGCATTGCATACTTACAGGTGCCAGTTTCCTCACTTACTTTAAATATTTAGTTTACTTAGAACTGGCTACTACAAGATTAACTAGAATTTTATCTACATAATTCAAACACATGCATATTTCAATTGAATTTTCTTCTTTTAACATTTTATGTATGCAAAATTAAGAAAACAACAAAACGGAATGAATTAATAAACTGAAAAGAAAATTATGCAAATAAGCGACGCTTCATAACAAATTTATCAATTCAACTTTAATACTCTGCTCAATTGCATTTCATTTGTATTTGAGTATTTTATAATTTCACAATTGTGCAAATCAGCAACAATATCAACAGCAATAAGAATAACAACATCTAGAATTACAAAAATATTAGCGAAGGACTTTTCAAAGCAACCAATAAAAGAAAAGCTTCTTTTAAAGGCTACTAAATATCCTAAATTTTCCAGCAAATGGGGACAACTTTGTTGCAATTTCAGTTACACTTAAGTTCTTGTTGCTTTTGCTCATTTCCCATCAAGTTGGTTTAGTGAGTGGCAACATTGTTGCTGCCAATCAATCTTTGTCTGCGTTTGTATCTTTATTTGTATTTGCTCCGCTACAAGTATGGGACATTTAGAAAGATATCAAAAGTATACAGAAATGTTAAAAAGAAAAGCAACAAGGAAAAGAAAAGCTAACTTTGAGAATACTGAAATAGTCGGTCATAAAACAAATCAGAGCTGAAGTGACACAAAGCAGTGTGTTAAGACCAACTGTCTATACGCTTTACACTTCCAACTGCTGTAAGGGATGACAACATATTGATAGCTATGCACATACGATACGCTGATGGCACAGCCATCATGATGTCTCACTCTGACCCAGCCGCTTCCTCATCAATTTTGCGGAACCAACTAAGCATAAAGGATACATGGATTAAGAGGTGGAATATAAGCGTCAATACAGATAAATCCGCACATGTCACCTTCACTCTTTGACACACATCCTGTCTACCGATCCAGCTAAACGGGAGTAACATACCCATCTACATCTCAGCCAAGTATCTCGAATTGACACTTGATAGGCATTTGACTTGGAAAACCCACATTATGAATAAAAGAAAACAACAGAGCCACAAGCGCTCCAGGATGTGTCATAATTGTATACTTAGCTTAAGAAATATGAAAGCTACTCCCCTATAAAACCATTCTTAAGCCAGCATGGACTTAAACTATACAACTCTGAGCCACAACTTTAAAATCAAGCACTCAAATCATACAAAGGTTTCAGCCAAAGCTCTGAATATTTTGTGTCAACTGTGTGATTGAGGAAATAGTGAACTACAGCAAAAAACACATCATCCGGCTTGGAACTAGCGAAAATTTGTTGGACTAAGCGAAGGACTCCCAATTAACCCAATAAAATTCCAATAATAAACTCGTAATAGCTCTTAACATGTATTGTATAACAACTCCATGTCAACCCTTTGGGACAATTGAATGAAGGATACAGTTAAAACAAAAACAAAAAACTTCTTTTCTCTTTACCTTTGTGTAAACTTTCCATATAAGATCTCGGCTTATTTCAATAGTTAAATCTATTTCTATCTTAAAGGAAACCATAAAGATATACTGCACACTGCTAACTTTCGACAAAGAAATTCTATTGCTATAAATGATCATTTAATTCTAATAATTTGATTATGAAATCGTCATGCATCTGTCGCTTCAACTGGAAAGTTAATTAAAAAAGATGTTAAACACTAGTATTTCACTTACTAAATGATTTACTTAAAAGCAAAAGCATTTTAAAATGTCTTTAATCAATTCTAATAGGCGTTATTTTAAAGCGAATTTACCCTAAAGCTTTCTCCTTCTGCGTAACAAATGTTTATCAAACATTTTACGACTTGAACGTGGTTACAGTTTTGAGACTGTAAATTTATCATGTTCATCATATTTATCAAATCAACGAATCTCGTTAATCAAGTTTTCTACCACATATCACCAATTCGCCAGACTTGACTCCTTCATTTGTTTCGGTCGATGACTTATTGACTTGCTTTTCAATCAACATTTCAATTCTAATACGGTTCCCTTTCAAGGAGAAAATATACTTCTAACAAGCAAACCATCTATTATCTGAAGGTTAAGTTAGAAATGTGATAGTTAATTTTCAATAATAAACATTTTTCATAAAAGTAAATGTCGATTTTCCACTCGACAAAATACAAACCAAATGTTACAACTCTAGAATGCATAATTCAATTAAAATAGTTTTACAATCCAATGTATTGCAAGAGCATCCTGTATGGAATGGGTGACCCTGTAAAAAAATGACGACGAAAATCTGATTTAAAAACTTTCTTTACCAAAAGTAATTTTAAAAGTGTAAAAATGTAAACTTTCTTATTTTGTACTAACATTTTTTTTTTCCTTTCTTTTTTATATGTTATACACTTAGAAACACATAAATACCTTCAAAAATAACACATTTTCAGTGCACATCATTCAAGATTAAGTCGAAATTCGTGCGTGCGTGCGTGCGCAACACAACGTGATGTATACGTAATGTGGATTACTTCAACTATTTGGGACTCTAATGCGAACAACAACAATACATTTCCACACAAATAGCGCGCATATTATTAAATTTTTTCAAACAAAAAAAGAAAAAGAAAAGGAAATAATATTTTCGTATTAAAAGAAATCAGTCAACTACTTATATTGACAACTTACAAGTACATATGTATAATATGTAAAAGTTGCTCCAGTTGCAGATGAGTTGCGTTTCATCGAATTAAGTTGGAGTTGAGAATGAAACGAAAGTTAGAGATGAAGCAAAAATAGGGTTGACAGCGACACGTCAGCAAATATTTTTAGCGTCAACATAGTAATCACGTATACAATTTCGAAATGAAACTAAACAAAATAAGGAAGGATATAAAATGAAAACGCCGAAGCAACTCAAGTTGAGGACGTCAGCCATGTTGAGCTTCGTGAACGGTGATAAAAGAGGCTGAAGCAAAAATAAAAGTTGCCAGCAGGCAAAAAGTAATAAATTGAGGTGTGCTAAGTTGCATTTCGAATGTTTTGGATAATTTAGGAGGGGATTTGATGATTTGGATATTTAAATATTTGATGTACGAGGAGAGAAAAGAAAGACAGCCGTGTGTAAGTAGTAGTAGGTAGTGGCAAAGAATTGTACATGCTTATTCAGCAATTATTTTTGTTTCTTTTGACCAACTGACACTCTACTCGTAGTTGCCCTCAATTATTTACAAGAAAGTAAATTTATTCGAATAACAAACACCTTTCAATAGAGTCAAACTGTTGAAATATTACCAACCGAAGCACATCGATAAAAACGATCAGTGATTAAGTTTGAGTGAGCGTGGCGTGATTTTAGGAATGAGGAAACAAATAGGAATTACCAAAAGAGGGAAGCCATAAGCCAAGCGTATGAAATTAAAAAAAAACACACTAAAAGAGTAAGTTTATTAATTAAATTAATTTTGTTTTATTTTCGGATATTAATGAAATCTAAGGGCACTTTAGGATGGCAATTGTAAGCTCATTTTAATTTATCCCAGAATACTTGTATTAATAAGTTACAAGTTTTTAACATTGGTTAAAAAACCATTCACGTTGTTAAAGGGGGAATACAAACTTAAAGAAATGTTGGAAATATTTATTTTATAAGAACTAAAAATTAACATCTGCCCTTAAGTTAGTCGAGGGCAATTGTTGGCGATTTATCTTTTTTAATTGTAAGATGGAAAGTTAATTTCTTTTTGTTATTGTTTCATTCACAATTCGCACTAATTTTGTATTCTGTTGACAATGATGATGATGATGATGATGGCATCGTAGACGACGACGTGAGTCGGTCTCTAAAGCGCTGATGAAATAACTATTCTACACCGAATATAAGCACAAACATACTAAGTCTGTAATAGTATACAGAAGCAAACAACCGAGGATCCAAATGGAGAACAGAAGCAATGTTAGTCAAGAGTGGCACAAATTGTTGGCAAATAGTTTTCAAAATTAGCAGATATAAAACAATGGGGAAATGGAGAAGAAAGATATAAAGACATACGACATAAGAGAGTAGTAAGCGAAATTGTGAAAATTAATTAAAACATTAGTAGAATTGCGAAGGCAATGGCTATGAGGATGATGATGATGATGATGATGGCGAAGGTGAAGACGAGAACGACATCGGTGATAACGAATGAAGCAAGTACAAGTAACTGAGCTAGTGAGCGACAAGATGGGAGTATTTCTAGAGCTAATTCATTGACTTAATGAAAAACTGAAGAGCAATAAAATAAAAGAAAATATGTAAGTAGTAGAAAGGAAAAGACAATGGCAATGTCAAAGAAAAACAAAAGAAGAAAACCAAAAGAGAACGTACGAACGAACGAATGAACATTCTAAGAAGACGGAAATTGCAATTAGCAACAATTTTACTTCAACATTTTCGCCTTTTCCCTTCTCCTCTCTAATAGTCAGCAAATTTCGCAATTTTCTCTTTTTTATCGAACTCATTTGGACAATACAGAGAAATGGTCTCCTTATCTATATGCAACACCTGTTGTCTATCCTCATTTTATTTCTTTTCCTTTTTTTTGTTTTTGTATTTTGTTCAGGTAAAATAATCATTATTTGCACTAAAGTTGAACTTAATGTTCTGGCTTTAATTTTTATGTTGAGGACAAGGCTAAGATAGAAGTTTCTACCTCGTTAACGTGTTGCGTTTAATTAGAAATTCAGCGTTTTTAGATTTGGCAAACACAGACAGACCGGCTCACAAAAGGTATGTATGGTAGGTAGATACTTTGTAGAAAAATCATAGAGATTGTACTTACAATACAAAAAGAGTTAGTTAATAAGGGAACGAGTTGAATCTACTGGACTCAGATTCAAAGCATCGTCATTAACATGAAGTTATTAAAATGTAACGAGAAAATTGGACAAACGAAAACTGAAATGTTCTTTTCTTGTTGTTGTTCTTGTTGTAGATGTTGTTGCCGCTTTTCCTTAGTGAATGCTTTACTGGGCACTAATTACTCTTGACACAAAGAAATGCAGTCAGCTAAATGGATGTAGATATCCACCTATCTGATGGTCACTGGAGGAAGTGCGTATTCATGGGACTTGTTTTGTCTTTGACTCGAAATGAGCCAAAATAAAAAAGTTGTAAATCTGAAAAATACTTTTGTGTTTTTTATGTCTTTTGCTTTTGTTTTGTTGTGTCGTAATCCTATTAAGATTTCTTTTCTTCCAGGACATTGTTTTCCAAGTCCGAGTTGTTGGCTGCATTGTGTCCTGTTCGTATTGTGTCTTTTAAATTTAATTATTTTATTTTCAATTCGTTTACTACAAATTTTCAATTATTTGATTATTTTAAAGAAGTTTTAATAGTTAAATCCATTCTAATTAATCATTGAATCAGTATAAGTATGAAGAACTACTTATTCTTAGTTTTTTGTTATTTCCCTAATAAATAAGAATAAATGGGAAATTTTGGATTCTACATTGTCATGACTTTCATCATGCATGGAAGTTACTCGATCTATTTTACAGATTCAGTGCGATGTCCTGATCAATTGATTCTGTCGAGGGAGAAAAATTTAAGAAAATAAAGCAGACCAGCGTTACATATTTTAAATAAGAGTTGGATCAAGTAAAAACGCAACCAATGTTTAACAAAGTTTTGCGGTACCGTGCGAATTTTTTTTAGAGAAGTTCGGCTGTAACATGAGTATTTGCACAATTATAGGCAAGACATATTAGGTTTGTAAATCTAAACTTGTTTTACTTGACTGTCGCCCCGGAAAGCCTGATCAGCCACAATTTGTATTTGGCTGTTTAAGATGCAGGTAAACTAATTACAAGCTTATAAACATCAAACATCCAAAGAAGTTTTCTTTAATTATATAAACTTTATTGTATAATAATCGCAAGTATGCAAAATAAAATCAAAAGAGAAATGCTGGGAAAACGAGAAGTACTAAAACTGAAAAAATTGATCAATGAATAGTCGTTTTCAATTGATTTTCACAAACGTTTACATATAAGATATATAGAACATTAATCAATGATGACTACTTTATTGGCATTTCTCATAAAACTTCATAGTCCTTTGTTCATAAAACTACATAATCTTCTAAGTGAGAAACTTGTCAGATTCATTGATAAGGTCTTTAACAGCAAAAGTTATTGGGATGGTTGCTGCCCTCCCTTCCTGAACATAGACTGAAGCGATTCGGACCGACGAAAAATTGCGCGTGTACCATCGAACACGTGATAGATATGAAACTTCTTAAAAGCAGACAGAGGGAGATCATCTCAAATTCTGTCAGTCTTTCTTTGGCGTGTCTAATTGTTGTTGTTGTTGTGTTTACGTTTGCCGTCCCCTTCTGCTTCTGTGTGTTTCTCGTTCTCTTTTCTTCGTACATTCGCTTGTTTTTGTACAACACACAAGCTATTGGCTTGCATGTTGTTGTTATGAACATTTTTATACACACAAACTGCATGTTGTTGTTGTGGAAATGTAATCTCTTTTTTGTGAATTTTCTGGTGGATTTTCCAAAAATTATATTATTTGTTGGGGATATGAAAATAGAAACACACATCCTTTGAAAATTTCAAATCTTTACCTAGTGCGGTTCATGAGATACAGATTATTCCAAAATGTTAGTATCGATTTGTTTTTTTTCACTCAAATTTTTAGTATAAATTTTTACCCAATGCGCTAAAGGAGTTTCACTTCAAAAATGTTATGTATTGATTTGATTTGTATCTTATTAACACTTTTTGCTAACAGATTTTTTCCATTGTTTTCATGCTAGCATTCGTTTCACGCGAGGGATTCTACTTCAGTATTTTTTTTATCTTTAATTTTCATTTTCCTCTACTCCTGCATTATTAAGAAGATTCTCCAAGTTCCTGTTACCACACAAAGCTTCCTCAAATGTATGTTGCTATTGTTTTATCGGAAAAACTTGGATACTTTTAGCTTCAATTCAATTTCCATAAAAATAAAATAAAATCTTGTAAATAAACATCAATCAATTTATCAGAATAAAATCGAAATGACTCTTAAAAGTGGACGTGAAATTTTAATGCACATGAAAGAAAATTTGTTGCTTGTCACTTACGTTCAATATCTTGGTGGACAAAGAAGAAACATTTGCAAATTTGTTATAACGTTTCTGATTGTTGGTCAACGATGTTTCTTCTTAATACATTCATCGACATTAAAAAATTACACGACTGCATGATTTATCTCTGCATTACTGCCACGACTCATGCATGTATGCATATCACATCCATTCATCCACCCATCGCAACAAGCCTGACTTGCTTTTATACGATAGTGTGATTGTATGTTTGTAAATACATAGTATGTTATAGCGTAGCAAGGCCTTTGCCTTCATTTCATTAAAATGTCATCCATTTTGCATACACATTTACTCTTGTACTCCATTAAAAGCGACTTCCTTTGGTCTTCGCTGTTACTACTTACTTCTGCTGCCATTTGCATCGTTCAGGAGGGCCGCCTTAAGAGGCTTGCAGACGTATGATTTTATTGCCCAATATTTGGATTCAAGTAATGGCAAGTAATGATATTGATTCATTTATAGATGATAATGATTAAAAGATTGTTCAATAAATTATGTCAGATAATATTCAGATATTGAAAGAAATTTACCAAAATGTCCTAAGCAGATGCAAAATTGATGTATCTCACTTATAACCTCGTTGTCAACACCAGATCGGTGGGACATTAAAAATAAGGACTATAGCAATTGTGTAAGAGAAATAGAACAGACGATTTCTAAAAAATATTAGGGGTAAAAGAAACATATCAGAAGTCCAACTAAATTGAACAATCCTCAACATTGCCCAAAAATATTGTAAACACCCCTCTATATTATTATGCAATATATAATTACTTGCACAATAATTTTGTATCATCTAATAGCTGCCTTACAGCAAACGACATTGGTTCCCAACAATCTTCTTTTCTTGCCACCGGCTCCTCGCCCCCTTCACCAACTCATCGCTTTATGACTGGAAGTGAGATTCCCTTTCTTCTACTCGTCGTAGTCGTGCGTACATGTGCTCTTTGGCTTTCTTCGTTTTGTTTGTGCTTCCTTTAGTTGAGCTCATTTCTCTGTTTATTTATTTATATCCTTTTCGCATACAAATGTGTGGCTGTTTTGTTGTTTTTGTTTTCTGTTCTTCTTCCGTTTCTCGTTTTGGTTGTTGTTCTTGTTGTTGGCGGCAGTGCTTTTACTTTATGTCCGCCGATCTGATCTACTTGTGTGCTATAGTTATTCCTTGTGCATTATCGATTGGGATGTGCATTTTTATTGCTGTACTACATGCATGTATCCTGTTTCGTCCTTGTCGCTCATACTCGGTCACATACTCTGTGGATCTCTGTGCACAATTATGTATGTATGTGTGTACTTTTAATAGGTAAACTTTGTTCATTTTAATATGGTTTCTGCAATGTGCCAAGGAATTTCTTTTGCAAAAAAATTGTAAAAAGTTTTAATAAAAAAGAAAAAAAAAATATATGTATCTTATGATATAAAAAGCACTGTCTTACATTCTTTTATTAAAGGAATTCGTTATTTAAAAAACAAAATAAACATTCTTATCTGCAACTGGCAAAACTTAATTGAAGACAAAAATTAACAATTTAACATATGTAAAAGTTGAAATGAGTTTTCTTTGACTCGCTTTCTATATCGGAATTCATGACTAGGTATTTGAACGTCCTTCGTAATACTGTTTATTCAACTTCTACTTCGAAATGACAGACTTTGATTGTGTCACTAGAAGGCAGGATAAGTACTAAATTCATTCAAATTAGACAGTTTTATGTTGGTGAAACTATGTTCAATCCACAATATCATTTTGAAAACCGAAATATAAATCTTCCTTTAACAAAAATTTCGCAGTTTCATACACCAACATTATTTTTTTGTTATTAAAATATATTTATTTATTTGCTAAAAGTGCTCTCGTAAAACTCTGCTGCCTTATAAAAATATTTTCTAGATCTTTTTTTTTTTTTGATAAATTTACGTTTATGAATTTAAAATGTTGAACTTGAATAATTGGCATATTCACGAGGAATTTTGTTGAGAATGTGGATATTGGTAAGAATAGGAATATGACACGCTGAGGAAGCCTTTCCGTATCCCGGGCGCAAAAGAGGCCAACAAACCACACATTATTACAATTCAGTTCATCACTGATTATTGAGAAAATTAATATTATTACGAGTATTGAAGAAGAAACCTTAATAAATTTGAGAGTAAAAGAACCTTCTCAAATACTCATATTGTTCTGCAGTATGACTATAGAATTCGATTTGATCATCATAGCAAATAACTATCAGATAAACTGATGATTTCAATGTAAGTTTAAGATTTGAAAAAATTGTTTTCATACATTTTCCGTTTTATTAACGAACTAGCTAACCCGGCAAACTTTGTTTTGCACTCACAAAACTTTTGTGAATTTGCTATTAACGTTGTTCCACCCGAATATGAAACAATATAAGATTTGAAAAATTATTGAGGACTAATACCTAATCTGCAACCAATTGTCCAATGTATAGTGGATACATAATGAAACTTTCGCTATTTTTCTTTATTGTTCTCGTTTATAATTTGATAGATACGTATGTATAGAAGTACGCAAATAGCAGAAAAAAAAAACGATATTCTCTGTAACTTGGGGTTGTGTTGAACCCACCCACTTACATGTATGTATTGCAAGCCGATGCTTAACGCGATGAGCCAACGATCGCATTTGCAAAATTCGGTTTTTGAAGCAATAAACATAAATTGTATTAATTATTTGTATTTTGAAATTTGTAATTGTGTTTTGTAAATAATTGCCTCAGGCAAACGTTGTCCTGCCTTCTATCTTTTGACGACTACAAACATTAACAGAAAGAAAGGAAATACTTTTGTGCGTACTCAGTTCTACGATTTTATTATAGATGTAGTGAGAAATACAAAAATAAATATAAAAAAAAAAAACTCTTAACAGGGATCGAACCTCTGTCAAGAAAGTCACGTACACATACTGTGCATACCAAACCGACGCCTTAGCACGACCGACCAATGACTACAATTGTGTGAAGTGTGTTTAGAAGCGACAAAATGTTATGAGTTTTTTTTTTTTTTTGCATGGTTTATTAGCAAATTTGTTAGAAAAAACATATTTTAAATTTTCTAAATTGATAAATTAAATAATATTTTGTGGGTCAATTTTGACGAAATAAAGTCTATGCCGTGCGCCAAATAAAGCTTTGTTGTAAAATGTGTAATTCATATTTACGTGGAGGAACAATATATTTTAATATTCTATTATAACCAAAGCAACTTTAGAGAATTACAATTAATACTAACATTTAGCTTATAAACAATATTTTTGGTTTTCTGATTTGGTGTATAGATGTATAGAGTTTTTGGAGTTCCTACTCTAGAGCAAGCAACATATAGTTGACCATGCGAAAAACAAGGATTCTCTAAATTTAATCCAGCAACGCGTAGCGACTGTCCTACAGCTTTGTTGATTGTCATCGCGAAAGCAAGACGCAAAGTAAACTGTAGTCGTTTGAATTCGAAGAGCAAATCAGTGGGAATATTTGGAATGCGCGGAATCAGGACGTGTTTTCCTTTATATTTGCTGTTAATTATCGTTGCTTCAATCACATTCGGCATCAGGTTTTTCACAGAAAGTCCGGTTCCGTTGCATAACTTTGGCGTGTTCAGATTCCGAAGGATCATTATGGGCGTCTTCCTGACGCCTGTTTAATGTTTCACTATGCACACTCATCAGCTTCCACGCAACGTAAGCACAATCATAGTGCACGCTGAGACGAAGCTGAAGCTAAAGCCGAAGCAGAACAGTCACTCCAATACATACATACTTAAGTTGCATTAATACACTTATGCCGTTCTCGAGTTTTGCGCCGTCATACTATTTTTGGGTTCATTTTTATACTGTGGCTTAAAGCTTAAATGGGACACGTAGATGGATGGTTCATTTAAAGCTTTGTATTTAGCTTTCGCCATACGTACGTCTGTCCATCTGAGCCAAATGTATTTAAAATCTGCGTTTAAACTAAGTATATCAAAATCATTCTAAGTTAAAAAGTTATAGTGGTTTGAATTTGAAATAATGCTGTGTCCCCATTTAAGCTTTGAGCCATAGTATATAGATAAACATGAAGATATAAGTATTTTGAATAATCATCATATTGTATAAGAGGAATATTTTGTAGTAACAACAGCAACAACAACAACAGATATTTTATGTATGCACATGTATGTATGTAAATATGTGCAAAAGCAATTGTAAACAAAACTTCACACACTTTCACATGAAGAGATAGGAGATACTCGTAGACAAATAGTTTCATGTAGGCGACCAAAGTAAACATGCAAAAATTGGTTTGAACAAATGAACAAACAAAGTTGTTTAGGTACTGAGGATGAGCCCAAAAGGAACGCAGGACGAGAACGACGCTGATTAATGTTTGTTTATTTGTTGGCATTTCTTGCCACGCACTCGTTTGGTAGACTAATGGAATTCTCATGTTAGGATATGACTGATAGCATTCACATTAGACAAATACTGATTTGCCAGAGTTGTCAGAATTGTTCATTCAGTTGATGATGAGGAGAGACTTCATAGAATGGAACAAAGCTCGATCATAATATATGTTGGTGACTTGGTCATTGGCTTCATAATTTCATTTCTGTGTGTGTTACTAATCTCATTATCTTGCCATGTTGGCTAGCTGTGCATCGATTAATTAGAAGAAACGATGCAACTTTCATAATTGCATTAAATTTCCATAGTTGTATATGGTAAAATGCATCATTCGAGATAAAATCCGTTTGTTATGTAAAAGTAAAATATAAGTGAGGAATGAATTTTAAGTTTATAATAACTAAAATCAGAGAAGGGAAAAAATATACAGAAAATAGTATTTCAAATGACTTGCTTAACTAAACAAAGTGAATTACAATAATTTTTGCTTGAATATTGTTAAACTCAGTCAGTTTCTCCCAAAATAGATTCTCCAAGAAATGAGTTTAAAAATTGAAATAGGAATTATGTTAACGCTAATCTTATTTCATTTTGTAAAGATCACAAGGTAATGCAAGTTTTAGGGCCACTTACAGCGTACAGATTTCGATTTCCCTTATTTTAGAAGGTGTAACCGATTCTTAAACTTGTACGCCAAGATTTAATGTTCCTTTTCCTTTTAATATAGAGGAAGATTTTTTTTTTCCAAGTTCGTATCCTTGCAACAGATAGAAACTAATGAAATCTCCCAAAGATGCTGAGAATTTAAATTTTTATTGTACAAAGAAAAACCAAATTATGTATTGCATTTTGATTAAATTGCAAAAATGTGTCAAATCCCTCACAGAAGTTAACAAGTGTGCGTGCGTGCGTATGTATATGTATAATTGAACAAAGCATGACTTAAGCTTCCTACGGTGCCATTTCCGGCTTAATTGAGCGTATAACGAGAGTCACTTCGCCTCAAATACGCACAGTTGCTTACACATTCGCAGACATACTTATTTATATACAGACGCATACAGACTCGTTAGTGTGCTTTCTAATACAAAAGACCGCAACGACATTGGCATCATTTGCCAAAAACATGCGCGATATGTTTGCCCAAACACATGTGCAAGCAATACAAAATTGGTTTTGTTGTTTACACAATGCAAATGTGTGCATAGACAATATTTATACACATACACACATGTACAGTTATACTTAGATATTAAGTATGTACAATATATACATACATGGATGGATATATAGAGTCCTTGAATAATGCCAGATTTTGTATAGCTAATGCGTACACAAATGGCAACTATTCAACTCGAATTCATTAAGTACAATAACTCCAATCAAGTAGCTCATATTCCTTTCTACTTCTAATGTAATCGTGTTTATATTTGTAAGCTCATGTAATAAGATGTGCAGATACTACGACGCTTTTATTGTAATACCTACAGGATCAGAACCACAAATATGTATGTTATGATATTCATGTACAAGTAAATCTCATTTTTATACACGTGTATAAGTTATATATATATATAATATGTATATATTTGTTAACTGTATAAAAGACGATAAAATAAGAAATATACAAAGAAGTAATTGCGAATTTTTCTTTTTGTTTTCTAATTATAAAAATGGATTTCAAGCATTTCTCTTCATTTCATTTTACGTCAACGATTTATTCAGTTTTTGAAACACACATATTTTGCTCAAAAAACAAAATACAACAAGAAACAAGAAACAAGTAAAAGAAGTTTAACTTCGCCTATGCCGAAGTTGGTATACTCTTTGCCCACGTTACTGTGATTGAGCATCAGAGTAGTACACATAAATCATTTCAATACTGAGACCGAAATATTTCTATGGGAGCTATACGATCCTGTAATCCTAGGGTCCTGGTGTATATAGGTCAGACACTTAAAGTAACCAAATTTGCAGTTCGATAATGCAAAAAGCATTAAAGTTTTTCTAATAAGACCCTGAATTTGAATTTGGGCTTGTATGGGAGCTATACGAGCCAATAACCATAGGATCTAAAAGTTACATGTAGGTGGAGATTGATTAGCAACTTATAGTGTCTAAATTTCAGTTTGATAGTAAAAAAAAAAAATTATTCTAATAAGTATTTTAATGGGGGGTATAGTGTGATTTTGGTGTGTGTAGTCTTTTTTCTCTTTATGGAAAAACCCTAAGGTTTTTAAACATTGATATCGTCTTTAGGATAGTCACATGTGCTGCGAAGAATTTTTCATCAAAGGCAATTACGAACTCTTTTTAGGGAGGTTGATGGGTGAATACGTTTTAGCCGCGTTGCTGGGGAATTCTGGCGTGAATAAGGTCCCTTGCTAGGGGGTTGGGGTGTTGTATATCTGGTTAATAAATTAATTTGCATAAATATGGTTGCCATTTTCATGTCGCGACCCAAGGTGCAATTTTTCACGAACCATGGTACGCCAGTCATATGTCGCAGGGCTTTATTTTACATTTCTTGTATTCTTCTTATTGTAAGGAGCAGCTGCCGTATAGCCAGACGATTGGTACTACCGTATGTCTGTACTGTTAATCCGGACTTTGCTTTTCGCAAATTTATTCATTCTTTGATAGCAGGACGTAGTGGCATTTTTAACAGGGACGAATCACGTAAGACGCTTGTCCAGAATCAGATCAAGGTGTCGAACAAACATCGCACCTTAACACGTGTGCTGATTTGGAGACATTTATTCCAATATTTCAATGCTTGGTCCAGGAGTTAAATCTTTGCTAATACCGTTGGACCAGTTCTGCTGATTCAACGGGGGATGATGAATATCCGCAGTCTACAGGGTTTAAATGATTGGAGAGAGGATGCTGCCTTCAGGTACTCCAACATTGGCATGCCTAATATTAAAGTCAAAGTCACGTACTCTGACTAAAAGGCTCTGTCTGTCAAAAAGGTCTTATTCGATGCCGGGATCAATTTTTGGAGTAAGCAGTTTATCCAAACATTGTCGAAGGTTTGCATAATGTCCAAAAATACAGCCGAGCAGTATTGTTTCGTTTCAAATGCGGTGTAATGTGATGTACGACTCTGTGTAGCTGTTCAGGAAAACCTTGCTGATGATTTGGGTCAGCACATTGGAGTTTTATCAACTCCAATACTTTAATCAAAAACATTCTTTCAAATATTTTTGATAATAATGGAAGAGGCTTATTGGTCTATACGATGTGACTTGGTTTTCTGGTTTGCCCAGTTTCAGGTTCATAACTATAGCAGCACATTTCCATTGAGAGGGGAAGTGGCAGATCCTGGGTAAGTCATTGAATAGCAATACCAAGAACAATATTCTTTTGGTGGGTAGGGCTTTGGAAACGTTACATCGACGCCATCGAACCCGGGAGACTTTTTCTTTTGTAATTTTTTTCCTATTTGACTTCTGCTGGGGAGATGTGTCCGGCTCGTGCGCTGAAAGAGCTTCTGCAGTTTCAATCTCTTCCAAGGCATCGGCAGTTCGTAGCTTTGAGAAGCGACTTCCAATTCTTCAGCAAAGGCATATACTTTTTGTTCTATCACGTATTGGCTGCTATTTGACGCATTTGATGGCTTTCAAAATTTGAACCCAATGAAACAAGGGAATTCTTTTGGGACTTTTAATTTTATTTCATTGGTTCTATATACATACCTACACCAATAACTCGCAAATTACATTAGCATCTGGTGGATATAAATAAAAAATGACAGAATTTATTTTGCTTTATCACTTCTAACCCATATGAGCTTTCAAATGATTTTGAAAGTACATCATTGTTTTAGATTACTTTCGTTTGTTTTTCGATAGATTAATTTAGTATTCTAGCGTGCAGTTATTAGGCGTACATATAAAAACAATAAATATCAATGGGTCGGCACGACTAAGTATAGAAAAAATTTACTTGAAAATATTGCAAAGATGAGAGCAACAGCAAGAGAGAGTATTGAAATGAGAACATAATCTGGTTTGGGCGGACTGTTAATTCCTTTCCAGAAAATTTTTCTTTGTATGAGATGCACATTCTATATGATTTATGTATGTATGTATGTTCTTTGATTATGCCCTAACTTAAATGTAATCAAAATTTTTCGTATGTGATGTCTACACATAACTGACAACTGATTCATAGTCATTAAGCACTAATGTACGAGTATTTAGTATATTCAAGACACATCAACAATTGTACCATTCACTATGCATTGACAATAGAATTATGTTTAATGCATTTTATGTTAATATTTCTTTAAATAATGATACCAATACTGATGTAGTAATGAATTTGATTGTAAAACACATATACCGAGCTTTCAAGATCATATTAATATATTGAACAAGATGAAAAATTTTGAACTTAGGACAGGTTGTTCTTATATTGATAACCTCAGAAACCGGTATTATCGCTAAATATGCAAATGAGAGCATAACTCTATGGAGCTTTGAGTTCATTTGCAGTTGTGTTTTGCATTCAGAACTGAAAAGTCGTTTAAGCATGAAGCTTTGCCTAGTTATCGTTTTCTTTTTGGAAATTCTCCATCTCGGAAGCTGTGAGTAATCAATGGACTTTCCAAAGAAAAAACCTAAACTTTATAGCTGACAATCTCCAAATTAGCTGCTAATGACAACCTTTGGCCTAATGAAAATGAATGTGGCAAGGTCAATGTGGATAGCTTTTATAAACCAACCAATTTCACAGAACTGAACGAATACCCATGGATAGCACGAGTTGCACTTCAAAGTAAGTTTCTCTTATTTACTAGTTCCCTCACTTATTAAGAGAGAAATATTTTAATCTTTGTTTCTTGTTAAAAGGTTCCAGAGAAGACGACTCAGTCGGCTATAGATGCTTGGCCGTACTTATCACACAACGCTATTTACTCTCGGCAGCGCATTGCTATGAAAACAAAGACTTCACCGTGGATCACGTACTTTTAGGAGATTGGAATCCCAATAACAATCCAAATGAACGGGACTGCGATGAGCATGGCAAGTGTGCGCCTGAACCAAAGATGTATCAGGTCGAAGATGTTGCCATTCATCCTGATTACAATCGTCATGTTAACGACTTAGCTCTACTACGACTTGAAGAAAACGTCATATTCAATGAGTTTATTAGTCCAGTTTGTATGCCACCACCGCCAGTAGCTAATGCTGATTACTATACTGGCCAGTTCCTGCCATATGTGGGCTTTATACTGCGTGATGCAGAAAATTACAACTACAAAATAAAATATTTACTTCACGTCACTAGTCCGAAGAGTTGTGAAGCGGCCCTAAGGAACTTTCGCTTTACGTTGGGTGACAAGCATTGGTGCGGCATTTCTAATGGTGATAAGACGCTAATGAGTGGCTCTGCACTGATGGGTCTTCGATTAGTCAATGGAGAGCCAAATAACTTTTTCTTAGCTGGTTTGGTAACTGCCGGTGCTCAATATCCCGGCACTACAGTTCCTGATGTTTTTGTGCGTGTTGCAAGTTACAGGGATTGGATCAATTTCAATGTTGTCTTTTGAAGAAGTAAAACAAAAATATTAGAATTTGAAATATATTTTTGTATCCAATGAAAATTTCATTGTAAAGTTGTAAAACCTTTTTAAATTTTAAATACTTATTTCATCACTTTAATTCAAGAATTTGTTGCAGTGTAAACATTTTTCTCGAAAAGAGATGAAAGAAAAACAGGAAAACAAGAAAAAATAATCTCAACGTCTGAAAAGGAAATTGTTTTACTTCCGCTGTAACAAACATTTTTATATTTATTTACAGATTTTGCTTTGCAAAATTAATGACAAAATGCCTAATAAAGTAGCATATATAAATTTTTAAATAAAATCGTAAATCAAATCGGTAATTGTTTTGTTTAATAAGTTAAAATTCAAATTATCATCGTTTACCTATATTCATTTATTCATTTTCTACAAGCTCTAAAAATATATAATAAGATTCTTACCATCTGTTTTTTTTTTTTTTTTTTTGTGTGTTTTTGAATAAACCTATTAATACAAACATGAAAGCCACTTATGAATTTTATTATCATAGAACTGTGCTTCGATGATGATAATCCTGATCCTGATCCTGAAGTCGATTGCCATATGTGGGCACGATTATTGTCGTACATTTTTAAAAAGCTTCAACCAGAATTCTCCGATTACTGGGTTACGTAGGCCCCTTTACAGAAACCAACCATAACTACATCAGATTTCGCACTGTGTGAAGTTGGAACGAAACTTTCGCACTTGTTTTGAAATGAAAATGTGCTCTGTCAAAAGGTGAACCATTGTAATTGGACCAATACTTTGGCTATTTGTCACACGGACCAATAAGGCATAATCCCGAGGTTTCTGTATGGAAAACATGAATCCCAAATTCAAATAAAATATCACAAAACAATTTTGTTCAATGGTACCAAAGTAAGTATTAAAATATTCAACGACCTGAACTGTTCGGATGCGTTCAACAAATTTATATAAATTTGAAATGAATTCAAAATATAAAGAAACATATGGACTTTACATATATTGTACGAGTACAAGTGTATAGATAACTTAAAACTGAGATATAGTACATAGATCAAATAAAGTGTTCACTTGCAAAAGGGAATATTTGCAATATGAAATCCTTTAAGAAAAAAAATTAAAAAAGCAGCACAAATTGTGTTCTTCTATTATGTTCAACTGTCTATTTGGCAAAGCGCCGAGTTTCCTGATGTTATTTCTGTCCTTGTTGTCGTTGTTTTTGATGTTGTTGGTTTTGTTGGCTTTACTAGAACTTACATACATGTATGGTAAATGGTATATGGTATGTATATACAAGTATATAAATACATACGACATTTTGAATAATTTTTGTGCAAAATACAATATTTAAGTCTCGTTTTTCTTTCCTTCCTCATCACCGTGGTTGATTTTTTTTTTTTTTTTTTTTTTGCAAATGTTGCCGTAATGCGTCTGTGATGAAATACGTGCTGCGCCACTGATGAAGCATCTTTTAAGTAATACATGAGTGTATGTTTGTATCTACGCGTAATGCATGTAATAGTTCTATGTATGTGTGTGTGTGCATTTCTATGGCTGCTCCCCGGTGACAAATATAATTCACTTTTTTCGCGCTTCATTTTCATACATAGCGTTGAAGTTGATTTCAAATGAAAAACGTACAAATACCATGGGAGGTGCGTACACTCTCATAAGACTAACAAATTGAAAAAAAAATTTTGTATCCTGTACCGTTAAACGACTAGGCAGAGTGTATTAATTTCGAACAGATGCCCAACAGAAAGTTCAAACGAACAGCTTCTTAAGAGACCCCATTCTAGAATATGCATCTATCTGTCAGCTCTGCAAATTCAAGTTTTTCAATTTTTGCCACATCACATTTAAAATTGCGTAAATTTGAGCTTGGGTTTTGGTACATAAGCTTATTTGGTGTACGATGTCATTAAAAATGTTGTTCAAAAATCCCTATCCTTTTCACAGATACACTGCATATCTGATCTACAGAAATTTAAAAAATAATATATATAATTATTATTTTATTTTTAAATACGCAGTCACCGACTATCTCTCTTCGAGTGCGGACGTCAGTGCTTCCCAGTTATCAGTTATTTGTTATCAATAATTAGTTTTGCTTTTGTGATCATCCTCAACTGATATCTAATTATCACATTATTTCTCTTTTTCTTATCCCCTACCGCGTACGTGTGCATATTACTTTTGTGTGTGGTTGCAAATTTTTTTTGGTAATCATGGCCCCTGGGCCTCCCAATCTTGGGGATAACCGCTTTGATATTCTTAGCGTTAGCCCCAAAGCAAAAAAGAAGAGACAATTCCAAAAAATTCCCGACGATTTCCCTAATCTACCTGAAATTGCCCAACAAAACCCCAAATTTATAATCGTTGCCTCCAAAAATACCGTCAAACCCATTTCCGAATATTCGTGCTTCGCAGTACATCGTGCCTTAAACCTTATCAGCAAAGACATAGTATCGATCTCGACCCTCCGAGATGGTAATTTGTTAATGCTGGTAAAAAACAAGATTGTAGGTGATAAATTCTTAAAAACAACGACATTGCCAGGTCTTTGCGACATTGAATGCAAACTGCATGAAAGTCTTAACTTCGTAAAGGGCACTATATATGCCCCTTATCTAAATAACATCCCTGAATCCGAAATTGTTGACGAATTAAAGTCGCAAAATGTTCACTCCATCTTCAAATTCACCCGAAACATAGAAGGAACCCCAAAACCTACTGGCGTCATACTTATCACTTTTGATCTATATAACTTACCCAGTAAACTTGACATTTCTTGGCATTCCGTCAAGGTCAGGGAGTACATCCCCAATCCGATGAGATGCAAGACCTGCCAACTTTTGGGTCACACTGCAAAACACTGCAAGAATTCGGCCACTTGCGCAAACTGTAATCTTCCCCCCCACACCCCGACACGCACACGCACTCAGGGGTCACGCTCTCCCGCCTGCCCTCCTGCCCGAAATATCAAGCACAAAGGGAACTGCTGAAAATAAAAACTATAAAGAAGTGCAGCATGAGAGAAGCAAAGATAATGCTTAAACAACAACAATCTTCTACTACTGTTAGCGCACATGCTAGCTTCGCGGCTATCGCTGCTTCTGACGTCTCTCTGCCCCCCGCAGCCAACAATTCGACAAACTATAAACCCATCAATACTGTTCATAAACAGAATAATTTAAATAAGCTTATCAGCACCGTTCCCCATTCCCCTCTTCCCCCAGCAGTCCACACTGCTCTCCCTGATTCCCCTAAACCTTCAACTTCAACAAAAACACAAAACAACACAACTACAACAACACTCAAAAATACCTCTGATGCGTTAGCATCCAATTACAAATCTATCAATCAAATAAAACAAAAAAAATCAATCTTTACAACCGACTCAATCCCCTCACTTGAGTCAATATCAAACACCACTATCCAATTTCCTGATTCTGACGAATCAATGGGAGAACCAGTCAGAGCCCCCTTCCATTGCTAGTCAAGCCCCCTTCCATTGCTTAATTCCTCTTGGAAACATAAAACATCCCTACTTTACCTTTAAAATGTCTATTATAATTTTACAATGGAATATTAATGGCATTTTCAACAACTATAATGAACTTTTATTACTTATAAATGATTACTCACCTGATGTTTTATGTTTGCAAGAGACCCACTTGCCCCATAATTTTACTAACTTTATCTGCCCCAAGGCATATATAGGCTACTTTTACAATCATCCTCATAACACATCAGCCAAACAAGGGATAGGCGTGCTTATTAAACGTCACATCCCCCATAAGCATACCATAATAAACTCCAACCTTCTCTGCTCTGCCCTACAGCTAAACCTAACAGCCCTATCACAATCATAAACACTTATATCCCCCCCCATCAAAACTTCTCAACAACGATTTAATAACACTCTCCAGCAAGTTAAGGGACCAATAATAATGTTAGGTGATTTCAATTCTTGGAGCCCCTTATGGGGTTTTAACCTGGTCAACTCACGCGGCAGAAACATTGAGCGAGTCATCACTACTGCCAACTTGGTTCTGCTTAATAATGGTTCCCCTACTCACTTTTCTTCCCACAGTACTTTTACTCATGTAGATATTACATTAGTATCCTCATATATTGCCCACAGATGCACATGGTCCATATTTAACACCCTACATGGCAGCGATCACTACCCAATCACACTAACGTTTGCCTCTAACTTTTCCCCAGACAAAATGCCACCTTTGCCTAAATATAAAACAGACCGTGCCAATTGGGAACTTTTCCAAAGCAAATGTGTCAGTATCTCTGATTCTTGGACTATGGGTTGTATAAATAAGCAAGTTGCCGTATTAACAAAATGTATAAGAGCCGCTGCGAATTGCAGTATCCCCCAAACCAAACGAGTCCCGCTTAAAGCCAAACTGCCCTGGTGGAATAGTTCCTTCAAAAACTCAGAGATAACAAACAGTCCCTTTTTCATAGTTACAAAGGGCATTTATCTACTACCAACCTCATAGCATATCGTAAAGCAAAAGCCTTGTTTAAAAAAGCTGTACTTTCGGCCAAACGAAACTCTCTCGAGAATTTCACCTCTCGTATTTCCCCACTTTCCACAACAAGGAAAGTCTGGTCCGACATCAAAAGACTAGCAGGCGTCCCTCCAACCCCACTCAAATGTATTAAATCCGCCTCGGGACTTCTGACCAGTTCCATTCAGATAGCCGAAACTTTTGGCCATGCATGGGCAAAGTATTCGGCGGACGATAATTTCTAGCCCATATATATTCAGCATAAAAATTCATGCCTAGCAGGCTCATACTCCCCAAATCGGCTATCTGCATCCGCCAGACACCTGGAAGCCAATTTCACCATGATTGAAATGGAAGTGCGATTCATTCCGCAAAAGGGAAGACTCCCGGTTCCGATAGGATATCATATCCCATGCTAAAAAACCTACCAATTTCTCTAAAGATTAAACTTCTTGATATCTTTAATAATATATTTCATTCAGGTACTTATCCACACACATGGAGATCAGCCATTGTTATTCCAATCTCCAAACCAAACAAGCCACCCCACGAAATCGGTAGTTTCCGTCCAATTTCTCTATTATCCTGCCTTAGTAAAACGTTGGAAAAAATAATCGCTCGTAGGTTAATGTGGTTCATTTCCCGAAATAACCTAATTTCCCATAACCAGGTAGCATTTAAAAAGCAACACAGTACCATGGACGCATTATTGCGTATTCAACACTTCGTGTCGGATGCCCTTTCGTCAAAAAATCATGTCTCCCTCTTGGCGACTGATTTTGAAAGGGCCTTTGATCGCGTGGGGCTACATGCAGTGCTCAATCGGCTTGAACTTTGGGGAATTGGTCCAAGGCTTTATAACCTTATAAAGGCTTTTATGACCAATCGTACCTTCAGGGTTAGAGTCAACAACATCATCTCTAACACCCACAAACTGATGAATGGCATCCCCCAGGGTTCTCCACTTTCAGTGGTTTTATTTACAGTAGCGTTTGAGCAAATTAACTCCATTCTTTCCAGGTATAAAAACATTAACATTTCTATCTACGCCGATGACGCCATCTTCTATACTAAAATCAGAAATACTGATACTGTGAAAAACGTATTCTATAAAATCCTAAATGATTTAGAATCTTGGGGAGCCTACTCGGGAGCATCTCTATCCATCGATAAATGTCAACTTTTGCACATATGCCGGAAACACAGATGTAACTTTCCGGATATTTACCTAAAAAACAAATACATGAAAGTTGTTAAACAACTAAAAATACTTGGCATAACCTTTGACTCCAAACTACTTTTTAAGCAACAATGTATTATTTTAAGAAAGCAATTAGAATCTAGATTAAACATTATTAAATTTTTAAGTTCCAAATACTCCAATGTCCACATAAACACCCTCGTAAACATCACCCGCGCCCTTATGCTCTCCAAAATCGACTATGGTCTCCCTATCTTCGGATGGTGTGCTAAGTCCCATATGAAAAAAATACATCCACCATATCACGCAGCTGTTCGCAGATCGATCAACGCTTTCCCCACATCTCCCACTGCCTGTATCCTAGCAGAAGCCGGGCTACCCAGCATTGAGGAAAGGATTGTGGAAACCACGATGCAGCTAATTCCCAAGCTCTACACGACACCCAATCCACTGCTAGCAAAGGCATTTGTCGGCATCTTCAAACAAAAGCGGCAATACAAATGCATTTCTACTATCAGACGATGCGTCAAGTATAGTACGGAACTGGAATTGCCACCACCCCAACTTTCCAACTTTGTAAAGCCCAAGCCAGATTGGGCTCGGAATCAGCCCAGCATCAATACCAGTCTGCATGTAGCAGCCAAAAACAATACTACCAGCTCAGAATACCTGGCGAGATTTCTAGCGCTGAAAGAAAAGCTCGGGGACATAAATTGGCTCTACACAGATGGGTCAAAAACACAACATAATACTGCATTCGCTGTTGTCGACAATTCGGAAAAGAGCATTAGTGCTGGGGTCCCTCCCACATTATAATTCTATATTCACCGCCGAAGCCTTTGCCCTACTAAAAGCTTGCCAATTTGCTATAAAACAAAGCGGGAAATTCGCTATATGCTCAGACAGCCTATCCTCGATATTAGCCATACAAAATCGAGAGCATAACGATCACACAATTCGGGAAATCCAGAAAATTTGCACCATACACCACCAAAAAATCACCATTCTTTGGGTTCCCAGCCACCAAGGTATTTGGGGAAATGAATGCGCTGATGAAGCAGCCCGGCACATCAGCTCTGCCCCAACATACGTCTTCACACCAACGAGCTCCAGAGATTTAAAAAACCTGGTTACTCGTCATCTGCATATGAAGAAGTTGACAGGATGGGGACAGTTCCTCCACGGGTACTCTTCCATCAACCCAAATTGCGACAAAATCGATCTTCCTACAAACTCATCCAGACGGGCATGCACAGTTTTCATTGGCGTCGCGTATTGGACACACTCAAATCACCCCCATCTCTCAAAGCTTCAGATCGTCCACCATGCCCGTTTTGCGGAACTGATCTCACCGCAAAACATCTACTTGACTCCTGCCAACATTTGGAGAGCCTAAGGGTCTCCCTTTTGGTTCCATATCCCCATCCCAACTTTTAAATACTCCTTCACCATTAAATATCTCCAACATACATAACTTCTGTAAAAAATCCAACCTTACAATTTAATCATTACATTATTACATTATTATTTTACATTAAATCCCTTACAAACTATTATGAAATCGCGAGTCGTAGGCCCCAGCAGCTAGTTACTCGTTAAAATTAGTATTAAGTTTAGTATTATATATTAGATTTAATTATGATAAATAAAAATAAATAAAATATTTTTAAATAGTCTAAACGCAACGTGGCTCACATATTTCAATCAGTAAGCATATTCAGATATCAGGGTGTTAATTTTTCGAATGACTTTTTTCATACTCGTGACATAATGATGTCTCATATTTTACTTACTTAAAAAACCAAATGAAATTTTATTAATATTTAATGCTTATTCTAACGATCTAAGTTAATCCGAAGGGAACCAAAACTTTGTATATACAAAACTTTATAACGAACATTTCGGAGCCGTGAATGTGAAAACAAACCCAAATGGAAAACTCAGTCCCATTTTCGAGATTTTAAGAATATTTTGCATGAGCCATCAAAAAGTTGGAACAAAGCATCAAGCTGCAAAAGCTGCAAAAAAGAACACAAATATGTATATTGAAAAACACTAACATTTTTCTGAGAGATTTGTTTTTCTCTTTTTTTAAAAAGTAACATTCATTTAGGAACATTAAAAACCACTTACGCTATAAAATATTGTTATGAGGACTATAAGTATTTAGAGGAATTGATTTTAATCAATTAATATAAGAAAGAAGGATTTGGTAAGACATTTGGATGAAGCTTTTTCAGGTACCTTTGAATCGCCATCCTAGTTAGAGTCTCTACGAGAGTTTGGGTGGTAATGAAGTATATCATATTATGGAAGTTTATTTCGTTGTGAGCTGTAGAGATGCTGATGCCGTTGTGGAGCGTCGAGTACCTGACGAACCAGGGGGCATGAATTTTCCTGCAATTTGATTGGTGTGATGTACCCTATAGTTGGATACCATATTTCCAGGAAGGAGCAACGATTTGTTACTATTAATATTAACAGCTTGTTTTCCATACAGAGTTGCTCAGAAGCCAGTTCAGATTTTTATTTTATAGGCTAGGCGTTTGTCATTGTGAAAGCCCAGGTATTTCACAACTGTGGAGTGTGACATCGCCAGACCGCCAAGCATATATCATATATATATAGGAGCTATATCTTTTTTCATTAGGATGAAAGAGCAAAGTTATGACTTACCTTTCTCTTCTAACTAAGAATCTTCTGAAACTCGCTTCGATCTTATTGATTGGGATCTGGCGATACTCACCGTAATAGAATATAATAACATTTTAAAGAAGCTTTAGTCTATACCGAGGTGATTACATCTTTACTATGGAAAATTTGCTACGCCCCGGAATTGGTTAGTGTTTCTGTAGCTCTTGATATTGGTGCTTTGTTTCAGTTTTCTTTAAGTCTATATTCTCGTTGTTCGTATGTTTCTGCAGGTCTATTTTGACTTGTTTCTCTGCTTTTTTTTTTTTTTTTGTTTTGTTTTGGTGGAATAATATTTTCGGTTGATTCGGTTTTTTTTTTTTTTTGTGTATGCACAATTTGGTTCTTTAATTATGACGTTTCCGGTGGTCCGACCCACCGGAATCTTGACAGGAACCTTTCAGGACTATGCTAGATTTTTCCTTAAAATTTTATTAAAATCGATATAATGGTTTTGGAATCCATAGGCTGCATGCATACATACATACATTTACTTTTATACAAGTATATATAGATAAATTAACAAAGCAAACTTAAAAATTTCAATCAAAGATTATATTGTATATACAACTATGTAACTTTCTTCGAAATTCAATGATAGCATGAACAGCGCTGTGATCACTTTTGATCTCGCCGTAAGTTGGACTTGTTTTCTACTACTATCAATATGATGATTTTAATGTGAGGCGCTTGTCTAAGAATAGTCCAAGGTGACGGACTTGGTCCACCTACGGAATGCAGTTGGAGTCATAGTTGACAACTGCACAAGTCCCACACCTCGATGTAAACAAACAATTCGCCGATTTCCCTGCGTTTATTCCTATATTCCAACGCTTGGCCCAGGCGTGGAATATTTGCAAGGAATCTCTAAAACTTCTTGGGCCGCGAAAGAGTTTACTAGGATGGTGGATTCATATAAGTTATTTTATTTTTATTTATTTTATTTTATTTTATTTATTATCGTCTGCAGTATATTGCGAGTAAAGAACGGGTGCTAATTCACTGCCTTGCGTCACGCCATCTCTGATGACTTTGAGGGTCGTTCATTAAGTCCTTATTTTTCATCAAGTATCTTGTAGATAATAATTATCATATATTGATCGTAATTCATTGCGTGGCTTAATTTCTATTTATTGACTAATTGACGTAAGTAATGTTGATACAATCTATTTTTTTTTTTGTTTTTTTTTTTTTTGTAATACAGCAAACTCAAACTTTTCAGTCATTTACATATGAGATATATTAATAGTATATATTTTTATTAGAAAAACATCGCATGTACAAGTATATCCAGTATGGTCAGCGCTTTGCGCACTTTTGGTCTTGTCGTTGGTTGGATGGACGTAATTGCGGCAGTCTGTTTTGAAATACTAGTAGTTTTTATGATAAAACGTCTTAAGGATTCTGAAGACTCAGAAGGTACAGTTCAAGGTGAGTTCATAAAAAATTTAAAGAGAACATCTGACTATTTAACTGCCAGTCAGATGTTCCATTTACTTGTTAACATACAATATCAGCCAAATGACCTAAAAACTAGAAATTTAAATTGAAAATTACAGCATTGCGTACGGCATTTTCTGGTATTTATTCGTACTACAAATATTTCCATATTTATTCATAGAATTGCTAAGAAAAATGAATTACTATAAGTTCTATTTGGTATTATTAAATATCTGGATACTTGTCACATTACTTATGATTTATGGGATATTATCAGTAAGTAAAGCCAATTCCCACTGATGGTAGTTCTAATGAATTCTATTTCTAAATATTCATCGATAGTATAGACCTGGTTTTATGGAGCCATGGCTTGTATGGAGTATAATGGGATTGGTTCTTGATGCATTTTTCATGATGTGGTGGTGTGTTATGCTCATTTTCAATAATATGCTTGAGGCCGTGACCAATATTCTCATATCATTGCTAACTATGGGTAATACATTTGTAGTTTTAATGCCTAATCCATTTACACAACAATAACACATAATTACATAATCTATATTTTCAGGAACTGAATTTTTGTTTATAATGGTTATTTACACGATTTATTTGCATATAAGTGAAAAAGATCTCAAAAGATTCGAATTGAGTCTTACCTCATTCTATATGTTGAAATAAAATAATAATGCATGCAATGCTAAAAATTAATTGGTTTATAATGTTGTATAATTTCAATTTTTTAATATAATTTATTCTTAAATATAATATAAGTGATATGTATATATAAAAATGTACAAAAATATATATACAATAAATTATAAAATAAAATATCTATTATTACTTTTGACTTTTAGATTTTGATCTAGTTTTACGTTTCTTCTTTCTGCTTTCTTTTTTTCTTCTCAATTCTCGTTCTTCGGAGTATGTTATATTAGAGTTTACTGCATTGTTTTTTTCATCTTCGTTACTGCGTAATTCCATTGCTTCATGTTGCTCAATCAATTGCAATCCTTGACAATAAAAATACACCAAATATATGGAAGTACCATCCAAAACTATAAACAATGAATACATTTCAACAATTGTAAAAGCCATGTTTTATTATACAAACTAATTCCCAAAATAAGCAGCATAGTTTCTTGACACCCATTCCAACCGAAAAAGCCAAATATAAGACATTTGATGAAAAACAGATCGTACACAATGAAACCAATAAACGCAAAAAATATCCAGAATTTCATAAATTCTATGTTATACTATAATATGTACAAAATTATAGTGAGTCGAAACAAAATGGTAATTTTTAAGCGTTCTTACTCGTAACAGACCAATAATTAACACCATCACAATTGCAACCCAGAGTAACGATGAGATCAATGATGCTACGACATAAAAAGTAACCTAGAACCGTAACGTTACAATTCGGCCAAGTTTATATTAGACATAACTTTACCTCCTCGGTTAACCAAACAGTGGAACAGGTCACGAAATATAGCGAACGGAAAAGCTCTCCACATGCGATAAGAAAACAAACAATCCTTAGACATTTCTTTTCCATCACCCAGCAGTATTCTTTGTATTTGAAGAGATTGCTTGATTTTATAAAATTTGAAGTTTAAGGCAAATACATTATATTACACAGATGTTTTTTTTTTTTTTTTTTTTTTAGGGTTCCGGACCCAAAGGGTACCAAAACATTTTGGTTTGTATGGCAGCTATACGATCCAGTAATCCCACGAACTTGAATTTTGGACGGTTGATGGCTTTACATCAGAAAATTTCAGTTTGATCAGCCTTTAGGGAACGTACCTCCCATACAAACAACCATTAAAATTCATGTTCTTATTAGAAAAACTTTTATGTTTTTTGTTATATCGAAATTGAATTGAATTTAGAAACTATAGGTTTTCGATAAAGGCGCTTCACATCTGTTGGAATCAGCCAAATCGGCCCACTAGGGGGTGTACCTCCCAGACAAACGCACCATTAAAATTCTGGTTCTTATTCGAAAACTTTTTTTGAAGATTCATGCCAAAGTCAAGAGAAGCTCACTGAAACCTTAGGAGTGACTCAAGAAGCGATTTTATACCATCTCTTCACCATAATACTTTGAATAAAATTCTTTGTATCAATTTTAAAATTAAGCTACGTAAAAAAAAACCCATCAAAACTTATTTCTACACACAATATGTAATTTTTGTAAATTAATGCGAATTGTATTTGAAATATTAAAATGCAAGCTAATAGTTCTCAAAATTTCAACTTATCATGACAAGTACAATATATTATATTAACATAAAAATGTAATTTGATCTCCATGTCAACAATTGACAACAATTTTCTGTCCTGTCACGGCTTATCTAATCAAATTACTCAAAGAGAGTAAAAATAAACTTTACCTATATTTCCTTTATGTAATGCACAATTTTATGAATGAGATGAGGTGAGCAAATACAATAAATATTGGAAAAGAAAAATCTAATCAAAGACAAACACTAACAAGTAAGAAGTTTAACTTTGTCTATGCCGAAGTTGATATACTCTTCACGCACCCCCTAGAAAACGTTTTTGTCTACGCTCTGTGATAGAGCAATCAGAAATATTTAGTTATTGATTTGACTTATGTTTACTGAGATTGCAATATTTGTATGGGAGTAATCCTAAGGTCTTGAAATTTACACAGTTGTTGAATATGGATCAGACACTTGTACAGTTCAAATTCAGTTCGATAACACAAAAAACAAAAATGTTTTTTTAATAAAAACTTAAATTTGGGATTTGGTTTGTTGGGAGCTATACGTTCCAAAAACTGTAGGGTCTTGAAATTTACGCATTTTATGGACATTGATTAGAAACTTACAGTATCTAAAGTTTAGCTCAATAGGACAAAAAATAAAAAAGTCTTTCTAATAAGAACTTGAATTTAAATGGGTGGTTTGTATGGGAGGTACCTCCCCTAGTGGGACGATTCGGGTAGTTCCGACAAATGTACTGCGTATAGTAAAAAGAAAGGATCGTGCAATTTCGAATTGCAGCTCTCTAGTTCAAAAACTGAGAGACTAGTTTGCATACATACAGACGAACAGACTGACAGACGGACATTGGTATAATTGAGCTGATTAAGAATATATGTATATACTTTATGTGGTATCTTTTGTCTCCTTTGTCTGTTACAAACTTCATGACAAACCTATAATACTATTCACTGCGTGAAGAGTATAACTAGAACGACAACCATAAACAAAGAAGGACAATGTTCACTAAATTGAATGAAATGAAATGTGGAAATTGGAATAGAAGAAAAGAACAAATAATAATAATTGAGTTTGATAGTTGTTGACGTTGGGATCATCAAATCTCAAAGGAATCACACATATATCCAAAATGAAAAAAATGTACAAGATATACATACATACATATGTATATACAATACAATGGTAGAAGTAATCGCCCTAGTATAGCTTAGAGTGGGTTGTATTAAAAAAAGATAATCAAGAGGCTATTGATTGATTTTCTTTTTCACACTTGATATGTGAAAGAATGTTATGCATTAGCACTTTTTCATGATTTTTGTAACGCATCGAAGGACATATTGAGAAGTCCACAACATAGTTACAATATTTGCCTATTTTTAAGAAAAGATTTCTTAAAAGAAGAAATTGGAATTGCATTCAAATGAGTTATTGTAGGATTTAAGACCGACCAAAGTTCCAAAGTTTCTGAAATATTTATTTATTTATTTATTTATTTATTTATTAAAGAAGCTGCCAAGGCTTACAGTTTCGGAAAAAAAAACTCCTTGTCATCTAATATCGGTACACACCCAACACTCTTTTTTTTTTAATAGCCTTTCTTAATATTCAAAGCCTATTACTTACGAACCGTAGACGTAAACTTAAGCAAAGTTATAAAAAACCAGAAAAAAGAAGGTTAACTTCGGGCATGCAACCCCCAGAAATCGTTTTTGTCTACGCTCCTGCGATTAGGCATACAGAAATTTGTATTATTGATTTAAGTTATGCTTTTGATAAAGTCAGTATATTGTACGTATACATCGTCAGTGATGCCGTGTTCAATATAAGCAATTCGTAAATCATGAAGTTGATTACCCTTCTGAAATTCGACAAAACATATTTACTTTAAATGACTTGTTTGATTGTTCTAGTTGCTGATAGAAAACCTCTTTTAAACGAGGCAGAAGCAGAACAAAGATTTAAGGAAAATTCATAACCAGAGTCTGATGTACGCCAAAAACAATAAAAAATTGTCAAATGCACTTTTCCCTTCTTCAAAATGATCCCAACTAAGACAAATATTAGGTAAATGGTACATATACATCTTTCTATTATATAAAAAAGTTTTTCAATGATGATGATGTCCATAAAATATAAATGTAAATGCTCATGGGACATGAAAAAAAAAAATTGAACAAATTCAATAGTTTTTGTATAATTTCTATGAAAATTAAAGATTCGTGTAACGAGTACACGGTTACGTGTATTGTGTCTTTCTTTGTTAACACATTATACTCGTATGAGTATATAAGTTGACAATTACTAATTGTATATAATTTTTAGGTATCCACATAGCTTTGCTTTAAAAATCTTCAATAATATTTATTGGAATATATTCGTACTTCCCTATAAAACAAAGTAATGAATTAAGCTATTTAGTTCAAAATGGCTTTGTCAAATAAAAATCTACTTATGGCGAGCTATGTAATTGCCATTTTGGATATGATCTCAGCAGTACTCTTTGCGACAGCAACAATACATTTCTTTATGGTGAAAGTAAGTGGATATCGGAATTACAAATGGGGAATTGTTTTTACACTTTTCACTATCAAGCTTTTTCTTTTCTTTCCATCACTTTCTTAGGGCCACTGGAGTGCAGTCGTTGGCATTTTGTTCACATTTATTTGGATAAGCTTCATTTTAGTTTTACTTGCCGGCTTATGGACGGTAAATTTCTACATCTACTTATTTTTTTGGAAATATTCCATTTTTGGGTTTTTTTTTTTTATTTTGTAGAGAAAAATTTTATTAATTAAAATCTGGCTAATATTTACACTTGCTGGCATCGTGTTCGATTTTCTGCTCCTGCTTTATGACACTTCGAAAGCAATGAAATTTGACAACTGTGGATTTCAAGCCGTTGGTGTTCCGTTTGTGACGCTCGCAGCCGAAATGACGGTTATCTATGTAATTTATATGCTTTACAGTAACATGCCGGAAGCGAAAAAGCAGAAAAAGCAAAAGAAAACCAAAAAGAAAAAGAAGAAGCCAAAGAAACCACCATGTTAACTTGCAAATTATCAATTCAATATATTTTTTATTTATTACTTACTTGTATTATTATTATCAAAAAAAAAAAACTATTTACTATCAAATATACTTACAAAACATACAAAAAACAATTTAAAAACAGCATTTATAGTCTATAGTTGGAAAAAATAGTCATTATGGATTAGCCTTTTTTTCGATATTTAACTTTCAACGCTCTTGGCAGCAATAGGTCAAGATAGGTAGGTACAAAGCACACGTCGAGGTTGGGCCATAGCATTAATATTCTTGAATACTAAAGAAAAGTTGTGGGGTGACTTAAAGAAAACTTTTGCTAATATGCAGCAGCTTCGACAATGTATCCCAAAAATATGACACGATATCCCTATAGAGTTATCATGCCCTAATTAGAAGAATGCTATAAGAATAGATAATTAAATTACAAACCACAAGTATCTTGTAAGATTTGCATATTTTTTTAACATTTTATTTTAAAGATAAATAAAGACAACTTTTCGCTACGAGGGTCAAACAACTAGTACTTAGCCTCACCGCCCGATTTCGCTGCTATTACAAAAGAGTGTTACGTCTCTGGTGTGTACCAGTGAATCCATGTTTCGTCGACGGTCACGAAACGATGCAAGAACTCCGCCGGATTGCGCTTAAACAGCGAATCCGAGTTGGACAAAAACTCAAAAAGAAGCACCCCAGACTAGCCAATCGGAAAGGTGTCATTTTCAACCATGACAACGCTCGGCCGCATACATCTTTGGTCACTCGGCAAAAATTATTGGAGTTGAATTGGGAAATTCACCTCTAACCTCCACCGTAAAGCCCCGACCTTGTACCATCATTTGAGTGGTGAAATATTTGATTCTGATGAGGCTGTCAAAAACTACTTGACACAGTTTTTTTCCCTAAGCATCAGAAGCTCTACAAGGACGGAATAATGGCACTTCCCAAAAGATGGGCCAATAAATAATCGATATGCGGATGGTGCGACCATGTAACTGCAGTTGTGGATCGATTGCGTGAAGTGAAAGTGAAGAACATCTTACATATCTCTCAGAAAAGAGATATTATGCTGATTGATTTTTTGTACTAATGTTTGCTATATTTTTGTCGACAGTTTTAATTGTGTTTATTTTTGGTATATGGAAGGTAAGTTAATAATCTTTATCAATTGACTAGCCTTACCCGGCGTGCGTTGCTACGTCCCCTGTGCGTACCCAGTTATTAAAAAAAAAAAGAAATGGGCCAAGTGCAAGTGAGACTCGTACACGGAGGGGTTTGTATGGGAGGTACTCTTCCTAGTGGTCCGATTTGACTGATTCCAACAAATTTACCGCACCTATGTTAAAAACTTATAGTGTCTAAATTTCAGTTCGATAGAACAAAAAACAGAAAAGTTTTTCCAATAAGAACCTGAATATTAATGGGGCTTTGTATGGTCCGATCAAACTGAAATTTCGACAATATAAGTTTCTGATGTATACCCACCAACCATCCAAATTTCAAGATAGTGGGATTACTGGATCGTATAGCTGCCATACAAATCAAAATGTTTCTTGTATTGGGACCCCTTTAAGTTTTCGAAAATATTTTAGTTTTAGTATTTGTTGCTGATGCCCGGATAGAACTACACATTCTCTGAAAATTTCAACCCTCTAGCTATTGCGGTTTTTAGGACATGACCCAAGGGCGGACAGACGGACGGACGAAAAAAAAACCTATCCTATCCTATGTCCGTCTCCTGGTTCTAAGCTACCTCCCCACCAATTTTCAGCCAAATCGGTTCAGCCATTCTTGAGTTATAAATAGTGTAACTAACACGACTTTCTTTTATATATATAGATTATATGATTAATTGATCGTTTTTTTTTTTTTTTTAATTTTGTAAGAACCGCCCAAACTTCGTTCGATCCTGGATCATATTCTCTTTTATAGTCATTGTATTTGAGACATTTCTTGTAATTTAAGGTGTTTTTAGGGAGGGAGGCAACCATCAAAGCAAGGCATATGAAATTCGTTATTCTACTATTACTGGGACTAAGTAAGAGTTACCTATAAAAAAAAGGTATATTCTTAAACATTATTTGGTTTATTACTTTTTTGATTGTGATAAGTTGTGGAATCAATAAAAAAATAATGGTTTTTTATAAATCATTCTTGTGAAAATAAACTTAAAATCGTATATTTTGTATTTATTAATAAATAAATAAATTGTAAGAACAATAAATATTGTTATAAACAGTTTACGATTCTTCGACCAACTTTTGATAAATTTCGATATTTTTATTAGATAAACGTGAAAATCTTCAACATATTTATTAACCGAAATTTAAATTTTATACAGATCTGTTTTTGCCAAAACTAGCTAACCAATTTCAATTCGAGACAACTCATCTTTGCTTTTGGTTTCTTTGGCGTGTCTAATTGTTGTTGTTGTGTTTACGTTTGCCGTTTAGATCATCAACGAGCTTCTGTGTGTTTCTTGTTCTCTTTTCTTCGTACATTCGCTTGTTTTTGTACAACACACAAGCTGTTTGCTGCATGTTGTTGCTATAAACATTTTTATACACAGAAACTTCATGTTGTTGTTGTGAAAATGTAATCTCTTTTTAAGAGACTTTTCCGGTGAATTTTCCGAAAATTGTATTAATTGTTTGGCATATGAAAATAGAAATACACATTCTGTGAAAATAGTCTCTACCTAGTGCCTTTCATGAGATACAGAGCCACCAAATTTGTGACGATTTGTATTTTTTCACTCAAATTTTTAGTATGTATAAAATTTTGCCCAATGCCAATAAAGAAGTTTCACTTCAATAAGTTTTTCGAATAAGAACCTGAATTTTAATGGTGATGGAGGTAGCCTCCCTAGTAAACCGATCAAACTGAAATTTCGACAATATAAGTTTCTGATGTATAGCCACCAACCATCCGAATTTCAAGATCGTGGGATTACTGGATCGTATAGCTGCCATACAAACCAACTTGTTTCCTGTATGGGGACCCCTTTAAGTTTTTAGAAATATTTTAGTTTTAGTATTTGTTGCTGATGCCGGGATAGAACTACACATTCTGTGAAATTTTCAACTCTCTAGCTATTACGTTTCATGAGAGGACGAGGACGGACGGACAACGAAGTCTATGCAATAGGGTTCCCTTTGGTACCCTTTGGGTTCGGAACCCTTAAAAGAAGTTATTTGTTTGTTTATTTTTTTACCAAAACTGTTTCATTTGACTCCTTTTAAATACTTTAGAAATAATATTGGAATAAATGAATTTAATAAAACGTTTGTGACTCCAACTCGACTTAAACCAACCAACTCGTCAGTATTTAGGCGAATTTCACAGAAACTAAAACACAACCAGAAAGCCCCAAGCCTGGTCTATTATGATTCCAAGCTTACCACGAAAAAAAACTGGTAAAAACTTTAAGAAAAACAAATTGACTTTTTACGCTCCCATCATATTGACTTCATTTAAGGTCGTTATGCCCGAAGGAAACAAAACAAGGAGGCATCGGTTTCACTAGCTGCGGCTACGACATAGAAAAGTCATGCCAATGTCGCCGCCGGGAAATGAAAATTTTTAAATGGTTACGAATATTTAAGTGATTAAACCAACGTTGAAATAAACTCTTACATGCAATGCACGTGCCCATTTTGTATTGGTGTAAAGAAAAGGAAAGTGGGAAGTAGGTCTTTTTTTATACTAGAACAGTACACACAGCAAGAGTGTGTTCTCAGGCGATTGGCAATGTCAGCAGTTTATAACATAAGACTTCCAGAATTATTACTGGTTGTAAGCATTTGATGGTGTTATTGTTTTTACAATAGTTTTATTTGTGCCATTGCAGTAGTTTTGTTATTCTTGCTCATATTTTTATTTTAGAGAGCAAAATAGATTTTTGAAACGGAAATTGACTCATTTCCGTCGATTTTTCATTTTTCCGTTTATGAATAGTGTTTACCTATCTTGGCGCTTAAACCGTATGAAACTAGCGCAATAAATTACACAAAGAGACATGAGCACTACGAAGACCCACAAAATTTTCTTTTCTATTTGAATCTTAAAAAGATTTGTTAGTAAATTTGATTTACAAATGTTTATTAAAAATTCTATATCAAAACAAAAAACACAACCAAACACATCCCCTATCCCTTTAACTTCGAATTAAATGGAAGCGATGAGCGCAAGAAAAGTACACTGCAAACACGAAGAGATGAACATCGAGATCAGCTTCCATCCTAGACATAGACTGCGACAACTTGGCCGTACAAACAATGACGTATAAGTACTAAATTTAAACTGTTGAGATATTCATACACAGGAATTTTTACCCACCTTAAGCGAAAAGCTGGGTACTTCCTTGTATGAATGAACACTTGAACAGCTTGAAACACGTTTATTGGAATGTGTTATTAATTTTTTAAAAATTTCAAAGAGGAATATACAGTGGAGGAATCAATATTCGCCATGGGCGTTGAAGTACAATAATATTATCTTTATCATCATAGAAATTATTCATATAAATTTTTCAATAAATTAAACCACACTTTCTTGTTTGGTGCCTATGGGCAAATTTCATTTCTATTTCAATTTCCTACCGGGAAATCTTGCCCAAAACTGAACTTTTCCTTTTTGGTATCAAAAATAAACAATTGTCGTCAGATTTCACTGCTACTATACAAACCCTAATCTGATACGGAACCTTCCGTGTACGAGTCTGACTCGCACTTTGCCCATTTTTTATTTTTCAATATTAAAACATATTCCACCTTTCCGAGAAGCACTGAGAATTATTGGGCTGAACACATTAAGAAACTCTGTTATAATAAAATAGAATTCTAATATGGCTAATGTGACAGGAATTAAAGCAATATCTCAAGGCCTTAGTTGCTTACAATAAATAAGTAAGCAATATGAAAGATATACCACATACGATTTACAAATTTGTTAGTTACTACACGTTGAAATGTATTAAGAAAAGAAAAAGTTTACATAAATAAAAACATCTAACTTCTACTGCTTCCTATGTAAAGTTGGTGTGTCTACTTACTAAGAAAATAACGAGTACTTCAATGTCTTTATTCAATATTAAGTAGTCATAGTTGTTCAACTGCAATAACGAATATGTACATTTAGCTAGTAGTATAAAAATAGCGAGCAAAAACCATAATTTTTTTAAGTGTCTATCCTGCAATAGATTTGTTGATGAAAGTGGACGGAACGAATATGAGTATATTGGACCCTGTCCACTCAAAAGCAGAGCTCAACCAAAATTGCTTTACAGCAAGCATCTCAACAAAACTGTCCGTTATTTTGTCAGCATCGGTAAACGCAATGGCCAGTAGCACAAATCCTACAATCGCTTAACGGGCAACAAAAAATTAAATCGGCAGTGTAGATAGCCATTGATCGGTACATTCAAATATACAAGCAAATGTCTACTTAACCAACAAAAAAAAAAAAGGATTTGCACGAGAAGAGGACTCAACAATGTTGTCAGCATTTAAGTCTGCATACTATATTTGTACAAACATATATTCGGGACGAAAATATTAAAGAAACGAACTATTGTCCAAATTAAATTCACACCGAACTCGCAGCGCCTACTCATAAAAATTCATTTAGAAGCAATATCTGCTTTATAATAGACTGCCAGTGCAAGTGTCTAAAAACCCAATTGTAGCAAAAATGGAACATAGCTATGTCGAGATTTAAACATAGCCATGCTGTAACTCCAAATCTATTAAAGTTCTAAATTAACTTGCAACCCAATAAACCAATTTTCCAAAATATGTACATGTGTACTTCAAAACAAAATTTGTGTTGCTGAATTTACTTCAGACACAAAATCAATCAATGTCAATGATTGACATCAAGATATAACGAAATCCCAAATTTAAGAACAATTCTCATGAAAACAAATTTGCAGTACAAACTAGAACTCATTAAATATCTAGATGATTAGAAATTAAATGTGATCCTAATCTCCGAAAGTCTCTTTACAAGTAAAAATCACTTTTTCCCCAGATGGTTTAGCTCATACATGCATTCTCACTAGAAAGCTCTTGAAACACCACTCACTTGAGTTATACTCGTTCAAACTGTTAAAAGCAACATCGAATCAGTTCGGGTTATTGGGGTAATCTTACATTATCCGCTATAATTGTTGTAAAAACATCGATATCGTTAGTTGGTCTGATCAGAAATTTTGTGGGGTCCTTCTATTCTCTTTGTAAATGTGTAAATCACAGTTTATATGATTTTAAAAATTTGTCATTCACAATAAAATATAGAACTTTATCAAATATCGCACATCTCTAACATTGAGCAAAACAGCTGATTACTTCCCACTACATTTTGTTTATTTGTTTGTTTATTTGCATTTTTTTGTTTTTGAAATGCGTACAAGCCACAAGAAGCGTCGCCCATTCGATTTTAAGTTAATCGATTTAGTTGAACCAAATGTGGTTCTCTACAAACGTCAGACAGGGCTGTCGAACTACGAATTGATGAAAGCCAAAAATGAAATTTGGCGCAAAATAGCCTCTGAGATGGACTCCGATGGTAAGCAAAATCCAATTAAAATTTGTCCCACATAAGTACAAATTTATAAAGTTTATTATGGCCATTTAAAGTTCAATTCTGCGTGATGCGATGGAATAACTTGCAATACCAATTTCGAAAGGAACTTCGCCGGGAGACAGAACTGTGTCCCAAACTGGGAATAATGCGCACCTCGACATGGCCATATTTGGAACGTTTAAATTTCTTGAAAGATATAAATCCAGCCAAGCCGAAATCGGCACGTAAAAATGAATCTAATGAAAATAGTTCTGAGTTGAAAACAAATTGGGATGACGATAGTGATAATGAATGGGAATTGGAGAATGAAATTATAAAAGAGCCCGACACGGAACAACTGGCGCAGCAAGTGGAAACAAATGATACACAACTAATAAAAGATGAAATACCAAACACGGATTACATTATGATCGACGAAATCATTGACACCAATTGTAATGAGGAAATAATTGAAGAGGAAATTATCTATGAAAACTCTGAGGAAGAGCAGGAAGAAGAAAAAGGTATACCAATGCACTCATCATCAATGAATTCAACAATGACCGATGATAATTTACACGACTCAACTACCCAAAATATGCAACAGATGGATATTCTACTCCAGTGTATGCAAGGTGCAGAACGTGAAGAAGCTGAAAAACGTATACTGACTTTTGCTCTTAAATGTCAATTACGCGCCTTGATGAACCAAAGTACCGACGATTTAATTATTTGAGACAATTAATAATCGTTAAAATATGTATAGTGCAACCATCATTTTTATTTAACAAAAAGATTTATTTTACCTAAAAAGAGATAAGCTTATACAATTTGCGTCTTCTCTAAATCTATCCACGGTACTTTTGGTTTATTTATAAACTCATCTCGAGTCAAATTGTCCAGCATAGCCGACTGGCGGCGGACATAATACACAAGACGCTCGATTTTTGTATAATCTTCACAGTTCATTTCAAAAAAGCGTCGCCATAAGGCACCAGCAAGTACACGGTCATCCGACATGATACCTTCGTCATATGCAATTAGGGCCGCTTGAAATTGCTCAGAAAGTGTTTCGATTTGTTGCCTTGTACGCGAGGGGTTATTAGCCTGCAATATACAAGAATGTGAAGGTTAACAATAGATTATTTTTATGCCTGCTTCTTAGAACTTACGCCTAATTTCTTTGCTCGGGTATTTACATCACCCCACATAGCTTCCACTATGCAATTACGCAAAAAACGACCATCTTCGCCCGATTCCGAACCCTCCGCCATTGAGCGCATCAAGAGCAACCAAACGTGTAACTCTGTGACAAGAAACCACGAATTAAATGTATTGGGCAGATGAAAATCTCTAAAAAATGTCATATAATTGATTTTGTCTGCAACGCTCTCGTAGAGTATGTTGCTGCTGACTTTGAGCCGCTAGAAATAAGTTTTTCACAATTCTATTAAAAAGTTTTAATATCCTGTTGGTTTGGTTTACCGTTTTCGTGTTTGGCTTAAAGCCAACTTTTGTCAGGACACGTTTTAGTATACCATCACCCTGTTGTTTTTCGGGAGCCTTTTCTGTGCTATTTACAACGACGGTTGTAGTTGTTCCGGAGGCGCAATGACGACATTGGTCAAATGTACTCAGTGCAGTCAAACGTGCTGCCACTGGCGCTGTTATCATATTATGCCTGTAACTAATTGCAGGCAATTGATTTATCTAACATAATTTAAAAAAAAAATACATATTAGAGATTGTGATTGCAGTTGCCGAATCACATTATTTACTATAGAAACGTGTTTATGTAAGAGTTTAGTGCAAGAACTTTTCTTATTTGATTTGTTCCGGTTCTCGAACTTACCGCTAACGAAACACATTTACTATTAGCCAAATTTGCTAAAGCCCGTGTGCATAACATAGTTGTTCTATTTGTTAACAATTCAAATAACAAACAATTTCAATAATATGAAGATTTAATAATTTAACTCGCTGCTTCTCCTTCCTATTGTGTAAGTCACAATAGAAAGGCAACAGTGCTGCCAATTTGATTGTATATTTGTGCACTAGCAGCACTAAAATAAGCAGCTGATAGCAAATGAAAAAGGCGCAAACTGCCGCAGTTGTGTTTATTTGAAAGCAATAGGAACGTACATATTTACCAATTTTAACAAATATAAAAATGCCTATTATAGTCAAAGCGTAAGTACATGAAATAATTCAAATTGATTAATAAAATTGCTTTCAATAAGTAATATGTCGCATATTTTGTAAGCGCGTCTATCTCACTAAAATAACATTTAGTGCTGTAAAATTCTTAAATGTGTCTTGTTCTCTCTCATAAGTTGACTGGAAACAGTCTGCACTTTTTGTATTGTATTGTTTTGTGAAATTATTAAAAATCGTAATGGGTCCACCAAAACGTTCTAAAAAAGATAAATTTGGTAGTGACAAGCTTGGTGAGGTTTTGTTTATTTATTGCAATCAACATAGAAATTTGCTATAACGCCTACTTCTAGCCAAGAAGCGTCGAGCTGAAGATGAAGCGTATACCCAGCTTGTCGACGACAATGAAACCATGGATGTCAGTGAGTCGGATGGCGTGCCAGGGGCTGCTTCCAAAAATGCTGAGGCCAAGATGATGGCATTAAAACCGATGAATATGGTGCCAAAGACTATCGTACACAAATGGACTTGAAACCGGATCATGTAAATCGACCATTGTGGGTAGCGCCTAATGGACACGTATTTTTGGAATCCTTTTCGCCTGTATATAAGCATGCACACGACTTTCTCATTGCCATCTCTGAGCCTGTGTGCCGGCCAGAGCATATACATGAATACAAGCTCACTGCGTATAGTCTTTATGCCGCTGTCTCAGTGGGTTTGCAGACACATGACATTGTTGAGTATTTAAAGCGTCTAAGTAAGACAACCATACCAGAGGGTATTATTGAGTTTATAAAGCTTTGCACTCTGTCGTATGGCAAGGTGAAATTGGTTTTGAAGCATAATAAGTACTTTATTGAATCACCACATCCAGAAATTTTGCAAAAATTACTTAAAGATCCTGTAATACAGCAGTGTCGACTTAAACGAGAAGAAGGTGAAGCATTCATACAAGGTACACTCGACAATAAAGCGATAACACAGTTTGGCACAAAACTACCGCCACCAGCAGTTGGCGGCGAAAAGGCGGACGATTCCGCCGCGGCAACAGATCCCGCAGATAATGGAAGCGCAAGTACATCTGCTGTAGCAGCAGGTACAATAAATCCTGATGGTACAGTAGCTGTGCCAGAGGATATTACAAATTTCTATGAAAAAATTGATCACGAGGAAGAAGATGAAGATGAAGCGAACCTTAAAACAGTTTCGTTTGAAGTATCTCAGGAGAAGATTGAAGTTATACAGAAACGTTGCATTGAAATTGAGCACCCACTTTTGGCTGAATATGATTTTCGTAACGATACACACAATCCGGACATTAATATTGATCTGAAGCCTGCTGCAGTGCTACGTCCTTATCAGGAAAAAAGTCTGCGAAAGATGTTTGGAAACGGACGTGCAAGATCCGGCGTCATTGTGTTGCCTTGTGGTGCTGGCAAATCCTTAGTAGGTGTTACGGCCTGCTGTACAGTACGCAAGCGGGCCTTAGTGCTGTGCAACAGTGGTGTATCTGTAGAACAGTGGAAGCAACAATTTAAAATGTGGTCCACCGCAGATGACAGCATGATTTGTCGCTTCACTTCCGAAGCTAAAGATAAGCCTATGGGATGCGGTATATTAGTAACAACATATTCCATGATAACACACACACAAAAACGTTCCTGGGAAGCAGAGCAGACAATGCGCTGGTTGCAAGAGCAGGAATGGGGAATCATGGTGCTTGATGAAGTACACACGATACCAGCGAAAATGTTCCGACGTGTCCTGACTATTGTCCAGTCTCATTGCAAATTGGGTCTAACAGCAACATTGTTGCGTGAAGACGATAAGATAGCTGATTTGAACTTCTTAATTGGGCCAAAGCTCTATGAGGCAAATTGGTTGGAATTACAAAAAAAAGGATATATTGCGCGCGTTCAATGTGCGGAAGTCTGGTGTCCTATGTCACCAGAGTTTTATCGTGAATACTTGACTGCGAAGACCTCAAAAAAGATGCTCCTCTATGTCATGAATCCGTCTAAGTTCAGGACTTGTCAGTTTCTGATCAAATATCACGAGAAACGGGGCGATAAAACAATTGTCTTCTCCGATAATGTGTTTGCGCTGAAGCATTATGCCATCAAGATGAATAAGCCCTTCATCTATGGCCCTACCTCGCAAAACGAACGTATTCAGATTTTGCAAAACTTTAAATTCAATGCAAAGGTAAGTAAAAAGAAATGTCCTTTTTATTGTTCAGTTAAAAAAAACTTTATTTTTCATACCACCAGGTTAACACAATTTTCGTATCGAAAGTGGCCGATACCAGCTTCGATCTGCCAGAGGCTAATGTGCTTATTCAAATCTCTTCGCATGGTGGTTCCCGGCGTCAGGAAGCACAGCGTTTGGGTCGTATCTTGCGAGCCAAGAAAGGTGCCATTGCCGAAGAGTATAATGCCTTTTTCTACACGCTTGTGTCACAGGATACCATGGAAATGAATTATTCGCGTAAGCGTCAGCGCTTCTTGGTCAATCAAGGTTACAGTTATAAAGTTATAACGCGACTGAATGGCATGGATACCGATACGGACTTGTTTTACAAAAACCGTGAGGAACAGTCTCAATTGCTGCAACAAGTTTTATCCGCATCAGATTTGGATTGCGAAGATGAAAAGGTGCCTGGCGAACCTGGCTATCGTGCAAGTGGCAGTGGAAGCAGCTCAAGACGTACTGGTACTCTTAGCTCCATGTCCGGTGGCGATGATGCCATCTACCTTGAGTATCGTCGCCGAAATGCAGGCAATATTCACCCATTGTTCAAAAAGTTTAGGGGTTAATTCGAGGATAACTTTATTTGTTTGACTTGGAATAAAAAACACTTAACAACAAGAAATACATATCTTTCATTTTAATAATCTTATGGATGATCCAAACAAATTAATGGCCATTAATAAATTTTTTGCTTTGCAGCAACGCAAGCTCAGCCAAGTCTGAATGGGCCATTATTGAGCTACAAGGCGATCTAGAGGTACGAAAAAATGAAATAATGCATAAACAATTTATTGGTGACCTCTACTATAATAAATATGGTCAACCGGTAAGTTTAATAGCCAAATTTTAATGAACTTCTTCTTATTGTACTCATTATTTCTTACAGATTCTGATCATTGGTCATCATATATTGCAAGGACGTGAGCAACAATTGGATAAACCCTTCGCTGTGCTGGAGAAGTCGAAAACTAACGAAGGCCAGAAGTTGCTCAATACCACATCGAATGTAGATTCGAGCATATTGAATACTACTGAGGAACGTACATTGCTGGACAACACAGTAGCTCTTGAGAACAAGAGCCGACAGCGTACAGAATACACCGTGCGAGCAGTTTGTACGAAGAAACTCATATTTAAATCACGACCCAAGCCGATCATTGCGAATGTAGCCAAAACAGTTTAATTAGCATAGATCATGGATGAATGGATGGTTAAATCAATAATAAAAATTATGTAAATGTAAAACATGTATAAATAAATGTAAGATGCTTCTCAAATATGATTCGAAACAATTTCCATTTCTCTTTCAATGCCGACAAATTTAAGCTGTTCCGTTGGTCCATATCTATAGTCGAAAAAGAGTTCCTCGCCCGGTTGTATAGCTCGCTTAGCAAAAATGCCAATGCGATGATCACCAGTCACCATCATGACTTTCGCATAACAGTTGGGATTGATAGAATGATTAGCGAAGCGTATCTTGTTGCCTTTCCGTGTGGCATCCACAACGAAATCATTGTTCAAGTTGAACAAAAATGAGCACATATACTTGTCATATACCTTGCCACGACGATCGGCTTCATCCTGCGAAATAATCTCGCCACAATACTCCGAAATGAATTCATTTTTCTGTGCACCCTCCTTCAAAAATATACCCCAACCGGCTATATCGGACGGTGCCATCAGAAGATGTTTATCTAAAGAATTGAAATGAGTTCGCATTAATATTTTATTGTCAACAATCAACATACTGAATGTATAGAATACTTACGCAAACCCCGCTGAACGCATACATTCTTGCATGTTATCTTTGTGAGCTTAAATTGATCGGCACCACATGCCTGACACAAATCTGGATCGCATTCTCGCACAGCCAGATAGCAAGGGCATTGCTTCGTGTTACATTGCGCCTTGCAGCGGCAGCCTGGGAATCGGTTCTGACAATCGCTGCTGCAGTTGCAAAACTTCTCGCAAAAGTTTTGAGTTTGGAAACAAGAGCAATTCATGTCACAAGGGCCGGAATGGTCACATGGCGTATAATTGAATACATGATTCGATGACGAATCCTTCTTCAGTTGTATCTTACGGCAATGCAGCGACCATAATCGCTGCTTCTTTTTCTTCTTGCGTAACGGCGTATAATCTTGACGTAGATCTTCAATGCTGAACTCGGCCTCTTCCTTTTGAGCAAACTCATAGACTTGTTGGCAAGTCTTGGTCAACATGGTCTGCGCAATGGCGCAAAAGTTCTTCAGAAATACCTTGTAAAGAGTGCGAAACAACGATTGATCTGCACCAGTCCACACACACTGTTCGTCTGTTGTATTCATCATTCTAGCTGTAGAATGGAATAAAAATATTTTAATTCAGCAAATACAGATAGATGATTCCAAAACTTACCCATTATGGAGTTAATCTCAGCGGATGCAGCACTATTTACTGCTAATCCATTATCCTTGCCATTTTCTGCATTGAATTCTTTGTTGCTAAACTGACTGTTACTATCGTTGCTGTCATCTGAACTGGCCTCATTGCACGAGTCAATGGGTGGTGTTTTAATGTCAGCCGCCAGTTTCTCCTTCATGCCATCCTATGAGAGAAGAAACAAAATTCATTATTCATTCGTGTAGACTCACTCATCAATTGATACGAATAATGAAAAGCTCACTCACAATCAACATATAGCAGGCACCGCCACATGGTTCCGTAAAGGGTTTCAATTCGGGAAAACGACGTTTCTGCAAATTGGGTCCAGCATGACCCCCTTGTAGACCTGTTAATTATTGTATATTGTATAATTTTAGCAAGAGTAGCACATTTAACATTTAACAACGATTCATGTACGATACACATTGGTATACTGAACAGAGATTAACATATGAATATGAAACGACTTGATTGATTGACTAATTGATTGGCTTATGTATATTACATGCTTTTATAAAGTAAAAGTAGAAATGGTATTTGTTGAAACATGAAAAGCTTTAAGTGATTTTAACCCTTTCGACTCCATGTAGGCGTTAACAGTTAAATCTAATAAACCTATCCCCCAATTTACATGGTACATATGTTTTCACTTTTATACGGTTTTAATAATAGAAGATTTGGAAAAAAAAATTAAAAGGCTCAAGTCATTTCTGAGTGAAAAACAAACAAGCGAACGAATTTCATTACCAAAATTCGCCGATCTGAAATATTTTCTTATTCATCGAACATTGAATTGGAATCACATAAAGTATCGACAATTCCGGAAGAAAAGAAAATTATAACAGAAATTATTAATGAATTTAATTTATTTGTCGGTTAAATCAGGGGGATAGATATTAAAGAAGTCTTTCTGACATTTCATATGAGTATTTACACGGAATGCAATGGGTTAATTCGATTTGCCTGACGTTTTTTGTTATGTTGAATTATTTTAATACATGAATTTGAATTATTGTATTGTAAGTGGGTGGGTGATAGGCAGTGAGAACTCAAGTGAAGTGACAACATAGTTATTCTCAACTTTATATGAAGTAAGAGAAGAGAAGAGAAAATACAGAGAAAGAATAGCAAAATCGACATTTGATTTAGTATTGAACATGAGTTGAGCTGAAGGATGATGACGGATATCACATATCACTGTTTTATTATTTAATGGCAACACTTAATGCATTTAGAAAACAACAACTACAACAACAACTCACCCTGTACTTGGTGACCTAAAATGCCGTTTTTTTTTTTATTTTTTGTTTTAGATTTTAATTTATATATTTTTTTTTTTTTTTTTTTTTTTGTGTTGCAATATTTTGTAAATTTTTTCGAAAAAAGAAAAAGGAAACAAAAAAATTATTATAAAAACTAATTTGAAATCAAAAGGATAATGTATAGTATAGTAAAGTATAAAAACTCCAAAACAAATTTGGACCAACAAAAGTCCATCTCCGTCCCTCTCCATAAATACTTACGATGTATGAAGCAATCATATTTGAAACAACGCCGGCAAAAGAGCGTGTGAAAAGAATGCATAGTGCGTTCCCGAGAAACACTTTCAGCCTTCTCGCCATCAATATTTGGCGTGCACTCTTGTGGGCGCTCTGGATCCTGATGTTCCGTTAATTCGATGTATCTATTCAATATTTATCGGAAATATTTTCAATTCAAATAAACAATTAGTAAGACAAACTCACTTCTCTCGCAATTCCTGGGCTGAACCTTTGTCTGGGAAATATGAGCTGACAGCTTGAAAAATGATTGGTGCAGGAAATGGTAACTTTTCTTTAATCGGCGCTTTAATATCAGGCTTAACATCCTTATCGGTAGACACATCTTCTGATTGATCCGATTGTTTGGGTTGCTCCAAATTAACTCCAACACTTTTTTCCATTATATCTATGGAATTTTTGTCATCCTTCTCCATTTTCGGTGTTAGGGTGCCACCTACATCAACATCAACATCAATAGTTGGCTCTGATTCAGCATTACTTTGATCTGAAGATGCGGCTGCAGCAGAAGTACTGGCCACAACTGCTGTGCCACCTTGTTCTTCAATCTCTTTAATGTGGTTACGCATGAGAGCCTGCACCAATTCCACATACATTGAATCATCCATAAAGGATGAATCCTTGTCGCCATGCACTTTCCCATCATAGTTCTTTATTAATTCCTCAATAAATTTGCCATCCTTCTCCAGCACTTCGTCGCCCATATATGGTATATTGTGTAGCACGGTCTCGTCCTCAACCATGAAATTCTGCTGTGTAGGCGCCCAAGTGTACATTGTCGGTATGGGTGTCACGGAGTTGATAACACAAATGGGCACGCGTTGTACTGTCTCTTCGCCCAACGTACATGTGATTTCCGCCCGTTTTACACAATCGACATGTGGCGGATCATAAGGTTTCGCCTTCGCTCGCCACATCTTTGAATCACAATACAAATCTTGCACATTGCAATTGTGTTCATCCCTGCAAAAAGACAATAGACAAGAACAATTATTCCAGCCGTCGGGTGTTTAATTGCACCAAACAGTACCAATTCTTGATCCAAGCTTCTTTGATTTCATCTGCACGTTTGTAGCATCTTTGTTGCCTTATTTTCATGCACTCGGATTTCACGCGTCGCTTCCATTCCACCGACAACTTGGTGTTACTACTGGTATTCATCCAGGCGTCGTTTAATGTACAAAAGAATCAAAGAACTTATTTTAATTTAATGATATTAATTACAACAATAACGAAAGCGAAAAACGGCGGCCCTCCGAGAAAGAAACAGTAGCGTATACCCTTGAAAAGTAGGATGTTCCCTCGAAAAGTTAAGCTGGTTGGCAGCCTTCATTAAAAGTGACCAGAGAATAAAATAAAAATATCTTTAGTTTTCTGGGTTCAAATAGATTCCCAACAGGAACAAGAAACGCAACTTGCCGGAAAAGAAATACAAATACATACATATTTATTAAAATTATATATTTTCACCTGGTTAAACATAAAATGGAAACAGTACTTGCGCTTACTTCTGAACCACCGACTATGCGTTAAGAACCAATTGAATCTGCTCAAAGCCAATTGCTGTCACTTTAAGACTGGCTACTATTCTTCTAAACATGCGGCAAACTAGAACGCAAACACGGATTCTACTATGTTCGGTGTGTAAATCAAGGTTGTTGAATTACGAACATGAAGATCTACACATTCAATTGAAACCGTTTCTCTCATTTAAAAAAGTTTTTTATTTTTTCAAATTGAACATGACAAATCGGGGATGTATAAACATTTGAATCAACATAAGTGCTTAAGACCGTGTACCACATAAATCAGAAACAGATCCAGAAAAGGAAAGGGAAACAAGAATTCTGTATCTGTTTGTGTTCTGTTTCTTTTTTTTTTTTGGGAGGGTATTGCAGCATACAACATGAATAGAAACAGAAACAGCCATAAGATTCTTTTATAATTTTTGTAAATATGGGGGTGACCTTGACACTCACGAGCCATTACTGTGGCGTATTTGACCAATTTTTGAAATGCACATTGTCGCCGACACCAGAAAGGAATCAAAAGAACTTGTTTCTGGTACTGTTTCAAATACACTGAATTCTATTTTAGTTTATAATGCAACCTGGCAGCACTGTTTCCTCGATCTTATTCTGTTCTGATTTCAGTGGCAAATGTACTGAATGTATTTGTTTTATGCGAAACCCGGCCTTTAATACATACAATTTCCCATCATGTTGACCCAAGTATTCCTTTGTGGTAATTTAAAAAGTTTGATTACAGAATATTTAAAATTGTGTATATTGACTAAGTTCCGAACGAAACAATGGGAATGGGACGATATTAAATTAAATGTCCCTGTATTTTATTATTGTGGCGCTACCAACTTAACGCGCCAAAAGATTTCCAGTGTCGCAAACTTTATGGAGTCGTTCACACACTACTTGCAAAGCCTACTACGAAACTTTCGGCAGAAACAAATTTTTGTTTATTTTTATTGACATTTTTAAATTTCTGCAAATTTATATCAAAAACGATATAAGCTGGACTATTACAAACAAATTAACGAAGCTACGAGCATTGAGGAATTGGACGAGACTGCCATGGAGCCTTCGGCTTGTGAAGGTAAACGATTTTTATGCAATAAATGGAGGGAGACCGGACCGTGCCGCGCCGGTGCCCGCCACGACACCGGCAAATTGTGCAAATAAACAATCAACATTTATTTTTTTGTTTTTATTTTAACTTTTTCGCTTTTCAATAGACCTTAAAGCCTTTGAACGCCGTATAACAGAGGTTGTCTCATCCTACAAACCGACAACAATTCGTTGGCGAAGTAAGTTTACCGGTAAATGCAAAAATCGCAAAATCTAAAAAAAAATCTTTGCAGTTGTGCTGTCACTCATATCGTTATGCACGGCCATCGGTGCATGGTATTGGTTGCGTGATCCTCGGACGACAGTGGTGCCATTAACTGAATCATTACTGGCGCATCCAGTTTTTACACTCGCTACCATCACTCTGAGTAAGTCGTTCTTCGCCCAATACATAACTATATACGAGTATAGTAAACAATTACATATGTTGTATGTTGTCTCTTAAGCAGTTGTCCTGTTCATTTTTGGCATACAGAAGCTAGTGATTGCACCACAGATAATTACATCTCGTTTGCGCGCTGTACTTAGTGATTTTAATATGAGTTGTGATGACACGGGGAAACTGATTTTGAAACCAAGACAAAATAACAATATCACTTAAATTTATTAGTAAATTACCATACCGGCTAACAATATGAAAACCAATAGATATACAAACACCAATAGAACTACTCACACACACACACACGGAATATTGAATATACATATACCTATGTATTGAAGAAATTTATGTTCATTATTCAATACAAAAAAAACAATAATGGAATAAATTTTGTGTGCAAGAATTGCCTGCCATTGGAAGATAAAATGTTTTCTGAAATCCTAATGGAAAATGTTGCTAAAACCAAAACAAATGCACACAAACACTAAAGGAATATATTGAATACTTCCATTTGAAAAGCAATGAAAAATTACATCAATTTTTGATGCACAAACATAAAACAATCAATTGAAAATTGTTCTTATAAAACTAAATAATTTATATTTTATTTAATTTCTTGTTCTTTATTATTATTATTTTTTTTTTTTTTTTTGTTTTGTTTTTTTCATTATTTTGTGTAATTGCTTTGTGAGGCGTAGTTGATGATAGAAATGTTTGTCATCAACTAAATGAAATTTAGAATAAATGAACTCAGTGAACGTTCAAGTTGTGTTAGTTATTTAAGTTTATGATTATCATAATGTTTGTTAATAAAAATATGACAATTGCCAAAAATATTTTGTAATAAATGACGTTCCAATTGGTTCCATTTGGAAATTGGACAACAAAAATCATCGATGTTTTTAATTGCTTTAATTATTTATTACAATAAAAATAAAAATCTATGTAAATTTCTGCATAATTGTAAATTTAAGTTGGTTTGTATTTTGATTTGGGTTAATAAGAATATACAATATATTTATTTTTTAAGTTTTTGATGTAAGTAATAACACTGACTTCATTTTCTAACTGTTTGTTGAGTTTATCAAAACAAAGTATTTAATTTAGGAGAATCTATTTGGAAATTATGTGTACACCGATGAATATGAATGGAATTAAGTTCTGAGAATAAAAACCTGTATATAGCGAATAAATGACTTAACTAGTGATGCAATACTGTCAAGAGAATTGTTGGATCGAGACATCATTTTGAAAATGGGACTTTGGCAACTGTTGGCGAGTTTTTGAATCTTTAATTAATCAAACTCACCGTTTGGTTCCCTAGCCATAAGGGAACAAATCGTAATGATCTGGGCTGCAAGCAAAAACAGATGTGGGTGCGCAAACAATGACGAAATTGTAAGATTGTACCCAACCACAATCAAAGATGTTACACTGATGGCTGCCTTGGGACACATGCTTAGACATGCCTTGCTTTAATTAAAGACAAGAAACCTGATGACTCCATTATTCAAAGAAAAATATTTGGTATACTCGTACATATGTACATCGAAATTGTAATGGTGCTTACACACGTAAAATATACTAAGATTGGAATGTGTCTTACGGAATAAAAAAGTTCATGATATGTACAAGAATTTATTTTTCTGATTGAATTGTATCGGTTATAAGTTATACTAGTCACACTAGATTAGATTAGATTAGATTCGATTATATAATTACGTTCTTCCGAGTGTCTGATATTCATCAGGAATTCTAAGAAGAATCTACAATTTGTGTTGGTTCTATAGGTTCTACTTATTGCATAGATATTGGTTTCTTGTCTTAATTAGACCGTTATAGTGGCATAGCAAATGTTTCTGCTGTCTCCTCTTCTTCATTACATAATCCACATAAAACATGAATGAGTTCAGTCAATTTTTTAGGAATTTTCCATCGTCTCTTATATTAGTTCTATGATGTAACTGAGAAAAATTTCCATTTATTATTATTATTTATTTAAATAATGCCAACTTCGATTTAAAACTATACATTAAATTTTATACTGATATTGTTTTCATTTTTAACGATGTTTGTTATATGTATTTATGAATTTTATCTGGCCAAGCAGCGAGCTGTTGAAGGAACGGATTCAAACTTCATTTCAATACCTCAAAGATTGCCAAATGTGTGTGGCTTGTAAACAGCAAATAAGTTGCCAAAATAACAAAACCACAATGGGTTGGAAAAGACAAAGATAAAGTGAAAAAATAAACAATAAATGCACTAATAAAATTAGATATAGTGAAGTAGAGCTTCAGACAGTGGGCTCCTACTGCATAATATATATGTACATTCCGTAGGAAAAGTATCCATAGAGCTAGATACTAAGCTGATCTACAATGATGGTCCCACTAGTACGAGGCAGTGGTGCTAGCCAATACTATTGTACATTGTTTTGTTGATTTTTCTAATAATAAAACTCACAATTTTTTGTGTATAGTTGACTTCTTGTTGTGTTTGCTTTTATTACAATTAACATTTCTTTTTTCTCTATTTAGAAATTATTAATTATTCTTTTTTTTTTAATTTTTTTTTTGGTACAAATATTTATAAAATTCTAAATTGCTTTATTTATAAAAAATGTTCGCGTATTTCTTTTATCTTAGTTAATAAATACATATAAATTTTTATTTGCGCAGCATTGCTTTTTTTCAGTTTTTTCTTTTAATATATAAAATTTGTAGTTCTGGAAATATGTATATGTGTATGTATGTTTTTTAGTAAATGCATTTTCCTGTTTTTTATATTGAATAATTTTCATTTTCTTTAATTGGCTTGTAATTTAAAAATTTTAACAAATTAAAATTTTGATTGAAATCTTCAGTCTACATTGAATTTTGTTTTTTCAAGTTTAGTAAGAAAAAACATTATTGAAATTTAAGAGAAAAGAAGCATTTTCCTTACTTTTAATTTATATAAATTTGTTTGCGCTAATTTCTTTTTTTTTAATATTATTATTTTATTTAATTTGTTATATAAATATTATTATTTTCTTTTTTTTTTTTCTTTTCTTTTTTTTAATTAAAACTATGTATTTCTGTATATTTATTTTTAATTTATTAGAATTATTAACTAAATATTATTATTGCTGTGTTGTTTCTCTATTTATGATGATAACTTTTTGTGGTCATAATATTTTCAATCGTTTTAATGTATTCAATGCACCGAGGCCTCCAAAAAATCAAACTTTAAAACCTAAACTCAACTTAAGAAATAAGGAAAAATAAAAAGAAACAAAAAATTTGAATAATAATTAAAATCTGCCTCTATTATGCATGCACACATCTTCTAAACGACGACTTCATTGCACTCGTGAACGCACTAAACAAAATTAGTTTTAGTTTTACACAACAAAACAAGACAATAAAATAAAAGTAACTAATTTGCTCTAAAATACTCCTCATATTTTCGACTCGTAAAAGTCTCCTATAAAAAAACATTTAAACTAAACTTACAAAACACATTTAGAAGAGAATTAAATATTAGAAAATCTTTTAAAGAAACAGCAGAAGGCAGCCAGGCACCAAGCACCGAGAGCAGATCTCTCGTCCGATCCAGCAGCATATGTTAGGTAGTAGGTTGATAATAAAATTAAATTGATAGTTTTGGCTGCTTTTGGTGCTGCAATCAATTGATCAATTGATCGATCGATTGATCGAGTTGTGTGGTTATTCGTCGGTGCGGTGCCATACTCAACTGACGTCATTCATCATTATGCTGCCAATAGATTTCTTATGTTCTTCGGCGTATTCTCCTCGTTGAGATGTTTTGTCGTGTAGCGAAGGGCATTCAGCAAGGGTTCCGCTTTGCAGGCCGGCTGAGCTTGTAGCAGTCGCACACAACCCTTTACATCGACATGTGCACCACGGGCAAAAGCTCCTACCGGATGCACATGATCATAGAGTATGACCAGACCAACCATGACACGTAACACAAGAAAATGCGTTTCCTCACGTTCAATTTGTTGAAGTAATTTACTAGAAAACCAAAACAAGATTAGCTTCCATTTGGTATGTAACTCGTATATCAAAGAAGAAATGCATTGTGACTTACGGATTTTCTAACATTCTGAGGCACACTTTCGCCATTGTTCCGAGAGTTTCGGTTGTGTTCTCCACGTCGTTTGTATTGTCCGTGACAAATTTAGAGGTCGCTTCGCTTAATACTTTCAGCATGGGTGTTGCATGCGCATAGAATAAAGACATTCGATTGGCCAGTTCCGTGCTCACAAGCATGTTATGAGTAGCATCAATACGTTGCCGACTCACAATGCGCCTGTAGTAGCTAAAATCATTCTGTATGGCGGGTGTTTTCATCTGAAATAAATAATATGATGAGATCAAATTAAGTATAAGTATGTAAATTGTAATTGTAATTGCTAAACCATAATTCTATAGAAGGAGATAAAGAGAGAGAGAGAGAGAGGATTGTGTATTTTTGTTCGTCGTCATTAATTGATGACTTCCAACCATGTCAAATAAGTTTTTAAATATTTAATCTACATACCCTACTCACGAAACATATGGGCACATCATTGTATCTTTTATTAGAATATTTAAAGCTAATTTCAATTTCTTATTGGACATAAAACTGTGAATGTCACCTCGATTCACGGGTTTTATGAAGAGAATTCAAATTTTATTATAGTCGAAGTCAAATGATATTAATCTTTAATGAATGCGGTTAGAAGATGATTCGGACGTGTTGATTACAATGATGATGATGATGATGATGGTGATGGCGTAATTGTTTTTATGTAAACAGATCTCGAAATTCAAACAATAAAATAAATTGGCTGAATACAAAAAATATAAACCCCAATTAAAGTGTCTAAATAGAAAAACGCTAAGCGAAAAACTCCGTGAGAATGCGCAAATCGAGCAAAGTTTTCAAAAACTTTACTGCGACAATTTGTTGAACGTGCGTCTGCCTTACAATACAAAATTTTCAAATCGCAAATGTTTTCAAGATGATTATGCTGAGCTTTTTTAAATTTTATTCACAGGTGAGTTAATGATGTGTCGTCGTTGGAGTGCCGCCGCCATCGCCGCGGCTATCGCCACCGCCTTGAATTGAAGGCTTTAACGAGCATAATATTGTTTAGTTAGGTTGAATAATGTCGTCGTTTGTTGTATGGAAATGTAAAGGAGAAGTAAGTTTCATGTGTTGTTGCCCATAAGCTTTGTACAATATAAATAAATACCTTATGAACATAAAAAGTTCTAGCAGTTTCAGTTAAATAACCTAAAGATGAACAATCATCAAATCGCGGTGAGTTGTCTTTTCTATCGAATATTGAAGTTTTATTTTTATAACTAATTTTTTTTTTTGTATAGTTTCTAACACTTCTACTTGTAAATCTATTGAATCTACATAGACTGCATGCTCAATATTCAGTTGGCTATGGTTTGAATCTATATGCGCCACAGCTACCACCACAAAATAATCACATCATCTACAACGTCGCCAACTCTGCTATTGCAAATGATGATGAACAGTCGCCATATAGTACACATCGGCCGATGCCACTTTCGATTTGGTCTGGTACGCCAATTGTTGTCGGCGATGGCTATGGAGGCTATGGAAATGGAAACAGCCAACTAAGTAGCAAACAACAAGAATACAATGAACGCTCCAGTGATAGACTAACACCCGCATATCTCCCAACAAACTTTTACAATTCATTCCTTGACATACAAAATCAACGGCAACAACAACAGCAGCAACAGCAACAGCAACAACCAGTTCACGAGGAAGGAGTAGATGTGGGAAGACAACAACAAGTTGTTTATACAGCAAGAGCAACCAATCACAACTATGACAATGTTGCTAACAAACTTTATGATAATCCGAAGAGTGATAATAATGAAGATAATAATGATTATTACAATCGACAACAACTTATACGTGGCTCCTCACGACGTGGTAGTGTACATGGCAAGCCGGAAGTATTTGCTGCTGCTGTGTCAACAACATTACCAAGTGACGTTAGGATGACACCCAGACAAATCGGAAACAATTTTGGTCGCGTAGGAGCTGGAAGTTACTATGAGCCGCCATTGCCTTTACAACTACAAAGTGAGCAGAGAGCAAATGACGACAACTATGCCAAACATTTTGCCAACTATTTGCTCAAATATCCGCAACGTCTACAACCGATTTACGATTCGAATAATTAAGTTTGCAAGTATAAAAAAGTGAATGTGGTGTATTACTGCCAGATAAATAATATTTATAAATAAATGCAATAGAACAGAATGAATAGCTAAAGTGGAAAGTTTCCAAATTGGTCAGAAATGATTTGGAATATGCACTGGAATTTTGTTTAATTGGACTATTTTATTTTATATTATTATTATTATTTTTTGTGTGTGTGTGTTTTTTATTTTATTTAATAGAATTAATTATAAATAAAGAAAAACAAATTATTGTTTTCCTTAAAAATTACAGATTTTGTAAAATTTCTCGCATGCTAGTTTTTTTTCTGCGTGCCAATTACTGCGATAATTTCATCTAATTTTTCTACACAGAATTAATTCCTATCAAATTTGCTATTGCTTTAAATGTTTTATGTGTGTGTGTTTTTTAGGTTTCAACGCGATCACATTCCTTGAATTCGTTGCAATGCATGCGTGTATTCAGTTGTTCTACCCTTTACACTATTCTTAATGGGTATTATCAGTTTGACGTGATGTTTGTAATACACAAGTATAAAACAATGAACCAGAGAGCATCTGTAGTAAACCGGACAAAGTGATAAGACCCTCGATCCAAATGTTATGGCATAGAGAATTGTTGTTGTTGTTGAAGAGGTATTCCCCATAGAGAAATATGACAAAGAATCTGTTTTTATGCTATTTGGTGCCATAGGATAACCTTAAGTCCAAATGATTTTCAAAATTGTTGAATTTTTTTTTTTTTTTGTTTATAATCAATATTTCATAAACTTGCCTTACAAGTTACAATTTCCGCATGAGCAATTTTTCCATATTTTTAATCTCTTACAGTGTGAAAGGTATTTAAGCTTCAGTAGAACCGAAATTCAATTTGTATCTCATTTATTTTTTCTCTGACATAGAAGTCTTAGTCTTTGTCGTTGATACTTTGTTGTGTTGTTGCAAAAATTCCAAATTCCTATTGCAATTGTTGCATTTATTGGATGTTTTTCTTATTGCTGTTGTTATTGTTCATTTTGCTGCAATTGTCACTAGTTTATTGCATTCACTTTTCTAAATGAAAATGATATGTGATACTTGTCGTTGTACTTGTATTTGTACTAAATAGCGAAGGAAAGAAATAAATTGAAAAGTCTTTTCACTAAATGCAAAAAAAAAAAGACAAATTTTGAATTTTGGTTTGAGAGAAGTTTAAACACCTTTCACATACCTAAATGAATGATCTGCTTTAATTTATAGCGAGATCCCATCGATTTTAGCAAATATTGTGCGATGAAGTTGGATATTCATAATAAAGTAAACATATTCCGGTGAGTTAAAATGGATCGGCTTCACAAGGAAAACAAGAAGAAAATGAGAATTTTTTCGAGGAAATTATCATCACCAATGACGATTATTTTGATATTTACAGAGAATTGAAACCAAGAAGAAAAAAAAATTCCATATGGTGTGCATTTTGGTGTCGTGACGCAATTGATCCATATTTTTTTGAAAATCAAAATGGCAAAGCAATTACTGTGAATTGAGCTTGATATGGATAGATAATTAGAAACTTTTTGTAGAGTCAATTGCAAGATATTGATGTGCAAGCAAGGGAGGTCAAGTGAATGCATTTTTTTCCATTATTAAACGAAACCAATGTTCTTTAATTTCCAATCAAAATTATTTATTTTAGATTTCATACAGACCCAAGTCGTAAGTTTAAATATTCCATATATTAAAAAAAAAAAAAAGAAAGAGGTGTCGTGGGACACTCGTGTAGAGCGCAGCTCCATTCAGAACAAAATTTTTAATTATTATTTTTATTTTTATTTATTGAAAAATTTATGTTTTACTTTTATTTTTTTTTTTGATTTATTTTTATTATTATTATTTATTTATTAATATTATTTTCAAAAAAGCACAAAAAAGAATGAACGATGTTTTCGCTCATGACTCCTTTAATGAGAGAAAGAGAGTTCTATTAAGACAGAATTAAGTAGAGATAAAAAAAAATATTCCCAGTGCAGGATTCGAACCCCACGCCATCGGTTTGCCAGCCCTACATTCTAACCAGTAGAAGAAAAAACATGACGATTCTATTTTTAGCATCATTTTTTGAAATTTCACTCATGCCGTATCTCACATACAAGAGCTACAATCCAATAAATCTATGTATATTGTAACTTGGTCTGTTGTAACAGTAAAGAAAAGAAACCCTCATAATTTGTATAATTTTCACAACTCACACCGCCTCCTTTGATTGAAATCAAGTGGTTGATATGAACTGAGAACAAAATGAGGATTTTTTTTTTAATTTTTTGCCATAATAGAGTCAATAAATGTACATTTTGATATCCTGATTACTTTGTTATACTAACAATAAAATACTTGTAATTAATTTTCTAAATTCGTTATGTATTAAGTTCTTTCACCAAAGTATGTACTTAAACCTAAGTGAATAAACTACATTATTACAAGTTAACTCATTCTTACTAGCTGCTACAATACAATAAGTATCTACTTCTTCTATTCTTTATTATACTACTGGATGTGAATGATGGTCCACTTAATAAATACAATGAAACTAAAAACTGAATAGTAGTAGAATATGATTTAATGAGTAAAATGAGCAACACTTTAACCATTATGTTTGCGCCTCTAAATCGATTATTGCCCTACATTGATTACACATGAACATGTACATAAGTGTCATTCATGATGCCATCGTTCCTTCTATCAATTCATAGTTCTTCTATTGTATATATTCAATCTTCACAACAATTCGCTCTCATACCAATGGGGAAAGATGCTACAATAGTTAAGCACTCGTTTGCTTCCTGACATTTCTGTATGCTGTTTCCGTAGATATATCGTATACTCGTATGTATTGTATGTTGTGTAGATCTTTTTAATGAAATCGATAGCTTTGAACTCGATTCAACGCCATTTCGCTCTCTAACACTAAACGTTGAGTCGTTGACACAATGCTAGTGATAGTGATAAATGGAAAATCGTATTGCGCTATTCAAGAGTGAGTCATAGACACATACATTTCAATAGACTGGATAAAACAAAATATATACACGTGTTTTATATTTAACAGATACTTCCGTCGGCGCCGACATCCACGACATCATCACCATCATCACCATCATCATTATCACTATCGTCAGTAGCCCATTTGCAATAGGCAACAATAACAACAAAGTGGAATAAAGTTGAATAGAAGTACATAATCATTGCTGTAACTTGGTCAGTAGAGGAGTTTATAGTACAAAACTTCCATTTACTATATTTATTTTGATTGTTTTTGTTCAACATGTGAGTGTCATGCTGAATATTTATCCACTTTATTTCCATTTTATAGAATGCAATCTAACAGTGTGGATACAGTAAACAACAAAATCAAGAACAATATCGGAAGCAAAAATCAATAGTAAATTAAAGGAAATACAATAATAACAATGTTTGTATTAAACTTGATGGAAAACAAAAGAAAGAGTAATGAACTACATGTATGTATATCATATATTCTACAATAATTGAAAGCCCCTTGTAAGTGCAAGTTTTTAAACAAAAGAATATATTTTTATTTTAAATTTCTACTCTTTAACCATACACTTGTATGAGTATGACTGCATTCTACAAAAGGTAGGGTTGTAAGCTGCGGTTGGTGGATGTGACCACTTTGTGTCAGAAATGAAATGGAAGGACAATTTTAATCCCGAGGAGGGACGATTGGAAACAGAGTACCGCCATCTATCTATACTGACGGCTCCAAGACGGAAGAGGATACTGGTGCTGGCATTTTTTTGGAGGTGGTAATAGCTCCACTATCGTGCCGTCTACTAAACTGGTGTAGTGTTTTTCCTGGTAACATATCAATTTATGTTGACAGTCAGAGAAACTATCCGTAGTGCTATGGTGGCTCTTAACCAAGGTCGGCAGTATTCCATTTCGCTAAACTGGGTGCGCGGCCATTCTGGGTTTTTAATGCGACGAGTTGGCGGATGAGTGTGCTGCAAAGGGATCGGCACTGCTCGCTTCTCTAGCTTCTACACTGTAATAAGAAAAGAAACCTGATGATGGCGGGAGGCGTCACGGGGTATTGCACAATTGGGCTGATGGTACAAAGGTTTTCTTTCGCAGTTATAAAATAGAAGAAAAACCAGAGAGTGTTCAACATCTCCTATGCGACTGCCGTGTTCTTCTTGGAACACGAACCCTTATTCTCAGTACCCCGTTCTTTGATGATTTCGGCAGTTTATCAAAATTGCCACAAGGGGCCTGGATTCTTCAGGTTGATTTAAGAGGCTAAGGGAGACCTCTGAAACCAACTAGGGACACTTTTGCATTATCCTTACTGCTTACTGGAGGGATGTAAATTCCAAAGAGTGTTTAAGAAAATCTATAGTGTGATGAAATAAATTAATTTCGTTTATGCCCGCCTGTCTGTTCCATCGATCAGACGCCTTTTTCACAATTAGAAAGCTGAAATTTGGTATGATTCTTTTTTTCAAAAACTATTGTATTTGAATTTGCAGTTATGATATAAGCAACATTTTTTCATTTCCAATAAATAAAATTTGTGAGACATCAAAACTTATTTCATTATTATATATATTATTTCAAGCAACATTTCGTTGAGTAGAACCAATTGTTCCAATATTGATAATAAAATAATTTATATTGTTATTCGTGGCAAACAATTTTTTCCATTTACACTTATTGTCACAAACCCTCTAATGGAATTATGCGCAACGACACCTAGGGTAGAAAAATATATCCATTCATAGATGACCAGATGCCATATTCTCTTTCCCTACATCCATTCATTCTTCCATTCAAATATGTATCACGAAACGAAACAATGATCGGATGCGTAAACGAGTTTAAATCTACACTTCTCCACTGAGTGTGTTGTGAATGTATTGTAGTTTGCTTCGATTCAAATGTATAGAACAATGAAGATGATGAGTTTGTTTGGTACTTTTCAATTTTTGTTTTTCTTTTAAATGGTCGTGTATATTTTGCCGAAACTTTTATGCAGGCGATTAAACGAACAATCGATGGTATTAAACTGACTAAACCGAGTAACAATACAAATGTTGTTCTTAAAGAGGCATCACTGTAATAAGTTTGACTTCACACTTATAATGAATCATGGCAACAGATACAAAAGTTTCACCAGATACTGATTTGCGTGAGTTATCCAATTTGAACGATCTTGCGAGCACACGCTTGCATTGAGTAAAGTTGCAATTAAAAGTTTATTTAACCACGCAAATAAGTATGTAGTTTCGATTCATCGCTCAAATACCAAACCAAACCAACTATCTTATGCGACCTCTGAACAAACTGGCACAATCAGAGGCACACGCGTAACAAGTAAGCAAGTAGGCGGCAAAGATACTGGCAGCTGATAATGATATTCGAATGACAATCAGCAATGTGGGTTCGCATCATGTTGCCCACAACAAATCGACCATATTTGGCCATTACATACACAACACTCTCTCATCTAAATCAACTCAAATAAACAAATACATCATACATAATTCATTCTTTAGATCATTGTGAGAATTAAAGAATAACCTTACTGAGTAGTAACTCACTTACCTTGTATTCATCGAATTTCAGTACAAATTCTAATATCTCAGCCAATTGTTTGACCAGCGCCTGTTGTGTTTCCAAATGTTGCGTGGGATTCAATTTGCCACCAACCAATTGCCCCAGCAATTTAGGCACAATCCTCTCTACCTGCAGTGAATGTTCATAGCAATATTTCAGTTTTATGACCAAAGGCAGGACGGCAGACCAGGCTTTCTCTAGGCATTGTGGCGTGGGATCCGCAATCGCTTCACGTATCTCTTTGCCGGCACCCTAAATATATCACAGGAAGAAAGAGAGAGAGAGAGAGAGAGAATCGAAAATGAAAAATTGATTAAGTACAATTTCAAAATAATAAAGAAAATTATTCTGGAAATTATAAAAGCATTCAAACAAATGAAATTATATTTTCTTCCATATTCGCCGCCTTGGATCGCTGACAACATTTTGACGCCATTTTCTTCGAGAGAAATGTGCTTAAAACATGCAACAAAGCGAAAAATAGTTTTATAAATGATTTTGATTTTCTTTTTGTTTTTATCTCTAAAAAACAATATAACCATTTTCCATATGGAAACCTTTTTTCATTTATTGTTATGACCGCATTGCATGCAACATGTAGCAGACTTTTTTTCAAAAAATTGCAATCGCGTGGCACACTTGAGGCTGCCACTGTAATTACTGAGCAATGACCGCTATAGTAATAAACGCTTCTCATTCTGGACTTGTGGGTATCTGGAAAAGTTACTATAATTTTCTTGCAATACTTAAGTTGATCAACTAAATCCTTTTATTTTGATAAGATTCCCGGATTCCCGTGTAAAAGGTCACCCCAAACATGAAGCAAACACAAATCAAAGTCCCAATTGTATAATTTCGCAATCAAACAGTTTTGAAAATTGCAAGTTTTCCTAAAAAGAGAACCGGAATCATTGAAAGTCTCGTGTAAGGCAATGGGTTGCCCAGTACCCCTACTAGGCATGATGCGCTACTATTCTTATGCTTTCAAATAGATGGAGAATTGCTTTGGGAAATTTTCTGAGCTTTCGACTCTGGAATGAACAAATTCAGTGAATTGGATTACTATGAACTAGAAAGTTATAAATGATTTCATTTTATATATCAACAGAAGAACATCCTCAGATGGTGTACCTATTTTTGAAAAAAAATGAATCCTAACTATTCTCCAATTGTGGTTGACTGAAGAATATGACTCTATTGCAGCACATGTAAGAAAGCATACACTTATGTTGATATACTTTATGTACATACATGTTTTCTTCATTTAAAATTTAATTTCTAGATGCACACAAAAGCTTAAAAACTTCTTAGGTTCATTGACTTTAATGAAAAACTTACATATGTAAAACACAAGACTCACTCGACACCGTGATAAAGAGAAACAAATGACATCAACAGATTGGAATCAAACAAGAATGGGGTATAAACACAACAGTGCAGTGGCACAATGGAACACAACTTGGTTCCAACGTGTAAAATGTCCACAGCTCACATGAATAAAGAAAAATGGAAAATGAATGAGAGAGAATATGATAGAATAAAAAATTACTAACATGCATTTATTGGCTAAAGGAGAGAAAAACAAATTGTATCAAAGGAGAATGAATAAAATCGGTTAAAGACAAATGAAGAAATATGCTGTAAATATGAACTCATAAATGCACATACTTGTACAATAACAATAACAATAAAATCTGCCACAATGACACGACAGAAATATTCTACAGGCAACAACAACTGAAAACAGAAAGGAAAAACCCCCAGGAGTGTTGTTTCTTTGTTGGTTTTCTTGTTGGATTTTAATGTGTATAGTTTGTTGTTTCTGTTTTTGTGGCATTTTAAGCTTTTGTGTTAGTAACAACGCCAACACGAATGACAATATCAAGGATTGCAACTCAACACGCGCAACAATTTCATAACACATAATAAAACAAAAAAAACAAAAAACTTACCGCAAGCAACATAATTTTAAAAAGTTGGCGTGTTGACTTTGGTTGCTTGGAGCCGCCGTCACCGCTGGTGCTGGTGGTGCCTTTCACACCCTAACCAAAACCCACCAAACCCTCTACAGCTAAAGAAACTCAAACTCACCCACCTATCTATGTACATACCTACCAACCTATTCACCCAGTTCTCTCATTGGCATTGTGTTTGCCACTTCGCCATTGCCATCGACATCGCCATCGCCATCTTCGCTTTTGATCATTTTGTTAGGCACGCGATTTGTGGCATTTCATTTGTTGTTTGTACTAAACAAACTGTTTTACGTTTTACTTGTAGGTGTGCCGCAGGCAGCTGATAGACAACTGGGGTGAGGTGAATACTCGTTCATTGGATAGATTTAGTTTTAGTTGACTGCTTAAGTAGTTGCCAACAGTGAATGCGCTCTCATAATCATTAAGTTGGCAACACGCAAGTAGATTAAAATTGCCATGAGGCCGGGAAATGAAACAAAAGGACAAAAACTGCGCTCATATTTATAATTAAATGAGTTTATAGGTAAATGCAATTGGATTTTTTTTTTTTTTTTTTTTTTTAATTTCTGAGGTTCTTAATTCTGTATGTCGAACTTCCATAAGTTGTACTTTAATAACTATTCGAATCAAATCGAGTTTATAATGCGTTTATTCATAACTCGAACAGTAGTATTGAACTTGTGTATTCTGAAAATGGAATTTTTTGGGGAATCTTACACAAAAATTAGAATTGTTTAACCAACCACAACTAACTGAACTGTATTTTATTGAGAAGTTTGATGATTGTAGCAAAATTAACAGAGCAACGCAACCCATCTGTGCTATGTTAAATACCATAACAGCTTCAGTTACAGTTCAAAGCTTGCATTGTTGGGTAACCAACATCGAAACCAACTCAATTGTAAAGAGACCAAACAAAATATTGTACTAAAGAGTTATGAAATTTCACACTTGAAAAGAAATAATTGAAAAAATGATAAATTACATACACAAATTCACACTGAATCCGCTTGAGACATAATTAACTATTCATTGAGTCTGTGAGTAAGTCTATCAGAGCCTTTCCCTGATACCAGAGTGAGTGCAAACACAAGTGAACAGTAGAAAAGAGAACAACAAAGAAGCATCATAAAGCGGCCAACAGACAATATTACTAGGCACGTGCATATTGCATCAAAACTACATTTTTGCTGTTTTTACACTTACATATTTGGTGTGTACTTACAATATTTTTTGGCAATACTATCGTATATGGGTTTGTGTAATTAAATTCATCGTTAATAGATGAGATTAAATGGTTATGAAAAGATTTGTGCAACTTATTTCTGAAATCAATTAGCCAAACAGTAGTTCAGTTTTCTTTACAAGGCTGCAGCAATAGTCCTTACTCATGGTATAAGAAATAGAAGGTGGCAACACTTTTTACAGTTAGGTTTCGCTATCACCGGATTGATTTTGAAGTTTTGAAGCTTTACAATATGTTTATTTCATATGTTTATTAATATCATTGTTTACATATGTTATAATCTGCATATAGAAATGCTGGAAATTGTATGAAATATAGAAAAATTGCTGTTTCCTTTTTTAATTTATTATTTTAACCCATTTTATGGATACTTTGTGTTGACTTCACAACACTAATTTCTGTATTTTTAGTGCATTTTCACGTTATGTTCAACACAAAATGCGTGCTTTTTCAGCGTTTAATACACTGACCTTATTGTAACGTCAACATAGAGATTGAGCAATTTTCGAAAGCGTAACAGGCCAACTTTGCTTTACCTTGTATAATTGCATCATGCTCCTTACTCTTAAGGTCCCAGAGAGAGGCGGAAATACATAGAACACATCGATGAAGTCCAACATAAAATCCCTTTTATCTGACTAAGTAGCAAGCAACAGACGTGGCATTATATTTTTCCAATAAATAGCTATTTTTGGCGCTTGGCGCGGTTTGTTATTAAGTTTCTAATGGATAAAATTTTTTGGGTCTTTCTGTGTGTCGAAATTAGTCTAATTAGACCACTAGGAGAGGTACCTCCCATACGAAACCTGAATCAAATTCATGTTCTTATTAGAAAAACTATTTTCATTTTATATTATGACGAACTGAAATTTGGGTAGTACCACCAACCATGTAAATTTCAAGTCGCTAGGTTTACTGGATCATATAGCTTCCATACAAGCCTCGATTTAAATTCATGTTCTTATTAGAAAAACTTATTTGTTTTTTGTATTATCGAACTGAAATTGAAGTGTCTAATCCATATTCACTAACCATGTAAATTTTATTTTAAAATTAGGAGTTGGGGATACACAAAATGTGGTTTCAGGAAGAATTTTCATATGAATTGTAATACTTTTTGATCAAACCTATTGATAGCCGGCTATGTCCAGGTAAAATAAATATTCATAGCAAAAAAAAAAAAAACAAGAAAATCTGTAATTCACTTCAGTATTATGACTGTTTTATGCACGTAAACGAAATAGTGACTGATAGTGAATTGACTGTTTATTGTACAACCTTTCAATTCCCAATCTGTTGGGCAATAATATTAAGAATAATAGTACATCTATGGACCGCTTAAAGAAGCAAGTGAGATTGCAGTGTGCCATGAAGCACTGAAGTAGGCAGTCAGTCACAGTGTGCAGTGCATGAATAATTGAAACGGTTCTTGATTGTACATTTTTTTCGTTATAGCACAAATGTTGATTTTGTTGTTGTTGTGGTTGTTATTGTTACTTTGTTTGAGATTATTGCGGAAAATCTAGAAAAGAAAGAATCTAAGAAAATGCGTACTCAAACAAACAAAAAAACAAAACCCCTCCGCGTTAAAAGTTAATTAAAATGGCAAAAAGAAAGGAAAGGAAAGCAAAGTAAACCAATGAATGAATGAATGAGCAAAGAACAAGAAATAAGAAACATGATAATAACAGTTTACTTTGAAATTAAACTGGGGGGTAGTGTACAGAGTGCGCCATATTGTTGACAATACTGTGATCGACATCAATGTTAGGGATCTCACAAGAAGGCCTCCACGAAAACCGGCGCAAAAAATTGTCTTTATATTTTGATCAGAAAGGAAAACAGTCTGTCCGTCTATTATAATTGAGTTGTTCCAGGGATCATATGATAGTTATGTATATGTACATTGAATTTCTAATAACCCCACAAAAACAAAAATAGGCATTGGTCAAATCGGAATACAAATGTTCTTTCTACTTTTGTGGAGTGGAGGAGCTCCCTTCATCCTGTTAGAATCAAATATTTATACTCTTCACGGAAATGAATAGTATTATACAATAAGTTTGTCATGAAGTTTGTAACAGGCTGAAGGAGACATCAGAGACCCCATAAAGTATACATATTCTTGATCAGCTCGAGAAGACGAATTTATTCAGCCATGTCTGTTTGTCTATCTGTATGTATGCAAACTAGTCCCTCATTTTTTTAGCTAGAGAGCTGAAATTTTGCACGAAACTTTCTTTTTACCATACGCATTACCCGAATCAGACCACTAGGGGTACCCTCTCATAAAAACCACCCATTTCAATTCATGTTCTTATTAGAAAAACTTTTTTGTTTTTTGTTCTATCGAACTGAAACTTGGACACTATTAGTTTACAATATAGGCGCAGTACATTTGTTGGAACCAACCGAATCGGACAACTAAGGAGGGTCCTCCCATACAAATCTCGTGAAGAGTATTTCATCTTCGGCATAGTCAAAGATAAACTTCTTTCTAGTTTTAATTCCATTTCATTTTCTTCCAAATGCGAAGTCAGAAAATCTGTGGTCACGCAGCTGAGCACTGTTTTTTTATAAAAATATATATCCAACTTACGTCGCTGCATTGATCCAGACTCAAGCGATTCGCTTATGGTATCGATCGAATGAGTCTCTCAAAGAGCTAATACTTATTCAATTCTATTTTTTATTTAACCAAAGTTACTATTTGTTTTGATTATGTTAAATAATATCCGATATTTGTAAGTAAAATATTGATAAACCTGATATTTAAAATGTTAAAACTTAGTTAACTTAGTCGCTGGATACTAGATCATGAGCTAAAATTAAAAATATGTCCTATTATTATGCAATGTTTGCTGGTGAAAGTGTCAATAGCTAGACGTTGCACCCAGTATATACATAAAAATGTGTACTAGAACAAGACGATATCTATATACATTGGTACTTATTATAAATATGTATGTAAGTACATACATCTTAGAAACTTGTACATGTATCTAAAGATCATGGTTTTCATTGTTGCAGTTGTTATCGTTCCTATGTTCCGACCACACTTTCTTAATGAATGCTGCAAATTGTAAAATGCCTGGCATGATGAGTATTATGATGATGACGCGATGTTAATGAATGCATATTCACAGGGAGTGGATGCACATGAAGAGTTATGAATCAACGCGGGTTTCCTGTAACAAAACTTCACCCACGCTTTGATAAATGATGATTTTTCGTACTTTCTTGCTATTGTTTTTGCATTTTTTTTTTTATCTTGATGTGCACATGTTTCATTTTTCTTATGCACAAAGTTTAAGACAATCAGTCACCTTCTAGATCGTGTATAGCCCTATCAAGAAGTAGATATAGAATACTTGATTCATATTATGTTAATGAATTTGACGTCATGGAAAGTTTAGACGTCAGGATGGTTCTCTAGGTATTAGGTAGGACATTATGGTATTACAAAAAGTCTGAAAATTAATAGACTGGATACGTCACTGATGAAATCTAGGTCTCTCGATTTTTGGTTGTTAGCGGCAACTGTTTCTTCTTTCATCAAAATACCAATTAAATTGCCGTAGAGTAAAATTGAGAAATTGGGAGAGATAATGATGTGGGTGGGTTCGATTACATAATCTCAAATAATTTTAAGAAATCTACAATTTTTGTTTTTTGTGATTTGTGTAGGGTACACACACATATAGAGAAAAATGTCAAAGACTCCCTCTGAAATGCAGAGATCTTAAATTCATACAAAAAGAAAACAAACCGAAAGGATACTAAGAGCCAAGTTACTCAACTGCAGCAGTTGCAATTGAAATACTCACTTTACTTGTCTATCTTTCTGTTTTTCTGTTTTTTTTTTCTCTATTCACATCATTAAAAAGGCACATGCATGCAAGGTAGTAAGTGCATGTTTGTGTAGTAGCTATATGGTTCGTTGAAGTTGGGCGGCAGGGGAGCATGATACAGAAACAAAAAAACGGAAACTGTGTTCAAGTAGCACCAGACGACTACAAGAGTCCTTAGAGAGTCAGCAGCATAAAGGAGACAATAAAACGTATACGGATGCATGATATCTGTGAAATCAAGCCTAAACAACAAAGCAACACCACCACCACATGAAGAAGAACAAAAACACAGAGTGCCAAGGAAGAATTCAATGTAACGACGACAGTAACAGCCAAACCAAGTTAGATCGCCTTGGCCATGTTTACTTTGTTATTGTTTTATTTATACACGTATGTATATTTATTTTTATATATGTGTGTTTGTCTTGATGATGATGATAATGATGATAATGATGATGATGTTGATGATGGCGCAACCGACAGACAGATAGCTTTTGTTTGAGTATGTAACGTGTATTTATTTATGTAAACATTTTACTTGACATTTTTTAGTTGTTTTTTTATTTTTTTTATTTTCTTTATTATGTTCACTTTTGAGTACAAAGGAGCCAAGTGCAAGGACACGACTTAACCATAGATAGGCTGATAGGCCTGTCTATTTCTCTGTGCTGATAGGCACAGGTGTAAACTTCATCTGACATTAACACACCCAGACAAAGATATTTTTATTTATATTTGACACAAAAAATAAAAAGAAACGAATACAAGAAGAGAAGCGAGCGAAGTGAGCGAAGTGAGCGAAAGAAGGCCATAAATTTTTTGGTTTGGAATATCAATAACAGTGGGTTTTCTTTTTTTTTTAATCTTTTGAAGTGTAAAAATATGTTAAATGCTTAACACGTAAATAACAACAATAATAATAATAATATGTAAGGTATAAAAAAGGATATCTCACAGTGATGTTGCTTTTGTATTATAAGCCAAATATAATTTAAAACAGATAACATGTGCCTTCATTAGGGGGGAATAGCTTTCCCCAGGTAAAAATAGGTGTGCTTTTCAATCTAAAAATAACCAGACAAACATCAACACAAAGTAATTGTATGTTGTACCTACTTGCAAATCTAATTTGTAATCCTTAATCTTATGCAAATACAACTTAAAGACATCACAATAAAACCTAAAACTGAACATTGGAATTGATTGCATGCAGTAAAGCTCTTTCCATTTGGCAATTTTGGATAATGTATGCAACTTAACGATTATGTCGTATACTCACTCGTACATAAACCCACAAATGGCCAATGTTAGTGATAGTGTGCCGTGTGATTACTAACATATGAGACCTACTTACATTCACATTATCCGCACATAGGTATATGCATACAACCACACAATGGGTGGGCGGGCACAGTCGGAGAATTGCGGAATCGGAATAGACATGACAATGGTCATGTTGTCGACAATGACGATGACAATTCCGACTATTAATTAACTGCACCCAACTCGGAATATCACAGAGATGCACTCACATAGTGATAGTAATAGAAATATGTATGGTTAAGCATGTGAATGATTTGTATGTTTCTATGAATAATTTATAATTTATTTTTGATCTACAGATTCAGAAGTTTTCGTAAAGTTTTGGAGTCCTCCCTAGGTTGATGATGACAATTAATTTTGCACACAATAGAGTAAGTGACGCTATGATTTTTTTTTATATTTTGAATACTATGTCATAGAATTGCCATCAAAATAGTATTCTAAGAGAATGTTTTTTAAGTGACAAAATAAACAAACTTTTTGTTGAAGCAAATGGGAAGATGTCAATAATTTTCGAACAGAATATCGTTCACATTCATGTGAGTAATGACACAAGACCAAAGTTTTGGAAATTATCCATACGGAATGAATATGGAGAGACCGCCCTTTACTCCTTTCTTAAAACCCATACAGAATGTGTGGGCATATTGGTAAAATGGCAATATAACATCTGCAATTATTGCGAAATGGGATAAACTTAATTGTCCGCCTTTTAATAAAGTTATTTAAATCAATGAAAAAGAGAGCTTTTTGCGTTATTAAAGTTAGTGGATCTTCAAAGAATTAACTATGTATTAAACAATAAATTAAATTCACAATAAAAAGTGCCTTATCAATATGAAACACCCAAAAATACGTTCTTTTTTTTTTGGTCAAATGTTTGTGTGAATCCATAAACCAAAGTTATATCTAATAAAAATTGTTCATATTCTTTTAAAATACTACTTTGCTGCCAAATATATTATTAGATTATACATTATTCGTGACCATTGTCTTATTTAAAACGGACACATGGAACCATGAACCATAATCATATTTACCATCATGTGGTCTTTCATTTTGAATGCTTAACAGTCATTCCTCGATCTTTTTGTCTTGCATATGAAGAAGGATTAGACTGTCTACCAAATTTCGACTATACCACACACTTTTATAGCCCGTTGAAGAGGACAAATAGTTCGCTTAAGGCAGCGTGACTTGTCGACTTTTGTTAGAAGCTGGGAACATAAAGGAACTTAGCTAGATGAGTTCCCACGAACTCTCCGTTAACAAGGATTATGACTTTTACTATTTTCAGTATAAATTCTATTTGAACTTTGTAAATATAGTTTGATCAATCATTTTTTCACAAAAATAATGTTCTTTTGTAAATATGTGTACCGAAATTCGATTGCTGAGATGGTGTGATATAGTAAAATTGCCAATGTCTCTTTTATTTGAAGATTTGAAGATCACATCATCCATCATCAGAAGTGTTACGATAATTGTTACCTCTATTAAATGCATCTGAGTTTACTCATATTTTTTACTCTCTTATATTTATTGCATGCATATATGTATGTATATATGTATATTTACTTGTATGTATTTACTTTCTTGAATAATTTTATTCAATGAATGTAACAAAAACGACAATTAAACACAAGTCACGTTTTCCGTATTAAAAGAAAGACGAAAAACAAATCATTAAACTTGAATAAAGAACAACAGAAACAACAAAAGCAAAAGTATATTATATTGTAAAACACAAATCAATGCAAATTCATTCCAAGAATTTTTTTCTTTTTTTTTTTCTTTCACAATGATGAATTCATCGTCTGCGTCAGAGACCGCATAAGAGTGAAGGCAAAGCTAGAAAAGATAATAATTTCTCAAAATTTATCTTTAATAGCAACAAAAGCTAAATAAGAAACACATTGAATGTGATGACAAGACGAGAAATTTTTAACATTTAAATGTCGAGCGAAGGAGACTAAATGCCGCCGCCTGAAAATCACAAATTTACATCAGCTGATGATGATGAAAGAATAACTTCTCATAAGAAGAATGAAAGCGAAAACAAGAACGAGAGATCAAATTTCAATCACACAGAGAGTGAGTGGATTATCGTATGCTTCATGATTCTGTTGTAAGTTGCTCACTTAAACAAGACAAGTTTTAGTTTTTGTCATATCCAACAGTTAAAGGCAACAGCTGAACTCTTGACAACTCAGCAACTTGATTTCTAAATACTCTAGAATCCATCAACCATATGTATCTCTTTCATATAGATTGTGAGTCAGACACCCGTTTATTTGTTAGCTTGTTAGTTATTTGCAATTTGTACATAATCTATCAGATCACATTAAAACGACATTTTTATGAAAATTACAATATATTCTTATGATAGGTTGATTTTTGTTTCGTAAATAAAATTTCCACAATATTCTTAATCATTTTATTCATTTGCAATTTATAATTATTACAGAATTAAGTAAGAATGCACTGTAACTTAATTATTCCATTTAGAGATACAACAAAATGTTAAAGTATCCAATGAAATTAAGAATTTCCTAAATGATTCCGAACAATAGTACGTACATTTCTAATCAATACTTATAAGTTCTTGAGGGATGTCAATCTTGAAAAGTTCTTCCTCTGTCATATTGATTTTTCAGCATTTGTATTTGAATAAAATTGGAATACAATTTATTATTATAACAAGATGAGAAGATTAAACACATAATGTGTGCTTTCTTAAACAAAACTGTATAACAGATATCAAAATGAGCAAAGATTGCATTACAAAAGTAGAAAGGGGCAGGGTAAAATACTTAGTATAAGAGAGGAGTGAACAATTCTGAGGGAAGTAAAACAAGATCCCTTTAAAACCGCTAAAGATTTGTAAACTTCTGTGAAAAACATGAGTGGAAAAGATGTTTGCTTAAATACAATTCGCAACACATTACACAAAGAGGATTATCATGGAAGAGTAGCAAAGAAGAAACCTTTTATAAGCCAGAAGAACAAAGCTTTAAGAGTGAAATTTGCGAAAGAATATTTGTTGAAGCAGGAAGATTTTTGGAATACGGTAAATCATTAATTTTTATCTAAAAAACATTTCTAACTTTTAATTTAAAGGTTCTTTTTACTGATGAAAGCAAATTTAATTTGCATGGATCAGATGGCAAGGTGTTTGTTTGGAGGAAGCCAAACGAAGGCTTTCTACCCAAAAACACGAAGCCCACTTTTAAGCATGGAGGAGGCTCTATAATGGGTTGGGGCTGTACGTCCAGTGCGGGGGTGAGTAATTTGCATTTCATAGAAGATAGAATGGATAAATTTGTCTACCTCAACATTTTAAAAGGGAATGTTAAACAAAGTGCAGAAAAACTAAACATTCTAAGTAACTTTGCATTTTACCAAGAAGTAGCAAAGCTTTGGTTGATCTATAACTGCCCCAAACTGCTGCAGACATCTGCCCAGAGTCCGGATCTCAATGTTATTGAACACCTGTGGGCTTGGTAAGCGAGTGTACCGAAAAAAATTCAACTCATTGGCAGACTTAAAAGATGGATTGATGCAGGCATGGCATTCTATTCAGCCTGAATTATGCAAAAAATTGGTACCATCAATGCCATCAATGAAAGCTAAAGGCTATGCGACAAAATATTAATTTTTAATTTTTATAACGTTTTTTTTTTTTAGTTAAATTTAGTGTCCGATTATTATTATTATTAGAAATGACTTTTATGTTATTATCAAAAATTTTTCCGTTATTCTTGCTTTATTGTTTTTGTTTTTGTTGTTGTTATTAAAGATCAGATGAATACTAAAAAAATTTCGTTTTTATAAGAAAAATTACCCATTTTATTATAAAAATTATAATCACAACCCTTGTCCGATTATTCGATGGAGCCACAGTATATGTACATTTCTAATATATTTTTGTATTATAATATATAAAAATAAAAATTTGTTTATTTCTTAGTTTGTTTGAACCTTGTGAGCCGCCAGTCCGTTCATCTGATTGTAATGAAGTTTTGTGTATATGTATAGTTGGAACCAGCCTTGAACATACGATACTTTGTGATCCGATACGTGGTGCTGTTGTCTATAAATTTGCACATAAAACTTAGGGACATATTGTAAATTCAATCAAAAGTGTTTCAAGTGCTGCGCAATATATTACAGATTGTTTTTGCCAAGGAAAGATGCAATATGGTTCATTTGGTAAGTCACTGGCATTATTTAGGTATCTGTCCGTTTATCGAAAATAAAGGGCAACGTGAAGCAAGAATGAAATACCAGAAATGTAATTCAACTTATTAATAGCGATGGTGATGGTGATGGTGATAGTGCAAATCCGTAACTGCAGGTTTGGTTCCAATTGCATTCTACTGAAAGTGAAGAACATCTCATTGTGATTGTTTTTCTATTCATGATCTTACTAAACAAGGAATCCGGGTGATCAGGCAATGCCGGGCCGGGTCAAATGTATATATTATGACATACAAAATTACAATGAATGAACAATACAAATTTATGTTGATATGCTTGAATGAAAACCAAAAACAAAGAGAATAATAATTTGTTGATGTTTAATCAGCACACAAATACATAAACGCACACGCGTGTAGAAAACTACACGCTCAGCTGATTTCTTGCTCGACAGAAATAAAAAAACGAAAAAAAAAAAACAGAAATAAAAAAACCTGAAGAAAGAACCGAACACAACAAACGATGGATGGATGAACCGTGGTGATTCACACATACAAATTACGCATTCACTTTGCATACTTAACCGACGAAACAACAACAGAAATTTGTGGGAGCAGAAATAAATGATAAAACTAAAAAAAAAAAAAAAAGAAAGAGAAGATATCATAAAGAAAACAAAAGACCAGCAACAAAAACAATGAGTTTAAGCATCATCAGCAAAATCATCACAAAGAGAACTTAAATAAATGAATTCTATTTATTAATTTAAATTGGTTAATAACATTAATTCCGAAATAAACAAAATAAAATGGCAACTGTTTTTAATAACCATTGAAACGACCATCGTCATGTGTATCATCATAGAACAGTTTGTCACATAAATGTTTACAAAATGAGAAATAACACTAAATTTAATGGTAAATTAAAGAGAAACAAGTTAAAAGAAGTTTAACTGCGGTTATGCCGAATTTGATACACTCTTCATGCACCCCCTAGAAAACGTTTTCGCCTAAGCTCTGTGATAGAGCATTCAGAAATATTTCATTATTGATTTGATTTATGATTAGGATATAGTCAGTACACATAGAGGGTTTCAACACTGGGACGGAAATATTTGTATGGGAGTCCACTAACACTAGGGTCTTGAAATCCACACGATTGTTGAATATGGGTCAGACATTTATACTGTTCAAATTTCAGGTAACCTCCAGAGGTTTCAGTCCAAACTCCTGAAGAGAAATGAAGGTACGCACGCAGTGGTTTATACGAAACTCGGTTATCCATCGAGACTTGCAAATCCCAACGGTAAAAGAAGATATCATCAACCATAGCAACTGACACATCATCAGGACCAAGCCAATTACCTGGCAATCAATCTGTCGAACAATAGCAGGCCAACGCGACGCCTAAAATGCTACACCCCTTAGATCTCCCATTCTGCATGCCAGTTGAGTGATTCAGAAGTGAATTAGAAGTATTTGATAAAATTCGCTGGTTGTTGTCTGATGACAGTAGCAAATAATTGAATGAAGAGAATAAAACGAATGAAAAGAACAAAACAAATACAAAGAAAATAAACCAAAGTAGAAATGTGTAATCCAAAAGAACAACAATTGCATGTAATAATGTCAAATTAAAGATTAGATAAAACTTGTTGTCAATTATCGATGTCAATTTTACAATTGATTGAATTTGATTATTGATCTTTTTTGGTCTTTTGCTTTTTTCTTTGTCAGGTGACATTTAACAAAGGAAATCAGCACGTGTGAATGAATTGCTGCTTGCTTGTATAAAAAGTATTTGTAAATCTATGTTATGTTGTGGATTGTCAATATACAAATTCGTGCCCACAACAACAACAACAACACCGGCAACAATGCGATGATACCATAGAAATCCTCACAATTTGTAGTTGTTACTCTATCTGTCTGTCTGTCTGTCGGTCTGTTGTTTAATCAAGCAAAACAACTAATAACAAAATATTTTTCTGTTTGTTTAAATGTTTAATCGGCTGTCTTCAGTTTCTATGTCTATCCGTGTATATCTAATTGTCTTTCTGTTTTGTTTAACAAAACTCAAAACATTTGCGACATTTTCTTCTTATTTTTTTTTTGTATTTATGTCATACTAAGTATATGTTGCTTGAAACATTCCACATACACATTTGTTTTCAATTAAAACAAAGAAATTGCAATTGTATAAAACATTTGTTCACGTCTGTCTAAACTGTCTATTGACACAACTCAATTGTGCTACATACAACAAGTCTTTCGTTTAAGAGATACAATTTAATGTATAGCAGATACAATTTAACGTAATAAGATACAGATACAATTGTATGTGGAGAGCAACAACATCTTGGCGCAATTGCAGAGTTGCCAAAAATAGACGCATCAAGTTCGTTTTCTCTGTTGCTGGATGATAAAGAAATTGGGTTAAATATTTTTCAAGGCATGAATTTTAATTTGACATTTGCTCCCCACATTCAAAGGTGCATGTCACAGCGACAGCGACAGCAGCAGCAGCAGCATTTTAATATTTACAGCATGACAACAACCCAGTATTTCAAAAATGTTTCTTTTGCCATTTGGAATATTTTGCAAAAAACAACAAAAAAACAAAAAATAAAATAAAATATTCCTTAAATGTGGTGAGGAATACAAACACAGAAAAACCACGCATACGCCACCGTATTCACTGCAGGAAAAACAAAGAAAAATACAAAATACATACTCTCAAGCAGACAGTAAACGATGCCTTTGGCGCGATAAATGAAAAGACACGACATGAGGCAACCAAATTGAGTAAAGTTTATTTTATTATTTATACACTTCATAACACAACATAACGTGGCGAGTATATCATCACTTCTTTCTAATGTTCGCAATGCATAGAACCCCACAATTTTAACATAGTAAATAGTTCTGTATCAGAGATTTGTCAACATGATATGATATCATATGATATGATATGATATGATATGATTTCTCATAGTCTCCTTTCATTTAAATGATGTACATATGTATGTAATTTCTAAACTCCATTGCCTATGTGAAGTGTATGTAAGCTTTGGTTAGACCAAAGATATTAGATTATTTTTAGTTTTGTTCGTGTATGCTAGAGGGCAAAGCGCCAACAGAAGTTGAAGCAAACGAGAGAAAAATTCCAAATTGTGTAAATGCTTCAATGAATTGATTCCAATAGACATTTCATAATACTTTTTTATCCAGTATCCTAAATAATTTACATTTCGTATGAAAATATCTCGTTGGGTCTATACCAACTTTCAAACCACTAAAAGACAAAACCACTTTGTAAGCTAAACCAGTTTTTATAATAAAAAAGTAATAATGCCACAGAGTGTTCTTTTTTCACATTCTTAAATTTACAACTTCCAAATTTACAGTTAGTAGACTAGCCCAAATTCATTGCATAAAAGTCAAAGTGATACTCTGAATTGTCACGGGTATGTCATGATGCTGCTGCTGATGCCATTGGTGATATCACCACTACTTTAAATGATTTTTTTTTTTACTTCCCTTAAAATATTGATGTGCTTACTCTGTAGAACCTGTGGACATGGCAAATGTTACATGTAAGGAAAATCTGTGATATCCACAAAAAAGAACAAAAGGAAAAGAGAAAGATGGGGTTAATCAAATATTAAGATACCAAATCGCTGGTTTATTGCATTAATATTTATGAAATGTTTTTAAAAATGCTTGTATTATTATATCTATATAATATCAATAATCATTTTATATACAATATTTTTTTATTTTCTAAACAATTTAACGAATTATTGGGCGTACAAATAGAAAACCGCCGTTTTCCCATAGATGGCGCCAGCGCCGCTAATCGGTCGATAAGTACGATCAGAAACATTACATGGCCAGCTGAGTTATCGGTCAACAACTCTAAATAATCTCGCTTTTGTATTTTGACTGTGCTTTGTCCTGTTCGTTAGTGAAAATGGCAAAATTCGAGCCTACAAAGGGCCATTTGCGAGAAGTGTTGCTTTTTGCATATCATTCGAAAAAAAATGCTACTCAGGCGCATCGAATGATTGTAGAAACTTATGGTGAAAGCTATATTAGTGAAAGAACGTGTCGGGAATGGTTTCAAAAGTTTAAAAATGGCGAATATGGCGTGGAAGACAAGGAACGTCCCGGTCCCGTTAAAAAGTTCGAGGATGCAAAATTAGAGACTTTGCTGGATGAAGATTCGTGTAGAACGCAACAGGAACTTGCAAGTTTATTGGGCGTGACTCAGCAAGCCGTTTCTCATCGCCTAAAGAGCTTAGGAATGATCCAGAAACTGGGACATTGGGTGCTGTACGAGTTGAATCCAACTCCTCCAACGGCAAAACAGAAAGGGTTTTTTGCATCGCATCGTGACCGGCGATGAAAAGTGGATACACTATGACAACCCGAAGCGGAAAAAATCGTGGGGGCTTCCCGGCCCACATCAAGTTCGACCGCAAAACCGAACATTCATGGCTCGAAGCTGATGCTGTGTATCTGGTGGGACCAGCTCGGTGTAGTGTACTATGAACTCTTGAAACCAGGGGAAACCATCACAGGAGCCCTCTATCGGACTCAAATAATACGTTTGAATCGAGCGTTGAAGGAAAAACGCCCGCAATACTCAGAAAGACACGGCAAGGTGATACTTCTACATGACAACGCTCGGCCACATGTTTCCAAGGTAGTGAAAACATACCTGGAAACTTTGAAATGGGACATCCTACCCCATTCGTGGATCGCGACAAAAGACGAACAATTTTTCCGACGAGGAATTCAAAAGCTGCCAGAAAAATGGGAAAAAGTTGTGGATAGTAATGGAAATTATTTAGGAGATTGAGTATGTAACGAGTTTTTTATAATAAAGCCTCAAATTATGAAAAAAAAAAACGGCGATTTTCTATTTGTACGCCCAATAAATACCCAACAGATGAAGATAATTGCTCTTACAGAATCTATTACATACATTAATTATTTGTTTAATCAGTTCACATTTTATGATATTTTGTTTACAAATTGTATATTTAACAATGGAGAGAATACTTTAATTTTTGCATAGAAACCAAAATGACAGACATGCGAATAAGGCCTTAAAGATTCTCTTAGTCATGCTTAGTCAATTATTTACAATATTGTATCTAACAAAAAGGTATGAAAGTACTAAACGCCTAGTTAAAATGCATGAAAAACTGACTATGATGTTAATGACACTTAGTAGACCAGACCAACTAAGTCAAAAAAGTTTAAGTTAAGGTTTTCCGACATGTTTAGTTTCAAAGTGATTGTTACATAAGAAAGAAAAGCAAATATAAAAGAAATGAAGTATTCGCTATGGTTTACCGACAAACTAAAAATGACATCGAAGTAAAGCAACGATAAATGTTCTTGACACGTTTCACGCCGGTAGGTGTGACATACACACACTTACTAAGTCATGAGATAGTCAGATAAAGTTCAATAGCAAAGAACAAGGAGCAAAGACAATGGACACACGTTCGTACATACAAGTATAAAATGAAAACGAAGACGAGACGACGAAAGGCATTAGTTAAAGTCAAATTGGATTAACTGACAAAGAATCGTCTCTTTAACTCAATAACAAAGAAAATCGTTGAACTTGACGAGCTTCGAGTGAAGACAAAACACAAAGGTTTTAAATAAATGACAAGGAGTTTTTTGCACTTGTGTAGATACATATTTTACCTTGCACTTTATAATCGTTATTCATTATTCAGTTTAAATGAAAACAAGCAAACAGACAACTGTTTTTTTTTTTTTTTGTTCATATTATTTTATTTTTAAATAAATAAATAATAGGAAAACAGATTTAATTTCTCTAAACAGTGGAAAAAATCGTTCATTGTATATCTTTCGAGTTCATGCAAAATGCAATATACATATGTATCTACAAGTAAATGCAGAAAAATGGGAACATTGTACGATGACAATTTAACTTTCATTGTCATTTTCATTTTGTTAATAATTTTTCAGATTTTTTTTTGTTCTCAAATTTTAATTTTGATTTTGTTTGAGATTCATATTGGGTGCAGTTCGCACTCGTTTTCAAGGTGAAATTAATTGTGTTAAAATGAAGAATTGTGTAAATTTGTATGGAATGTTGTTGCACCACTCGGAATAATCAAAACATTTTATCCTAATCAAAATACAATTTTGCTCTCATGTGGTTAACAGTGCGAGCATTGAATTGCCTGAGAACTAATTATGTACATATGTAACTGATAATATTGGAATATACCTACATTGTCACCATTTTCTGTTTGAAATTTCAATCAGAGAACAACATTTTCTAGAATACAACACAAAATACATAGTACAAACATATCAAATTATTGAATTTGATTAAATGGGCACGGGCACGGGTATAACAGAACTAATGAATCACTAGCAAAAAATACAATTATAAATTAAAAAAAATTTTAATGTGGGGGCCAGATTTCAGAACATGGAACTACCAACTTTTTTACAAATTTAAATGACTTCTTATGCGGCAAACTTACGCACACTGACAATCTAAAACAAATTGTCGATTCTTTTCACTATTGAATCATCAAACTTATCACAGAGATGTTTAGACCTCAATAAGTATAATGTCTTTCATTTTATTGATATAAAATATAATTTAGAATTGTAGTTGTAGTTTTTGATTCATGTAAAAACACTGAAAACATTTCCTTTTAATTGATTAACGCACAATAATTTGTACATACTCGTAGTTTTTTTAAAGATTGCAGTTGCTTCTAAGTTTTATGTTAGGGTATCTATGAACATACAAATACCAAAAGACTGTATGATGATCTATAATACTTGAAATGCAGATCTTTTTGGAAACTTGGCGCTTAAGTTCAATCCTAATATTTTCGATAGAACTGAGGTCAGGCGATTGTCTATTCCGTTCAATGACGTCCACATTATTCTCTCAAAACCATGCGCCCTCTAACCTCAATGATTGCTTTGGATCATTGTCATGTTGAAATTTCCACAAGTCTCTGTAAACCGTTGCTGCATTGGGTATGATTGTTCGGATCCAATCAGCGACTGCTACATGTTCGCTCAAGTTGCATACATGAAAGGGAAATTTCGGTATTCATCAATCATGAGACGCAACATTTTATTTTCATCTTAACTCTATGACACCAAATTATAACGATAGGAACAACATTTCAAATATTTCTTCTTAATTCCATGACTTTTATTTTATAAAAATAATTTAAGGACAACAAGTTGTCAACTGATCTTGGCCTCAGTCTACATATTTCGTTTTTCTGTTATTATTGATTGTTTTAATTTTGTGCAGCAGCTGAACCGATTGAAATTCAAACACATTCGATGGTAAAAAAAAAAAATAGACTTTATTACTCGTATTACAGAAATAACATACAAAACTTAAGCATTTGAGTTGAAGATGTCATTTCTAATTTGTCCAGAAACAAGTCCTTTCTCATTTTCCATTCTCATAATTGTAATTCAAATTTAAGGGACATTACTAGCAAACGACGTGGCACCCAGTACAGAATAAAATAGAACGCTCACGCTCGCCCTCAAACAATCAGATTTAATCACGGCGGCTGAATGTTCGATCAAATTTAATCATTGCAACTGAATATTTGATCCGGTTTAATTATTCCAAAACAATTTTCAAATAGTCTCGTTCATTCTGACCAGCATATTTGATCATTCATTCCTTGCTCAACCAAAACTTCCAATTCTACGATTATACAATAATTCAATCGTTGCAAACGAATGTTCGCCTTTCTCACAACTCGCCAAGCTGAGTGAAACGTATGCGTCACACAAAACCAGAGAGAATGATAGATTGAGTATACACAAAAACAAAGTACCGGCTACAGCTTTCTGTCTACAAGATATTTTTTTTTTTTGCCAAATTAACGATTAATCTATTGGTTTTTTAAAATATATTTTTTTTTATTCCCTTCGCACATCAATATTTTTTTTTGCTTTTATCATTAAAGCATTTGCACAAATTTTCATCTCAAAACTGTGGGTCCCAGTAACACAAACGGGAAAGTTGAAGAACTTGGCGTTTTTTATTGACTCTCTGACATGAATCTAAAATATATTTGACAAAGATCAGACTTAAATGATAATACATTGAACAATTGGTTTATGTGAGTAAATATTTATTTCGAAGAAAACTTAAAATATTTCTACATTTCCAAAATTGTAAAAAATGAAAAGTTTTTGTAATTTTCTTATAAACAAATTGAAATAAGTACAAATGTTTCAAAACTTCCGGTCATTTAATTGTAAAAGAAATGGAAAATATCACAACAATCGAACTAAAAGCAAAAGTTTAATCAAACGTAAATAACTGAAACGCTTTCATTACCTAATTTATTTATTTTAAATATTTTCTAAAAGCAAATCTAAATTGTTTAAATGTCACATATACACAGACAATACAATATTCAAATACCATTTTGGTTATCATTGCGACGGAAATGAAATGAAATGAAATTGTTACACACCATTAAAAACAAAAAGAGCAGAAAATCATTCAATACAAAACTCTTTTAAATTTATGGAAGACAACGGGGGCGGGCGGTTAGGACAGACAAAGAAACAAAAATGGTGCTAAAATGTTACCATATTAAGCAACAAAATTACCGAGAAATTCAAAAAAAAAAAAAACAAAAACGCACAAGCACACACGCACATAAATCAGACAGATTGACACACAGACAGTGAGACAACAGCAAAAATGCTTGACCGACAGGAAATCAACGACAACACAGCGTGATTTTGCATTTTGCGTTCATCATTAAAATCATTTATCTTTATTAAGTAGAATAATTTTTTATTTATTTTTCAATTTTAATTTTATTTTGTCATTTACTTTATAATAAAGAGTATTTTGTAAAGTCAAAAAATAGTAAATTTTAATCATAAAAATTCTCAATATTATACGAGTATTAACATCATAATATGGAAATGTGCCCTAGAACTAAACAAAAACTATGTAAAATTAAACATTTCTAAAAGTGAAATATTAAAACTCACTAAGTTTTGTCTCCCCAAAGCTGGCATACACTTCATCTAAATTACTCGTATACCTACTTTTATTTCTTCTCATAAAATATACTTTTATTTGTAATTGTAATTTGTGAAATCACAACTTAACATATAAAAAATTCCATACAAATCTTCCCCGAGCTGCTCGATCGATCTACTTTTCAATACAATGAACATACATAGCCAGTGAAGTGAGGCAGTTGCTCATTTGAATTTGTCAGGGCAAACAACTACAATAAATAATAAATTAATGTTCGCGCTGATAAACATGAAACAGTTGTGAAAATTCTACACATTTAAATTCCCTAATTTTCTGGTTATAAGATTATTAATCATTATATCTGAGGGGGGTTTTATTTCCTAACTCCAGTATTAATTTAAAGGTTCTAACTTTTGTTTGAATATTTGTTCAATATGGTTTATGGCCGATTTCCTTAAACTGTAGTTCAGACAATTCTAAGTGCTCTGTAAAGACTTACGAGATACTATTTAAAATACATAAATTGATTCGCATTGAATTTTACAATCTGTGTTCTGTAACTGACGAATTTGAAGAAACTCTGGTTTAAACAAATAGAAGACTCTTTCCACTAACCCGATTTGATTCGGGATGAACCATGTATGTACGTCTACTCTTTCGATGTTGATCATGTGATAATAATATAATTTATCCTTTATGCGATTGCAAATATCAGACTAAAGTGATAATATACTCGTACTCATATATAATTCATTTCAGTGCTATGAAGTGTATAAAAATAAAACAAAAACTGCACAGTCAACAGTCAACAACTTCACTTGACATGAGGTTTTCTTTTCATCACATCAACAGACATTTAGTTGTCTGCATAAATTGTTACAAAGCGTACAAAAGACCATAAGACCATGGAACTTCGAGAGAATGATGATGATGAGTAAATAAATTAATGAGTCAATAAGTGTGTGATCTTTGTGAACCCGGTAAACAATGTACGAGAATGAATATGTGAAAACTTGTCTGCATTAATCACATATTTAAAGATACATAAACTACTGTACGATGTATCTTTATGGTTGTTTTATAAATTAATTAATATTTAATTTTATCAAGTTTAAATACACTGAATTAAGATTTAGTTTTACTTCAGCTTTGTCCAAACCGCATTTTGTGGTCTACTTAATGCTTAATATGCGATTGCAGTTTGTATTTGTGTTGTCTGTATTTATTTTATGATATAAATATCAAATTACAAATTTCTTTAACATTCCCGTTGTATAAACAAGTGTATTTATTGTATATAGGTACTAGTACACACAACTGTAGTGTTAACAGTCGGCGATCACACTGTGCACACTATGAAAACGAGTCATGCGAATTTTTGAAACGAGGGGATCAACTCATTTTGTTAATTGTTTTGATGTTTCATTGACTCGAATCCGAACAGTCGTGCAACTCATGTCTTATCAAATGACTTGGTGTCACTCCATCATGAAGTCATGTGACTCGTTTCTTCGGGAACGACTACGTGTGACTTGTTTCTTCGGGTATGACTCGTCACGATAACAAAGAAAATTTGAGTACGAGCTAGAGGAACTGAGATAACATGCACAGTATCAAAAATTTTGTACACACTATGAAAAACGAGTCATGTGTGTTTCTGATTAGAATCATTCAACTCATTTTGTCTATGCTGTCGTGTGGACTCGTGTTTCCTGCTATGACTCGTTAGCATATTGTCTTTGTTAACGAATTCAAATAAATCATTGATTCTCAACACCACACGAGTTGATTTGTGAAAGTGTTCGTAAAGACAGTGATGATTCGTTTTAGCGAGAGAGGATAAATTTTTGTTTAGTTTTGATTCGAATTCATATTAGGAAATAGTTACGAAATTAAGATACAATAAATAACAAAAGGAGAGAAACGATAACAAAGGTCATTATGCACTATACTCGTAGAATTGGAAAGCTTAATAAATATTAGTACTACATTGTTCGTTTGCCGAACATATATTGGGATCAGATCAAATAAGTAATATTGATGATGACGATACGAATATTATAATATACAAAACTGATACTCAGTTTTATAGAAAATGACTGTACATTATGCACATTTGCTGATTGCTGGGAGGTTTGTCTCTCTAATCGTGTCCAATCTATATAAATGTGTATTAAATATTCATTTCTCATTTACTAAAAATCACAAATTGAATACAAGTTCTAGGTGAAGACAATTTCCGGTAAACGGTTCAAAGTAATTGGCCTTAGCATTGGACTTAACTTTGTTTACACCTAGAACCAATTACAAACAATTCCATTGCAAAATTATTGCGAAATGACAAAAATTATTGTTATAATAAGATTAGATTTACCTCGATTAGAAGCATCTGAACAGTTTTTCATAAGAATTAAAATTACAGTCATTTCATGGAATAACAAAACACGACAAAACCATAACTGCGTATTTTGTATCTAGAACTACGATTAGCTTAATCACTGTTCAGTTCATTGTTGTTGATTATAAAAGTGATAAACATATTTATTAAACATTTTGTGCACACTCTTATTTACAAAGAGAAGAAAGCAAATAAATAAACAACAAACATCAACAAGATAACAATTTATTTGTTATTTATATGCAGATACACCAAGATAAGTGTTTTCGATGTATGAATTTGTTAATAGAAAATATTGTATTTATACAAAAAATACCTAAAACCTAAGTATTTTTCTTCTTTTATTTCACATTTTTGAAAATACTAGATAGATTTATGTTAAGTTGGTGAGAGACATACTTATATTTAAATAAAAATAGTATTGTAATAAAATAATCTTTAATACAAGTATACAAATTTAAATTAACCGCTGAAATGATTTAACACAACTAACCAAAACTAGCGTCATTTTATTTCTATTTACTTTGTGGTAGAATATGAACCTTTTCAGTACCACAAAAATAAAAAATAAAAAACAAAAACAAAATCTGCACTAGCAACTATGAAAAACTTATGGGTAATGTAGGCCAGACAGGGAAGTTGTTTACTGCTGTCTTTAAAGATACATATATATATATATATATATATATACATACTCGTATAGGTATATTTCGTTTTTGAAATGTAAGAGAAACATAAAACGGGATAAGTTTTTGGCACACAGCCAAGTTGTAAAGTTTTTTGTAGTTCAAAATAAAAGTAAACCGCTTTTAAATTTAGTTTTATATATATCAAGTAATAAAGCTTTAATCAGGCACCACCACCCCCACCACCACCACCAAGGAAATCTACCTCACCTAATATTAAAGATAAAATAAAAAAATTCTAGAAAATACATATTAATTTCGACTCTACCAAAGATAAAATTCCTTTCACAAAAACAAATAAATTTGATAAAAGTATATGGGAGCTTATAATGCATGTAGGCAAGAAGTTTAGAACTTTAGCTGAAGACTATCTAAATTTAATGATGCAATATAATTTCTTTTAAAGAAATCTTATGTATGTATTTGTACTGATATAGCAATCAATCCTTAAGAAAATCCAAACAAATCTCGGTTTTTCCTACATACTTATGATGATACTCGTATCAAAGACCTCAAAATAATCTTGTATTAAGAAAACAAATTATGAATATTTCATAGAAACATTAATGTTTTAACCAGATATTTAAATGGCTTAAGACATCTTTCTAAGTAATCGAAGAATGCCAACTGAAACATACGAAAATCGAATTGTCTTTGAGACGTCTTACTTTTCTCGTACACCACATACTGGTCGAAAATGCCATAATTTTGGCATAAATTCATTTTTGGAAATAGGTAAGTTTGACTGGCCGAATGGAGCACAAAATAAGGTATCCAAATCGCATAGTCAATTATTTTTCCTGCTGCCTTATAAGTTTGCAGCAGCCATCCCTAACCTAAATGTAACATGTTTTGTGGAGTAAAAGTTTATAAGCCCTCGCAGGTCCTCACAAGCACTGATTGCTACTTGTTGATTAAAATGTATAGAATTCGATGGTATTAACACTTTTTGCTGCTTATTGCTCATTTTCGTAAAAATGGATTTCTTATAGGTAACAGAATTCCGTCACACTGATATGATTAATGTATGAAGCTTGAAAAAAAGATTATTTATTTATTTATTTATTAGAACTAAGATTATAATTAGAAATTATAATCTAGTATTTAATATGAGCAATAGCGACAGAGGCTTTCAGTTCAGGGGAGAGTTAAGAAGGAAAGGAGGAAATTAGAAAAGTGCAGGACCAGACTTGCCTTGAGCGGGAATAGAACCCGCGACTCTTGGGATGTCAGCTCTGCGCACTAACCTCGAGCCAGTCAGAAAAAAAAGATATCGCTTGTAATTCCTCCAGATGAAGCACTTGCATATTTGCTTTAGAACTCTCTAATCAAAAACCACTGCAACAGTATTCGAATCTTGAACAAAAAAACAAAATTGCGATATAAGATAAGAAAGGCGAAATGCATACCCGATGGAATCGAATTGTCTGAAACCTTTCCTTACAGAACTTGTTAAGCCGGACTCGTTTCTTGTTACAACTCTTAGGCTTTGTCCATCCTTTGGGAAAAGTTTTGTGAAATAGGTCCACTTCAATTTAAAGAATTTTGTTAACAATCTGCCTCTTATCTTATCAGTAGAATCCAATATCGCCGACTGTTCACATAATTTTGATATACGATATGGTTATCAAATTATTTCGGCGTCAGCAAATGTCCCTCGGATGCCTAGACGAAAATGCATCAGAGTCTCGAAACAAATTTTATACACGTGACAGGCTATACCATTCCCGAAAAAACAGCCTCTTTAATAATACAATATTACGGATATGTTTTATCGAGAAATGGATTCATCGGATCAATTATTGTCTAACTTACATTTAAGCAAGTGCAAGAACCGACACCCAGCACTACGGAAGATTTCAACTCCGATTTCGATTCCGGTTATGATTGCGAAGATATAAATCTATATTCGTTTGAAGTAGAATTATATTTAGATATTGTTTAAATGGACGGTTGAAATGGTCGTGGACGGATCGACCTGAAATTATGACAAGTTCTTATATGTATATGATCTAACTATTCAATGTGCCAAGTTTCAGTTCTGTAATTACATCCGCCTATTTGATGCCAAATTTTTTGCATTTCCGACCAGTGTCCATTGCAAAGATTTTCCCTGGAAAAACCAATCTGCGCGCTCTCCGAGTGAGCAGTGTAAGTTTCGCCTATCTAGAAATATTATTTGAACTTACTCCTTCGTGTTTGACTTCTAAATAAATATATATATACACGTCACTTAGACTTACTTCACGAATAGACCAATCCAATCCAAAACTGAAATAACTCGGAAAAAATTCAAAAACTTCTGTGTGTCTCTATTATTTTCGTCAAAAAAATATTGGGGAATCATACTGTTTATTTTTGTTTATAAAGGTTTTGCCAGTTTGCGTTACAACAATGAATTATTGAAGTTAAACTGAAAATATTGCAGGTGTATCTACTATTTTGATAAGGCACTGTGTGTGTGTGTGTGTGTATATACATACTCGTATTTCAACGAGTTTTAGACGTAAGTATAGAAAAATATAGAAAAATATATAAAAGGCCCTTCCTTTTTATTCAGCGTCATCATCATTATCTCTATCACTATCACCATCATCACCTTAGCATTGCTGTCGTTGCTAATTATGACGCAATTGGGTTAAAAATAACACCTGAAACGTGAAAGTTTATATCCTGCCGACAGCTAACGACGTAATGTGTTAAATAGGAAATGGGGGTATATTTTCGTGTTTCTGGGTCAGTTATTGCGGCGCCGGTAGTGTGAAAACAACTGGAAGTTTTCCACTTCATTTGGCTTTCGAACATTTTATTTTATGGTTATTTTATAGTAAATTTTCTGTTCTCTCAAAAAAAAAAAAGAAAAGGGTTTCATAAAAACGAAAAGGAGCATTTCAAATAAATCCTAAAGCACAAAACTTATTAATAAATTAACGATAGAATGTCAGCGTTTGCCCTTTTTAACATTTTATACATAAATATATTAATTAATTTTTCTTTTTATTTTTATATTTTAACAATTTTCTTTTTTGCTAGTCAATTTCTATTGAGTTACGCCTTTTTCATCATTTATTATATAAAATCATGATGATGGGCTTACCTTATGTCATCATAATTTATTTTCGGAAATGATATTTATGTAATTTCGATGAGCGTTTAGTCATCAGAAATTGACAGATACTTAGATAGGCAGATGTTAGAATAAAAATTTATTAGACTCGCGTGTGTATTGTGATAATTTCAAAATCATCAATTTTGTTACAAATCAGTCATTCCATGAAACTAATTTAATGTGTTGTAAGTTACTAGAAACCAGTCCTTGCTTTGTACTAACTGCAAGTACAATAATAAGTTTTATATTTTGAAATTTTTTTTTTTTATATTAAAAGTGAACAATTGATTCCTTTGCCTAAATTGATAATATACAATAGATAGATTACTTGAAACTAAATTTCAAAATTATATTTGAGGAAACTTTGCTGCTCAAACATTTCCCACCAGAAATTCTAAAATACCCAAAGGATATTTCTTATTCAATATACAGAGCATTCTAGCGGTCAGTTACGTTCAACGAACTCCAGTGGCAGTGAAAAATATTTTCTTTCATTAATTTCAAGTTATTATTAAAGAATAAATCTTAATTAAACTTTATATTATGAAATCAATCGTTTGTGTAGACACTCGTATAAACATTCGGCAAAAAATTGACTAAATGACAGTGAAGACATTACCAAAATCCGTTGTGTGGTTTAGAAATTCTGCGTATCGGGTCGGACAGGAATTTCGATTTTTGCTTTATACTATGATTTATTGACACCTAAGGCATAACATTCATGTTTATATTTAGAAAATTATTGTTATGTCTTGTTTTTTTTTTTTGCGTTTCAGCCTTTTGTTTCCATTGAGTTGAGTGCACCATGGTGGAGGCTTCACTATTTACATAAGTCCTTAGTCTCTCTTTGGGGACTTAGCTGACTTTTTAATTATGTATGTCAACAACCGAATAGATAGCGAGATTGCGTACGAGATCGGAAGAAGCACCAACAGCTCTGAAATCTTTGATATATTGATAAAGGATAACGTTGACTGCATACCCATAAGCCACTACAAACTAATAATTCATTCAATTTGAATGGTAAGTAGAATAAATGGTAACATTTTTAGAGTCGGCGTGAACACCATCTACAATAGAATCTAGCAAGTGTAGGACAAGATCATTGGGGTGAGCGAGCTGCTTCAAATCAAATTTATCTATTTTGTTTTCGGAAATGATATTTAATTAGCAAAATAGATATTTGATTAAAAACATATTAGACGCATGTGTAACGTGATAATTACAATACATCAAACTATTGTCAACTATCCATTAATTGACTTTACTAAACTTGTAGTATAATTTTTTTTTTTTTTCGAAATCTGACATGTCTTTTCTTGAATGATAAAAGAACAAAACTTGTGTAGCTTTAACCATAAAAGATACAATAAATAAAAAATGATGACTAATAAAGTGACAACAATGAAACTGAATTCTAACAAATAAAACAAAATAAAATAAAATACCAAAAACGAAAAGATAGAAGAAAAAAAGCAACAACAAAAATTTCATTAGTAATTAAATTTTGCTAAAGTAATCATTGTCTCCCTCTCTCTCTCTCTATCTGTCTTTTTCCCTAAAAGAATACACTCTCTTAATAACCATTTCTCTCACAAGTTCGCTCAATCATTGACAACACTTTTTTTTATTGAAGTATGAAATTAAAGTTTGTTTTCATTTTATTTTCGTTGTGGTTACACTCAGAGAAATAAAGGCATTGCAAATTAATAAAACAAAATATTAATACACGTGACTCATTCATGTTTCATATAAAGTAATTTTTTATTGTTTTGTTTAATAGATTGCGAAATAGATAACAATTGCAGAGTGGCAGTGAGAGAGAGAGAATTGTAAAAATTTTTAGTATCATAAAGCAAAAAAATGGTAAAATTGGAAAATAAAACTTGAATGCCAATATGTGACTGAGAGACCTTAAAGTTATGAAAAATATAGCCAAATATCCATTTCGATTGGCTCCTCTGATTATCACATAATTTACCAATCTAACTTAAAGAGTTTGGATACCTTCAGATTTCATTCTAAATAGGAGATCGGTAATCCTAGGATGACAGACCCCTTGGGGGACAGAGCATTTTACTACAGGAAAATTGGATTGAAGTCTTTACGTAATGGAACATGTTTTTTTTATTTCTATTTTAATATTGAGTTCTTCCAGCGGGTACAATTAGCCAATAGTTATAGTGTCTTTAAACTATCCTTTTAAATGCTCAATCATAAAAAGTATTATTCTGATATCCTAGGGATATGCTAGATGCGTCACGTCATATTCAGTTAGACATAAAACACTTAATTAGACGATCTAATTACGAATGACGTGATTGACTCACTTGGTTAACTAACAAAATTCAATATTTTATTCAATCAAATTTAATCTAAAGAATACAATTACCATTTTATTTCAGAGACTACTACACTTTCATGGGTATTAAAATATAAAATATGTAGTATTACATGGATGGTAAATAAATGAAATCATCAGTTAAGTTGCTTTAATATTTAAACGGTATTTGAACACAATAAGAATTAATTAACAGTTAACGCATATAGGTAAAAATAGTTTTTAAGTAGACCATGACATTTATAAAGTCAAATAAATGGGTACACAAAAATCAGACCAGATTTGATGACTTTAAAAAATAATGTGAAAATTTGTAAGAATTGGGTCAAGTGAAATATACGATTAATTTTGTACTTTAGTTTCATTAAACGAATCATTTGGGTCAACCAAAAGGAAATAATAATTGGATTTTTTTTATCATTTAAATGACAAAGTATGGATCGACTATTGATGACGTTTGTAATGGAATTATGTATCTATCTAAATTCTTGACAATTTACCAATCGAGGTCTCAGTAGTAGTAATATTAATTAATTTCTTCAACCTTCCAAGTTCATGAAAATATCTGAATTATAGAAAAATTTCCGTAGACCAAAGTTCAGTAATCTTCATCAAACTGAAACTGTTTCTGCCATACTAAGATCTCGTTAATTCATTCATTTGTCTTCATCCGAAGTTGTCATCATAAGTATAAACATGTCTTTTAAATTCTAGTATGTATTCTTCAAAACTAAATTGACAAGAAAGCAAGGAGTGAGTCCCATACATGGTTCCATTTCCATAGCCTACTACAATTAACATCATGAGTTTTGGAAATCAGAATAGCGACAAGGCACTTGATAAAAATAAAATTAATTATTAATAATATACAAAATTAATACAATGAAGCTATTTTAGATTTTTTTTTGAATTGCAAAATGAAAGAATGGAAAGGGGATCTGTGTTTGAGAAGTATAATATACGTATCGGTTGGGTTTTTGGACAATCAATCAGAATATGATTGAGAGTTGAACTTTCAATGCAGGAACAAAAAGAGTCCAGTGGTGATGGGATGAACAAGTGTCCATGGGTTAGTCTGGCATAACCTAGGCAAAGCCTTAAAAATTTTATCGCGGAAGGCTGGAAGGAAGGTTTTATCTGGAAATTTATTATGATTGACAAGTTTGTACCAAAATTTGATGTTGCTTGATGTAATCCTGTGTGCTGGGATTTAAAGTGAGATTTTATGTATTTCAAAGTGTCTTGTGAGGAAAAAATCGGCGTTGCTAGAAGCAGGGAGAAGCAGCTTCTTTGGCTACTTTCTCAGCCATTTCTTTACCAACCATGAGGCAATGACTTGGGATCCAAACTAAAATTATATTTAAAAGGGTTGCGGATGAGAATATTTCTAATTTTATTTGCATAAAAATTATTTGAAGAAAAAGAGTCGCCAATTTAGCGCTATTATTTTTGGCAATTAATGCAGGTTCTAATATATGTAGCTACTATTTCTGCTGTAAAGATGGAGCCATGGACATCGTCTTCATGAGTGACGCAATAACTAAAATTATTGTCCGATTTAAAATCGTCTGTGTAAATGAAGGTAAAGTTACAAAGTTCTAATCGGTTGGGGTTGGTATCAGGTTTTAGAAAGTCATAAAGAGAACAGTTAATATATATATACCTTCATATAAGGTTCTGAGGATGAGGGTACATTATGAGTCGAAGGGAGAGAAATGATACTTTTAGGCTGTTGCAAATATAAATTATTCTATGAATATCAGAAAGCACCTTAGGATGTTTTTTAGAATTAGCTATTTTCCGGGCTAATAATACTAAAAAGGAATCCTTGCTTTGGATAATTTGGCACAGTTTAAGTCTTTTTCGAGATCCAATGTAAAAAAATCTGCCTCAAAATAGAGATTCTTAATTAGAGTAGTGCGAAAGGCACTAAAAAGACTATTACTTTTTATTTTATTCAATTGCAGTTTAATAATACTCACCTTATAAATTTGTACCTTTTGTAGAACCATTTCTGAATCCTTAAGGACACGCTCAACTTCATCGTAGACTTCACGTTCAGTTTCTGTGGGTGCAGCATTTTCGAAGTCAAGGAACACATCGTAGGATTTGGCAGCACAACAATTGGAATCATCTCGCGCCAACAAACTCAATAGTTTGCCCATTTTCTTGTATAATTCTTATTTTTTAAATTTATTACTTTTTCTACTACTATTCACTCAAGCACTTTTGCACTTTATGATTTGTTTGTTTTGTTTTGTTTTGTTTTTGTTTTCAATTTTACGCGTGTTAATAAAAGCTGAAAAAAGGGAATTGGTTTCTTAGTTTAAGTTTTGTAATGAAAATTACTCTGTATGCACATACTTATGTATTATGCTATACATGTGTGTGTAAACTACTATAGGGTGTTTAAACTTGTTATGTTTGCGGCCATTTTTTGTTTTTACAGGTATGTACTAGACTTAACTTCATAATTAAGTAAATACAATGGATCGCTTAAGAGAAATAAGAAAATGAGATTCATTGACTGTGAATGGATCTTGACATTAAGAGATGATTAGAAACATTTAGTGGAGTCAATTGAATTGATATTGATATTGATCCGAATCAAATGTTTTTTACTTAACAATAAAAATAAACTTTTCACACAATTATTTTTTTTAATGTAAAATTAAAAAAAAAAATACTTCAAATTTGGATGCCTTTTACAACAATATGCACTTGTTGAAATACAATACAATAACATAAACAATATAAACACTGCGAATTATAATTGTACAAAATTTTAATAAGCATCAGAAGAAGAAAAAATTCCCATCAAGGACAATTTAAAAAAAAAAATTCCCTTGAAGGCAGAGAGCCTTGTTTACTTGGCTAAAGTAAACAGATCGAAAACAACAAAACGAGTTCACCTCAAGCAGATGGAAACAAAAAGAAGTGACGACTGTGTGCTGGGCGTAGAAGTGTAGAAGTGGAATAAAGAGAAGTGAGAAGTATAGAATAGATAGATACTTGTTTTTAAAGAAGAACACAAAAATAGAGATGAAGATAAAGGCAAAAATAATAACGAAAAACGAAAAATTAAACACGCAGCAGGGTGGAAATGTTGTTTATATGTAGAAATGAAAAAAGAAAACAGAAACAAAATAAGGTTGAAACAATGCCGGCAAATGGAAAATATTCTTTACACACACACACACACACACAAACACAATGAATTTGAAAAAGGGAGGTAGAAACGCAGCTGCAACACTCAGTAACAGCAGCAAGCAGCAGACACTCTGATAATATCTAACTAAAGGAAGGCAAAGGGCAACAAGAATAACAATTTCTTTCTTTCTTGTGCATTTATTTGAGCAATTTGACTCTTGCAAAGAAGATTGCGTTGCTTTTGGCTGGTCGATTCGTTGCGTTGCGGGGGGTGGCAGGTAAAGAACATTAAAGCGATTGCATGCATATAGTAGCGCCGTCGATTAATGGCCTTGGTGGCTTGGGGGTTTATTTATTTAAAAAAAAAAAAAAGCAAAAAATTTTAAACAACAATCAACTTGGTAGCTTTAGCAGTAAAGATGAAAAACAAATTTTCACACGCCAAGCAGACGTACACATGGCATAAATGGCAGGCAGGCAGGCATGGAATGGAATCGGATGGAATACTCATTTTCCGCAATTTCCATTAATAATTGCAACATTTACAAAATATCAATAGTATGTGTGTGTGCACACAGAAAACTAGTATTTCCTATGCTAGATAAAGAAAGCTCTTTATCTGGAAATCCTTATCTTTTTGCATTTCTATAGAGTATTTTTCTGTTTTTTGCGCTTATCACTAGTGTTTTTATTCTTAAGTACACTAAATCAGACGGAGAAAAGGGTAAAGTTTCGTTGATTGCAATGCCAGAAGGGCAGGCGAAAAAGGAACGAACATATTCATTCGATATTCGATTAACATCTTTTTAACCAAAGGAATTTTGCTTCGCTATTCACAAACACGAAAAACAAGCATAGCGTAGCTTTAACACGATCCCGAGACTCTCCCTCGCAAACTCACTTTATGTTTCCCGTAATCACTTTGATAAATGTATGGTATGTACTATGTAAATGAAAATTCTTATTTTTATTTCTTTCTTTTGTGATGAGGATTTATTACAAACACATTGCTTCGCTTACAAAAAAAACCGCTCGCGCCAAATACAGAACCACTGGCCGACCAAACAAACAACTCACATTAGTTTTCAGCAAACGACCTGCGTGCCTAAGTGTGCTCTATCGAATAGTTAAAATTAACTGTAATTAATGAACTAAATTAAAAAATTCATTTATCAATATTATTTAAAACAATTTTCAAAATAAATTTTCAACTTTCGTAAATATGCCGACGGCCGAAAAAAGCGGCGCGCGTAAACTTGCCTCCGCTGAATGTCAATTCTTTACTATATAGCGAATATAAAAGTAGCGAGCAAGTCGAAAGTAGCGAGAGAGAGAGAGCGTCCGAGTTAAGAGCAAAAAACGAAAAATTAGCGAGTGGAAAGTATCGAGTAAGTCGAAAAGTAGCGAGTGATTGGCTTTTAGGCAATTCGGTGTGGTGCGGGTGACTTGAAATTGGAATTGAAACGGGTGGCTTTGAATGGATTCGGGTGTTACGCGGGTGAAAAGAATATTACTGAAAATGGAATTGAAATGATCTGTAGTTTTTCTGTTCGTGGGGGTGAGGCGGGTGACACTTTGCGTTATTATTATTATATTCTCTGTTCTCTCAGCTGCTCCCGCCGCATTTCTGTCTTCTCAATTTTGTTGAAGCGTCTGTTTTCACATTCCTTTTCATTCATATTTTTTGTTTTATATAAAATGAAATATTTTCAAAAGTTCTAGAAAATGTAATGCAGCGCACCTTAGGCTAAGAAGTAATTAGAAATGCCTTTTTTTTTATAAATTAGTTAGATATTTTCTTTTTTCAAATTTTAAAAATTAAATTAATTTAATTAAATTTTTATTAAGTTAAATTAATTTTTAATTTTTATTTGTAAAAAGAAATGCTAATAGAAATCTTGACAATTTACTATAATTTATATGAAATTCCTTTCAATTGAAGATTGTAAAAACACACTCACTATTCTTTAACTCATGACGTAAATGCATTTCACCCTACTCACAAGACAACATAGTCTCTGTTGTGTGTGTGTGTCATAAAAAATATGGTTAATAAAAACAAAAGCCACAACGTAAACTACAAAAAAAAAAACAAAATAACTGCAACACAAATCTACAATCCACCACTAGCGAAATACTTGAAAGAAGGCAAGAAAAAACGTCGGCGTCACTGCGGCGTAGCAAATAGCTCAAAAGCTTAAACGCCTCAAACGACTCGATCAAATCGGGCTCATTTACCACTTCTCATATTGCTTACAATGATTACAAAACTGTAAAGTTTAGAAAAAGAAAGTAGCGAGTACATAGTATTTTCTTAAACAAGATAGAACTAATGGGTGTGTTCACTGTACTGAGAGTGCGCAGTCCGGAATTTTCTTTTAAAGGCGCCCGGGCGTCCATTATTTAAATAATGATATGGAAAATTAAATCATTTTTGTAGTTAAGAAATGAAATTTACTTTATTTTTGTACACACGTTAATTTTTGATACTCAAAATTTTGATGATTTCAACTTTAACTTTTGCTGGCCTTAAATTTGGTATTTATTTAGCATCGGCCCTGAATAATTGCTTTATAATTTCATGTGTTCTCGCTCTAGGTGTTTCTGCCAATCAGTAAAAGACAAATTGGGCGAGTAGAATCGAAATGAACACATTATGACTCAAAAAGTAATGAATTTGCTGGAAAACTTGTTCGTTATCGCTTTCAATCTATTGTGGAAAACGATAAATTCATTATTTCTATTATTTTCCCTCACAATAGTAAACGAAACAACATGCACTTTTGTCATTATCATTATTTTGCTGTGTTTTTACAGTGATTAAAAAATAAATTACTTTGGCGATCAGATGAACAAGGTGATTATTTTCTACAACCACAGGGAAAATTGTGATAATTTAAGGGTTGTTTCTGTTAAAAAAGGTGACTAAAAATCAGATTATTCATCTTGATCCGGACCGGAGCTGCCAAATTGTAAACTTTTTGTTAAAATTTTAATAAAAAGGGGATGTATAACCCAAACAAAACGAAAAGCTGATTGCCAAAACATAATCACTGCAAACATCAGATTCAAAACTTTAATTTTTTAATCACTATCACAACACAATTCATATCCTTATATAAGTAGGGTGTACCCTCGAAAAAAAAAAATAAAAATTGCGTGTGTGCCACCCTACACGTGATAGAAGTGAAACTTCTTAAAAACAGACAAACAGAGACAACAAAGTCTGTCAGTATGTCTGTCGGTGCATGAGATACAGCTTAAAAAAAGCGTGACGATTTGTAATTTTTTTTTTTTAAATTGAGATAAGGGAGATTTCAAAACCGCCAAAAGCGATTTCACACCGTGATCTGCAATTGGATTGGAATTGGGTTGTCTTTGTTTTAGTCTAATTCTTTGAGTGAATCACAAATTAATGTGGTCATGCATTCCTGAGTTAACAAATGTTGCATTGGGGCAGTTATGGTCAAACTCAACACCATGCATTATATCGTGCGTTCCGTTGCTAGAATAATAGAATCGTATTGAACTCCACAGCTGATTTGCATCGAACACGTCTGCCGTCGAACCGCACGAGTTACCGCTTCACCCCACAAACGACCTTCACCAACAACGACAAAATCCAGACGCTGACTTTAGCAGTTGGAACAACTATCAAAATAAGCTGTTAACGGACCAAAACAAACAAAACAAAATACAACATACGATATTAGAATAAACAACGGACAAAAATAAACAAACAGAATACAACATAAACTGTTAACGGAAGAAAAAAAAAATTTTTTAAAGCTCAACCCAGCTTAGTTACATTTCAAAAATAAAAATCAGTTCATATTCACTTTTTATTACTTTATATTTCCCCAAGTGGAAATGTGTGGCGATGTTTTGACCATTAGTTTTACCTATCGCTGCATTTACGTAAGCAAACTGTCCAATCTATGGTATATATAGTTTTTGATCACGCGAATGCTTTAGGTAAAAAAATTTTCTTATACTTAAAACTTCATAATTTATTCATTTGAGTGAATCACGACAAATGGCATGACCATTTTTTTTGACTCAAAATGATGGTTCGATGACTTTCGCATCATATCAGAGATCCATACAGTCGATCTTCTCTCTCATCGAACACGTATGTTATCATGAGCGAGTTGCACTCAATACAGTGTTGCCATATGAAGTCCAGCCAATCTGGCGGCACTGAATCGTAAGTACCTTCGACACTGTTTTACTATATTTATTCAAATAATATTTTAATTATTTGTGCATCATTTATTTTTAGATATCAATTGACATTTATTTCAAAGGGAACCATTGCGATATTTGTGATTAATTTTTGTCTTATTCTTGGCCAATATATAAAATAATCAAACTTGCAAAACGAATTTTCTAGAACGAGATAGAATTAGATTGTTGTGATTGTCGTATGAGATGATTCCAATTTGAATGGCAATTCTCTACCATATGAGCTGCACGCATATATTTTTTGCAAGCAGAAAGAAAACTAGTGTCGATTGGAGTTATTATAATAAAAATTGAATAAAGTTTGCAAGCGGCTTTTTTTAAAACAGTAAATATAAACTGAAATGGCGAACGATAACATTAAATCGACATTGGATGATAACCAGAAAAAAGTGTTTGAGCTAATCGCAAAGAATGACACCAGCGGATTCAGACAAGTGGTGGCGCAGATAAAAGACGGAGTCAATTTCGTGGATGAAAATGGCATGACCCCACTGCAACATGCCTGCTGTAAGGGCAACAAAGAAGCTGTGCAACTGCTGCTGGACGTGGTACATTTTCCAATACATAATAATATCCCTGACAAAAAATATTCACGTGTTTGTTTTCTTGTTTTGGATCAATAGGGCGCTAACATTAACTACAATCAGCATGGCGCCGACTACACACCTTTGCACTTTGCTGCTCTTTCAGGGAATACAGAAGTTTGCCGTATGTTACTTGATGCCGGCATCAACCCGAACAGCATCAACAGCGTTTCCCGCACTGCTTCTCAGATGGCTGCATTTGTAGGCAACCATCCTTGTGTTGAGTGTATACAATTACATACCACGCAGCACACTGGAGTACTACACACAAGTCCATGGTCAGCAAAAGGAATCACACATTCCATGGGCACTATTGGGAGCCTTCCAAAGTTTTGTTATTGAAGTCAACTTGCATCCAGTTCGCATAGCTCTCAACCTGCAGGCGTTTGGTTTGCTCAAGAATTTGGCTGGTCTCCGTAAAGCGCTTGCATTAATGTGCGAAAAGGAAATGATGAAATCAAACGACATCAATGAACTGATGGCTTTTAAATTCCATTATCTTGGCTACATAGTGGCCGAGTTAATTCGTTGTGAGGATCAATTTAAGGCGCAACACAAACAGAAATCGGAAAGCGGTGACTTCATTGAGGTATTTGTCAAGCGCGTACTGAAAGAGAACAAGTTGGGTCATCTGGATTATGTAGAGTATACATTACGTGAATGCGTTCGGGATTTTCCATATCGAGAGTGTACAATTTTTCGTCAAATTGTTTCGCAATTAGGTTCCAAGATGCACTGCCAGCAGTGCAAGTCTTACGAAATGCCATCAATGGCCTCCGAGGATTTGTTGTAAGTCATTACACTTAGTTGTTTTTATTTTCATTAATTGCTTAACTGTGATTTACAGGACGAGTTATCGTATTGCAGTACATGCGGCAATGAGAAGCCCGACAAGAAATGCTCCAAATGTAAAGCCGTGCAGTATTGTGATCGTGAATGTCAACGTCTTCACTGGTTTATGCACAAAAAGAACTGCGCTCGTCTTTCATCCACCACCACTAATGCAAACTCGGCTTTGTCTACGCAACGTGAACCTATTGATACCACTGAACTACAGGCTGAGCTCTCAAAGTTGACCACAGCTACTACTGCCAATTAAACCAACCAACCAACTAACCAAACAAACAGAATATGGGCCCTAAATACAATTATCAAAATTATATAAAAAAAAAAACACAAAAATACATAACTTAAGTGATTATAGGGCGACGGAGATTCCATATAACAGATACATATAAGTACGAGTATGTACATATATTCCAAACCAAGATAGCCAAATAAAAAATACAATTTCTAAAGATCCAGTGAGCATTTGGATGTCGAAGGTTTATGGCAAAAATATTTGCTCCCAACTTGTTGACTCAAAATATTTTTAAAAGGAAATATTATCTACGTTTTATCGGATATCTAGAATATGTATATGTTTGTATGTAAAAAGATTAGATATTAAAACATAAAATTCAAATGAAATAAACAATTTAAATAATTTTTGGATCAATGAGTAGAATTACTATAAATAAATCTTAATTATTGAAATCTATGTGGAGGTCCAAGACATGGAACTCTTTTAGATGCGTGGCTCCAGTACTGATGCCTAACAAACATTGCTAGGCTTCTGGTACTCGCATTGTTATGCAACTTGTTGATGGATCTATCTGACATTTTTCTTCTTTCATGCCTAACGAAATGCACTTTCCGGGCTTTGTAAATAGTTCCAGAATGGTATCCAAAGGAAGTGGTAGAAAGGCATTCATTATTGTGCACTCAGGTTAGCTTGAACTAATTAAAACCACGAGTGTTTATATTTGTCAGACAAAAATATATCATTTACTCCTAACGCCAAAATGCATTTAATTATTTTTTGAATGATATGTTTAACAAGATTGAAAAAATATTTCATGCAAAACTTCATTTTTACGAAAGTATCAATAATAATTACAATATAGCTTCCTCCCTTAGACGTTGTAGTACGATTAGGTCGTGTTGGTGAACATTCGCCCTTTCATTTCATTTGCGGACGCGTCATCTATAAAATTATCTTCATTACAATTCTGATGGGAAGGTTTTTCTTGCAACAGTTTCCTGAAGCCAACAGTCACGAAAGAGATAAGTAGGCACATCACAAGGCACAACGAAGGCTCAACTTGGCCATAAGTCTTCTCGACATCTTTCGAACAACGGGGCAGCTCACGTTTTGTATTATCCAACTGAAATTTCGATACTATAAGTGTCAAGATCCTAGGGCTACTGGATCGCACCTATACAAATATTTCAGTGTTGAAATGCAGTATGAATACTGAACTCCCCCCTAAACTTACATAATTCAAATCAATAATGAATGTAATATGTATTTCTTTATTTTCAATCACAGGAGCGTAGCAAAAACGTAAATATGGCACAGATCTCCAAGGACGACCGTAGAGTCGAAGTCGTATAGTCTCATTTGAATAAAATTTTCTAGTGAAGTTGATTTCTTATGAAATTTTGTATAGATAATTAATTTATTAATTATTATTAATAAGTTTTTGCAATATTAAATCGTTTTTCGCATCAAAAGTTAGCAATACAGCAAACAAATGGAAAGAAATAAGTCCAGCTGAGAGGGAAAAATATCTTAAAATAAATACATAATATTTTTAAGAAGTCTATCTGCCCTAATGAAATTCGAAATATCTTGAAAAAGTCGTTTGTATCATGGTCATAGAGATAAACGAATATTACTTAGAGCTGTTGGTCAGATTCGACATTGACCGCAACTACCCCATCCGGCGTATTCTCCAAATTTAGTCGTTTGCAAGTATTTCCTTTTTTCATACTTGAAGAAATGGCTCGGCGTTAAGAGATTTGGGTCGAATGAAGAGAATATCTCTGAAACAAACGCCTATTTTGAGGCCCTTGAGAAAACATATTATTTGGAAGGGATACAAAAATTGGAACATTGCTGGACTAAATGTATCGAGCTAAAAAAAGATTAATATGAAAAATAAATAGAAAATTACGGAAAAAAAAAATTGTTTTTCTATCTTTTTCTAAAGACTTATTTATCGACCCTCGTATCATTAGCAAATTAGCAATAATGCATTGCTTTCGCCAAGGAGCATTAAAAAACGTCGAGAGTTTTGAAAAATGAGAACAAGATTTACATGTTTGGTATCAAAGGTCGTGGGATTATTTGAAGAATAATCGATTGCCGCTCTATAAGAAGAACTTGGAGTCCAAGATGGTGGTACAAAAAGGTGAATAGTTAGCAAAAGTGTAGGACGAATGGAATTCATTAAATCTACAATACAATGGAGAAACTGATGTATCTCAATGTTTTAAAAACTAATTTAAAACAAAGTGACGATGTATTAGATTTACCTAATGACTTCTATGTCCAACAAGACAATGTCGGATATGGTTCATATAATGATGCTTTGGTTGATTTGCAACGCTATAATGAAATGATTGAAACAAACTGACATTTTTGAACTGTCAAAGACGTTAGGAACAGTGATGATTTCTCGTTTCTTGACAATAGAGTTGTCAAGTTGCATTTTTTCTTGAAATTGGAGTAGTCAAGTTAAATTATTTCTTGAAAATAGAGTTGTCAAGCCAGGCTCTCGTTAATTTCGTTCATTCATTCATTTTGCCGTTCTATTTTTTTCTAAACAAAAAATTAATGTAAATATGTTAATTTAAACGTGCAAGCCGCGTTTGTTGTCTTGGTTGCCAGTGTCTTGTGTTATTCTACTATGTGCTGCAAAACGTAATAACTGCGCGCGTGTTTATTTCTCCCCGACTGTTTTCTACTGTTGTGCTCGGGTGCATGCTGCCGCTGTTGCTGGCGACAACTACACTTCTCCACTTTTATTATTCATGTACCAGCACAAATAATATTGTATAATTTTCTTGCTCGGTTACTAAATTCCACTGTATTAGGGGCAAGTGCAGCACAATGGAGCGCCGTGTTAAATTGAAAACTATAAATCCGCATATAACGTGTAAGATTTGTGGTGGCTATTTTATTGATGCCACCACAGTGACAGAGTGTCTGCATACATGTGAGTTGGCAGTGTCCATAAAGACAAATTGATTGGGTTCTTATTTGTAATATGTTTGCAATTGCAGTTTGTAAAAGTTGTTTAGTTAAGCATCTGGAGGAAAAGAAAACTTGTCCCACCTGTGACAATGTCATACATCAATCACATCCGCTGCAGTATATCAGTTTTGATCGTACTATGCAAGATATTGTCTATAAATTGGTTCCCAATTTACAAGAAGGTAAGTGTACATCGTCAAAGTTGAAACAAACGAATTTATTGTTTATGGGATTGCATTTCAGACGAATCACGTCGCGAGCGTGACTTCTACAAGAGTCGCAACATGCCCTGCCCGAAAGACATCACGCAAAATCATGATGATGACAACGAAAAGGTGTTGGATGCACATGCTGAATCCGATTTCCATCGGTTGGACGAACAAGTGAACGTGTGTCTTGAATGCATCAGTAATAATTTTAAGAATCTCCAACGGCGGTTCATACGCTGTAGTTCACAAGCAACTATCACACATCTGAAAAAGCTCGTGGCCAAAAAAATACTCAATGGCATTGAAAAGTATAGAGAGGTAAGAGTGTCATGTGACTAGATGTATATAATTTGGCTTCATTTTGATTCCTGATTTTTATTATGTGCATTAATACAGATCGACATATTGTGCAATGAAGAACTGCTAGGTAAGGATCACACGCTCAAGTTTGTTTATGTGACACGGTGGCGTTTTCGAGATCCTCCCTTGCGCCTCCAATTTCGCCCGCGCGTAGAGCTTTAACGTGCAATTGCAATATAAAATATATAATATCATGTATGTAAGCAGCAGCACTAGCATGTTTGCTTTTATGTAGCTAATAAGGCAGGCAGTAGACAGATCGACCGGGCGGCAGACATCAGGCACATGCAACATAATTAAGTACTAGAGCAATGTGTAGTAATTTTATACTGTAGAGCAAAAATATTCCATAAGACAAAAGATTTTTATTTATTGACGATATTTACTAGCAAGTCTAAGATATAGTACTAAATCAATAGTAAAAAAAAAAGAACAAGAGAAATATTTATGTACATATACTCGTATGCATAAAAATATCAGTGTAAATAGGCATAAATAAGAATTGTAAATTCCTCAAAGATTCTTCGTTCAACAAAAGTTGTTTATACTTACATACCCCAAGTATGTGAACTAAGTTTCGTTAGTGACAATATTTTTTTTTTTTTTTTATCCCTGTGTATACATATGTAATAAAAGATTTATACACATACACACACACACATAATGATAGAGCACAGAAGTTTGTACATAGCAGAGTCAAATATATGTATTTTAATTTATAAAAACAACTGAAGAAAAGAATGTCTTTCGTTTTATCTGCACTGCTGTTACAGGTTGGTTGGCATACAATTTGAAATAATTATAACACACTGGAAGGATTCAATGTAAAAAGGTACAGTGTACATGCATGATATGCAACAACAAGAGACAACATTCCTTCTAGCGACGCTCAGGCAAAAGAGTTCTTCTGGTTATGAAGTAAGTTTGAAAAGAACGAGTCTTAACCCTTATGTCCATCTGAGTTCATATTCCAATACAATAAATAACTGGATAGTAATTTGAGATACAACGAATAGAAGTTATTAACAGTCGATCACTTCATAACTTCAGTTGTGATGTTTGTGAAGGTAACTTGAATTTCTCATATATTTGTATTATGCTCTTGTGGTTATTGAAAGCAATACAATAAATAACTGGATAGTAATTTGAGATACAACGAATAGAAGTTATTAACAGTCGATCACTTCATAACTTCAGTTGTGAATGTTTGTGAAGGTAACTTGAATTTCTCATATATTTGTATTATGCTCTTGTGGTTATTGAAAGCACAAGCAGGCTGCAAATAGAGTTAGGCATCAAAGAAATGGGGGAATGGAAAGGTGTGCTGCGGTCTCTATCGGACTTAATCAAAAGTCTATGAGGATCAGTTGAGTTGATGTAATGGTATTGTACACACTGTGACTTGACCCTAACTGAAGTAAGGTGGTCTGTGTTTTGCTAAAAAGTCTCATTTCGATTTCATATACAGGTGTAGGCCAACAACATTATGGTGGGTAACAAATGCATTGTCAACTGCCCTCGGATGCAACTCTTCATATCCCGTGATAATAATGACTTATATCACGGGGTACTCACAAGCAACCGCGTGTTCTCCCCGCAATCAATCGGCCAAGTTGGCTAAGTTATTACAATTAAAAGATACAGAAATATATTTCGGTATTGGTAAAGTACATTTATCAATCACACAGTAAAAAATACTCATAGGATTTGGTGATACATATTTGTTACCAAAATGTCATTGACATTAGAACTCGATCAGATGCAGTCATGCACTATTATAACGCCGGCTGATTCATTCGCCTGGGCCAAATATGTTATGAATCAGAGAATAAACAAATTGTGGTCATGTTTTTTTAATTTAAAAAGATTAAAAGTTTCATTTATTAATTAAGCAGTAAAAGGATGGATACAAAATTTAAATAAGGAAATGTTTATGTTATTTATTAAAATTTACTGGAACGTTGATACTTTCATTCTCCATTCGAACCTTTAAAACAGATAGAAAATTAAAAAGCGATAATAAATAAAAAATAAATACAGAACTCACCATGATAAAAATTTTCTTTTTGAGAGCATCATGTATACGTTCTGGCACAGCGTGCACTTCAACTTCTAATTGGCCACCATCGGGTGCTACATAGCCATCACTAGGAGTAAAACGCAGTAGATTGGGAATACTACTCGCAATTTCGCAATATTGTTTTGACTTGTAGGAGTTCTTGATGATAAGTGAAGTTACGTTAAATTCCGGATTGTTGACACTGAACGTAAGCGCCAATGGCTTAACAGACCAGCTGCCCTCGTCTTCGGCATTCGGTAAAACAGTAGTATCCAATTCCAATAGCTCATCAACTGGATCCAAAGGATACCCATGTGTGGAGGTCGGTGAATTCGCCATACATATTGTCCGGAATAGAACAGTTTCATCTGCCTCCGGAAAGAAGATTGACGAAGCCTCATCGGATTCATCACAGTCGCGATTAAGTGTTAACGACACATCGTGTATGCGAACTGTTGTTATCAAATCCATTAAAAACTCAGGCAGCTCCTTCAATCTCGAAAGATCGCGTAACTGCTGCTCTTTTGGGAATGTGCACCATAAATTGTCCAGCATAGCTGATGTTAGTTTGCTTCGTTCCTCGTTTGTCATCCGTTGCATAAGTGATCGCATGCGCTGACGATTTGGTTCGTCGCCACAGATTACACGCAGATTAGCAAGCGTGACCACATGCTTGTTTTTCTTAACAATATTTTTTATATCGTCACGATTTGGCTTGAATGTAATGTCTACAAGGACTTCATTCCCGGCTGGTATTATAACTTTGCTGGGCTGCACTTCGAAGGCATCCGAGAGCCGTGGCTTCATGTGTATTGTTGAATCGACGGTGATATTAGCAAAGGCAGTCAATGGACCCTTGTTATAAATGGTAAACTGGGTCATTAGTCCGCCTGATGGTAGTTCGCATACATCGCCCATTGGTAGAAAACTGGAGCCGACTGGACCCTTCAGCAGCCCATGTACCATAATATTTGCATTGCCACCGTATCCATAAAGCGGTATGTCAAGCAATGAAATATTTGAATTGGTCGAGTCCAGTGGTGAGTAGAATGAGAGCATACCGACAGCAGCGCCACTAACCGTCGGACAGAAGTTTATAACAATCGTACGACATTCTTGTGATTGCAATGTAAGCGTATTGCTCCCCGAGTTGATTAACTGGAAACCGGGTCCGTGTATAGCAATTCGCACAACAAGTCGTTTATTGCTTGTATTCTTCACTTGCATTGTTTTGCGTACATCCGTACGAAGTTTTGTGCTGCCCCAGCAAAGTTGTAGCTGGGTAACTTTTAGAGGAATAGTCTTACCATCGCGATGACTAAATTCACTTGAATTAGAGCAACGCGAGATGCTGCGGCCTTTACGCGTAGTAGGAACCGAATTACTCGAAGTCTCGCTTGCAGCTGGTGATGTACTAACTTTACGAACGCAGGCTGGTACCTGCAGTAATCGTCGCTCAGAGTTTGTTGTGCTGTCGAGTAAAGGAGATGACGACGATAGGCAGCTGCTTGGCGATGAAAGTGGCGAGATTATAAGCTGATCACGTCTAACGCTATTCTGTATAAGGTTATTAGAAGCATTATTGGATTGGTTCGGTGATAAGACACAACCGCAATTAGTCGAGGACAGTACTGGTGGCTCACAGCCATCAAGACGAGTTGAGCTTAGTGATTTCGGTTGACTTGTGATTTTCGTATTGGAAGGGTTATGGGTTATTTGCTTCTTCTTCATGGGTAATATATCATCGGGCTTGAGAGTTTCATTCGCTGGACTAATGGCATTTGGGGATTTGGTTCGTCGTATTTGTCGATTTGGCGGTTTAATAGGAGTAGATGGCCATTCGTCGATATCGGCATCATGATCCGTGCTATTGCTTTGCGTAATTTTAAATTTAGGCGGTTGTGCTGTCACGTCCATAAGTGGACTAAGTGGTGTTCTGGCAGCGGATATACTTTGCTGTAGTTGGCGAAAATCTGTCAAATTCAATATGGACTCACTGAAACTCACAGTATCTGTTTTATTGTTGTTTATTAGAGGTTCAGTATTTTCCTTATTTTGAATTGATTTGTAATCAACTATTTTGTCAATAACTTCAGTTGCAGAAGTATCCGAATCCAAGTTCATATTACCTTAATAAAGGTAACAAATTAACATAAGTTCATTAAAAAATTAATTGACAACTTACGTAAAATGCGATCAATGGCAGTCAAACTAAGTAAGTATGAGTTGTCGTCTTTCATTTCAGTTGATTCTTGCTGTTGGCGATTTCCAAGTGTATTTTTTGTTAGCATTTTGGCATCCTCCTTGCTACTTGGCACAACTTTTGTATAAGTTTTATTGTCAGGTTTCGGTGTGGTATTATCACTGAGTGCGGTGCCACTGCTATCGTCATTTCTGTTATCCTCAATATCATTATCTACTAGTGACGAGGGCATTCGAAATTTGTCTGGACTATCTGCACCGGAAAATTGAATAAGACTATCCGAACGTTTCTTAAAGAAACTACCAACCGAGAAATTCGGATCTCCCGCTATCATGGAACTGTAATGAGAAACAAATTTAGAAACCTTTTGGCATTTAACAGAATGAACTAATATGTCAATCTATGTACTTTGTTACAGATGTTTCTATGTCTTCCTTTGTTTTTGGTGCTGCTACCCTTTCTTTTGCTTGATTACTTAATGTTGCAGTGGGTATAGCAGCGAATTCCTCTGCCCAAGATATTTCGTCCATTATCATCTTGGATTGCATTAATTCAGCTGGAGCAAATTCAGCAGCCGAGCTGAAATTGCTTTCATCAAACTGCTGTTGCGCTGCATCCATGCTAAATAAAAATCCATTGCCGCTATGGGTGCTAACGATAGTCGAGTGCGACAAATCTGCTGTGCGCGGCAGGCTACGCGAATTACTAAAAGTATCGAAAGTACTTTGGCTATGATTGTGCGCGAAACCATTCAGGTCATCACCATCACCACCACTGGGGACCATCACTTTTTTTGATAGTTTTCGAGCTTTTTCAGCAAATGATGTAGCAAGTATCTCACTTACGGAAATAACGCGCTTTGATTCATTCGATGCACTCGACAAACGTGTTGCGGAATCATAAGTCTTGAAGACATTATTGTATAGAGTTGAACGTCCCGTCATTTCAGCGGGTTCAAAAGAGATTTTATTATCTTTGGGCGGAGCAGGTGTATTTGAGACAGAGCCTCCGCTACTGTTTAGATTGATGGTTTCATCTGTTATTAAATCAGATATGTTGATGCTTTCAGATGCCTTTTGGCGTCGTACAATAAGATCAGGTCGTTCAACTGTTTGTAAACAACATATATCTTATCTTAGGCAAATATTTGATATGAAAACTTTTTTACATACACAATGTGCTGGTGCATCCAACTTGCGCAGTTGTTTGTTTCGCTTGGCTTCTGCGCGGCTTCTCCAGAGTTTCCATAGCTTTTAAGCGCTCAGCCTGCATTCGAGGGATAAAAAAGCCTTGTTATTTTTATTTTATAAGAATATAGTTCAAATAAGTTACATTAAGACGCTCACTAACACGTCTGGTGCCAGCGCCGCTGACGCTGTTTGACATACTCGATAGTTCGCCAAAAACTACAACAAATATAAATTGATTATAATTTTGAAGCATTGAAAGGAAAGGACTCACTCAACACTCTACCTTTCAAATTATCTAAACTTAAAATGCCTAATGAATTTTCATCAAAATCTTCTTGGCTAATCCTCGGAGTTTGTGCCATCTGTGATTAATTGTAAATGTATGTATGTATGTGTATGTTTTTGACTCTTAAATTATAAGAGTTTGCAATTAAAATTCCGCCAGATTTTCCAATTGTTTGAAAATGGAGGCAAAATACAAGAACGGCGCTGCCAACTTGCTTCAAAAATATTTGTTTTCTCTTTTATTTCAAAAGTTTAATGTTGAAAACATATAAAATTGAAACTTACATATAAAATATTTCTAATTGACCATCTAGTATCAATATTAATTTGTTATAATAATTAAAATAATTATAGTAGCATAGTAGACTACTTTTATTTTCATTCCTTCCATGCTATTACTCACTCAGTAGCCCTGGTAAATCTCAGCAGCCCTTGTAAATCAAATTCTTAATGTCACATTCTTTACATGAGAAATTTAAATAATTTAAGAGCGTGTGTAAATGAGCGCAGCTGGAGCGCTGTGTAATTTGTATATTTTCTGATTATTAAAATACGACGACGTAAATAAAATACTTTGTACGAACGCGGTTTTAATACGCCACAAAACTAACTAAAATGAAAAACGCTTTAGAACAAATTCTTCGAAATCTTTGTGCGACGGACACGGAAACTATTAAAAAGGTAGGAGATCTAAAACGGTGAAAAAGCACGTGAAAAAAGTTTTTGCATTTCTTTTTGTATTTCATTTCATTCATTCCGCTTTGTTACCTTATTTCTTGCCAATTTGGCGCGTCCGCCGGCTAGATAGCGGATGCACTTAGTGTACTTGTTTGCTTCGCGGTTATGGTATCATAATCAGCTTTCAACAGTAATTCTTCATTTCTTGCAAATTCTACTTTTGCCGGAAGTCAACATGAAAAAATTCTTTTAATTAAACAATGGGGTTTTTTTTATTAAGCACTTTTGTGTGTTTGTGTGTGTGTGCCAACTTAATTTCTGGTTGCTATGCGCGGGTTTTTGATTCCGTTGTCTTCTATTCGCGTTCAAATTTCATACACATATTTGCCACATGTTTGCCGCCTATTACATCGATACATATACATATATATATATAATTAATATACACAATAGAATCCATTAGTATTTGTGTTCAAATTATGTACTGAATTTTTGTGGTGCTTTTTATGTCTTTCGTGGGGATGATGACATCAATCCATTTATTAATCTCTATGCTTCTCTACATTTCAATCAGAAATGTATCAACACAAAAACAAGGTCGGCTTTTTTACCATCCCATTTTTTTGTAACGAATTTCTTCAATCGTAGCCAGCCACCTCTATCGGTGGAAGCCATAAGTAATTGGGAGTCAACTGGGTCGGTTTATTAGGTCAGTTGAAAAGGTGAACCGTATTGTGAGAACAAGCACCACAGTTCGGACAGCGGTTGTTGTCAGAGAGACATATATGTTCCCTGTAGCACTGGAAAATAAGAGACCAGCCAGAGTACAACGAAGACGTCTTATTTCGCTGTCAGGTGGAAGACTGCCCAGTACACAACACTATTCTGGTGTGATTCTATTGCAATTTTAACTGCACTCCGAAAATTTTTGGGCGGGAATAGTAGGAAACCCTTAAGCCCTCAACAAAAATGTACAAATTGACCTTAACTTGCTTAGTCCAGAGGATGTTGATTTGGACGGTGAGAGCTTAAATTGGCCGCAAACTTTGATCATAACCACCTGACCTGACGCCTGGAGGTGGTAATAGCATCTCGGACATGTATAGCTTAAAACCCATTTTGAGCTTTCTGAGCATTGACGTCATACCTCTGAACTCAACAAGTGCCTGCCTTTCTACCATGTAGGTAGTTTCTTAGACAACGTTTGGTGTTTGCGCTTAGTGTACTTGTAGCGGGATCCGCTCTATTGCAGTGCGTTTTTTGCGTGCTCTAAACTCAAATTGGTGTTGAGGAATTACTTTTTTCACATGAACAGTAGCCATTATTTCTTGTGAAAGCAATTTTTCAAAGAGTTTCGAAAGCACTGGCAACAAACTAATTGGCCTACAGAGATTGGTAGCTGGGCTTCATCATTTTGATTTGTAATAGTAGAGAAGTAGCGTTAAGCATGTGATTGGGTATTAGGATCATATTTTACCATTGTGGCGTAATTTCATCATGACCAGTCGAATACATGCGGTTACGGAAGATGGGCTTCTTCGAGCACACATCCTTTTAGAAAGTCGGTGTGTGCCCAATCTCCATTCCCCCAGTCGAATTAGTATAGTTTTGTTTAAGTATGCTTAAAGTTTTCTAGTCTACATGGGGACTATGTCAATTATTGGTGCGATTGGTCCAATTTCAATATTTTTTGTTTTAAACATTATCTGTGTAGGATAATAATGATAGACTAAACTCAATTGGTCATCGTAGTTACGCTATCAATAGCAGCGCATGAATTGAATTCTAAGAGGAACGATATTATTCTCTATTAAAGATTCCAATGCAGTCGTTCTACAGATCGTATACATACGTGTGCAAATAAAGCCATCAGATTTTGTATCAAAATTGAAGTGTGAAGCAGTAATTCAGAAGTTTATGTTAGAACCTCTTTGAATAGTCGGTTTTTGTGCTGCGGCTTCCAGTGGTTAGATTTGAGCGCTGATGTGTTCATGTTAATAAATGCACGTGTTTACTTTCTGTCATAAGGTTTGTGGTGGCATTCCCATGCTCTTTACGATGCTTTGCACAAATCTGAGAACATTTAACATAAATATTTAATTTCCAAATGAGATTGGCTCAATCTTTGCGTGCAGCATGCGCTAGATGGTTGGGCGTCAGGCTGCTCTTGTTAGGTCTACGTATTTAACTTTTTAATTACTAATAATTTGATATCTGATTTGTCCAGGCAACTGCTGATCTGAACGAAGCCTATAAGAATGAAAATACAGTAATGTTGCTCTGTGAAATTACTGTCTCATGCCCGGAACCTCAGATACGTCAATATGCAGCAGTGCTCTTGAGTAAGCGTCTAGGCAAACTACGTATTTGGCGGATGATAAAACAAGAACAGCAAGAAGCGTAAGCAAGCAAAATCCCTTTGACTATAACATAGAATCTTATTATCGTTATGTATTCCGTTTATTCTTTCAATAGAATTAAAGCTGGCATGCTCACGGCAGTAGTACAGGAGCAGGAGAAATCTGTACGCAATGCAATTGTTAGGTTTATTGGAGTTTTAATGCGCCACAACTTCAATGACAGCAGTTGGGTTGCAGACTTATTGCAATTCGTGTACAGCCACTGCAGATCATCGGATCCTATTAAGGCTGAATTGGGATCATCTATATTCGCTAAGTTGGCTGATACATCGCCCGATCAATTTGTGTCGCATATGGAATCCATCACAACTATGTTCATGGAAGCATTGCAAGCAACTGAGAGACCAACAACATGGCTACACCTGTTATCGCTAACATTATAGTTGGAATGAATTATCTTATCCCATTTCTTCCGGGTCATACAGCCTCTGAACACACATTGATAAAGTTAATGCCACTAATTGTGAAAGCAATGCGTGAATTCGCATATAGCCCTATGACAGATCAGTTTACGAACGCATTTGATATATTTCATAATATTGTGGAACACTCTCCAAAGTTGTTGAATGGTAACTTGAAGCAAATTGTTGAATTCTGCTTGGAGATTGCGAATAACAAACAGTTAGATCATACTGTACGAACTCAGGGAATCGTATACATTGGATCTTTGATGCGCATTAAGAAGAAGTTAATTGTAAAGCAAAAATTAATTCATCCAATTTTAGTGGTTATATTTGAATTGATGGCTGATGATAGTTCAGCTGATTCTGACAATGAGGGTGAGTAAAAAAAAAAAAATCCCTTCTGAAATATGTTGAGTACATAGTAGTATGTTGTGTGATTTAATTATAATTTGTATTTCTAGATGATTACGATTACTTTGGTGATGATAACGGGTCGTGTTTGGTAACTTCCGCATCACAAACACTGGACTTGATTTCGCTTAATATAGCTCCCGATAAGTTTATACCACCGTTGTTGCTTCTTCTGGAGCCTGCACTCCAAAGCCAGATCCATACAAGCGCCGTGCTGGTTTCCTTTGTATGGCAGTCATCTCCGAGGGTTGTTCCGAAGCTGTGAGCAGTAGATATCTACAGACTATGTTGAACATAATTAAAGTTGGCATCGCTGATAAATCGTCATTGGTGCGCAGCGCTTCATTCTTTGCTCTGGGTCAATTTGCGGAACATTTACAGCCAGAAATATCGAAATATACGCACGAAATTCTTCCCGTGCTCTTTGAATTTCTACAGCATTTTTGTGCAGAAACTAATGTAAGTCCTTGTTTAGTGTTTGGTTAAATGTTGTTGTTCTTATGATGAACGTCTTGTTAACTACAAACTTTATCATTGCTTTCCTCTTCTTTTTTTTTTTAAATCTTAATCTCGTCCTATATTTTGTGTTTTTTTCAAATACATTTATGCTGCGGCTGCTGATCTTGATTATTTCTTCTATCTACAATCTATCATTTGATTGCAGTTTGCTTTTTCATTTCATTTGATTGGCTGTGAAAAAGTCAAAAGTTGCCAATTTATCTCTATAACTTTTGTTTTGTCATTTTAGATTCAAATAAATGAACCGAAGCACATAAATCGTATGTTTTATGCATTGGAGACATTTTGTGAGAATTTGGAAGATGGAATGTTAGTGCCACATTTACCTATGTTAATGGATCGGTTAGTATGAAGAATTCATGATACATAAATATCAAATTGAAGTGGTTTTTTTGATAATTAATTTTATTGCAGTTTATGTGAAGCAATGAATACAAAAAATACCCCAGAGTTACGCGAACTAGCATTGTCCTCTATTACTGCTGTGGTTACTGCTGCCAAGGAACACATTATACCTTATTTCCAACAACTAGTTACTATTTTGCAAGTATATCTTGTAAACAACGTTGATGATAATCTCATGTCGTTACGCACTCAAGCAATTGACACATTGGCTGCACTTGTACGTTCTGTTGGCAAGGAGCATTTCTTCCCACTTGCCGAAGAGACCATGGTTTTCTGTTTACAAGTACTCGAGACAACTCATGATCCAGATGTTCGACGTGCTATCTATAACTTAATAGGGTCTTTGGCAAGAATTGTGAATGAAGGCATGGCCCCAGTCTTCCCTAAAATAATGGATCGTATCATAGATTCTGTGATAACATTGGAAGAAGTTATGCCGAATTTTGGGGAGCAATCCCCAACGGCGAATAACACACAATTTGATTTACCTACTTTTAATGAGGATGATATTGATATTGAGGATACTGATGATGAAGACGATGATGACAATATTCTTGGCTATAATGTGAGTAATGAATATATTAGTGAAAAGGAAGAAGCTATCCTTTGTCTGAAAGAATTTTGCGAAAAATGCGGCACAGCCTTCAATCCTTACATGCAAAGGGCTTTCGAGAATGTTTACAAGATGATTGATCATCCACAAGACTGCATACGTATGACGTCGATGACTGCGTTGAGCACATTTATTATTTCTTTACATAAGCAAAAAGATGAAAATGCTGTGCAGAGTGCCATGAAAATTCTTTTGCCAAAACTAATGAAAATGTGTCGCGAAGATGATGAGCTATCTGTGGTGACACACATATTTGATACATTAAGCGAGATTATGCTCGAGATACATGAGGCTGCAGTCCCAATGGAAGAATACCATGATCGATTGTATTCAATTATATGTGATGCTTTGAACAGAAAACCGCATGCCAGTTTGATGATGAAACGCTGGCTAATGAAGAGGAAGATGAATTCGATGATGAAAGTGAAACACACGAGATGTTAATACAAGCAGCTGGAAATTTACTGTCACCTTTTGGTTCGACCATGAGCCCGCAACGCTTTGCTATGTACTTTGGACGAATCCATCCTTTCTTTTTGAAAAAATTGGTAAGTTCCAGTATTTCTGTTCTTTATTACAAATCTATATATGCTTTATATTGTTTTGATGCGAATTTCCAGAAAAAGACTAAAAAACATGAAGATCATGCTGATATCCGTTCTTTTGTATATGGTGCGATTGCTGAATGCTTTGAATCCTTAAGCACGTACACTTCTACGTACTTTGATATGTTCTGTCCAATTTTTATAGCTGGGCTATCTGACACTGATGCAAAGGTACGTCAAAATGCATGTTTTGGCTTAGGCGAACTTGTCTTTTACTCGGAACAAAAGTCATATGCGTGAGTATTTGTTGATTCACAAAATTTTATTATAATGGACTGTGCAAATGGAATCTAAACAAAAATTTTATAATATAGATCATACCCCGTCATCTTGCAAGCTCTTTCTGAATTGATATCAAAGGAATCAGAAGCTGCTGCTTTGGACAACATTTGCGGTGCTGTAGCTCGCTTAATACTGACCAACTACAGACTAGTGCCGTTGCAGAATGTAATGCCAGTATTTTTTGCCAATTTGCCAATGCGTGAGGATTTTAGTGAAAACGAGACCATAATTAGAGTCTTCAAATTACTCTTTATCCAAGCTAAAGAATGCTTCAATAATTATGTTGACCAAATCTTAAACATAACATTGCAAGTTCTAATAAAGAAAGAGTATGATGAAGCCGATATTGTGCCAGAAGCTGTGGAACTCGTGAAAAACATACGCGATGGATATTACGATAAGTTTCACTCTATAGCAAACGCCTCTCCCGATATCAGTGCTTTTGTACAGAGCATTTTGTAAGCATCAATCCATCTATATTCTTTACTGCTATACTCGTATGCTTGTTAGGATATCAAATTGTTACACTCTCGCCACACATCACCTCACCTCTTTACAAATTTCTTCAAAGAAAACAACTTTTAACATTTCTCTCTATATACTTATTTTTATATGCACAGGATGTGGTACGGGTAAAGCAAGTATTACCACTTTCTTTGTATCTTTTAACCAGCAAATGAAATGTGTCACAAAAAGCAAAAGGAGAATTGGAAGCAAAGATTGGAAGTGTTTATTAGATGTGTGTTTGTTAGTCGTAGGCCCTTTACTCATTTCGCAAAATATTTGTATAAAATCAAGAATTTATCCGCACTTGAATCACTCATTGCGGCTGTGATCAATACCATACCCAATGAACTGTATCGCTCAACGAAACGTTTTATTTTGAAAAAAAAATTCTTTATTTTTTCTCATTTGATTAGCAACACAACATTTATCTTTTCAGTGTGATACACGTTCTGTTTTCATAATCTAAATTTAAAATTTAATTTTATGTGAAAGAAATTTTGTTGTGAAGTTTTGTTTTATTAATAAAGAAAAATAAAAAACATACTCATGCGTGACTAAAACTTTTAATTCTTATTACATAGGAGAGTTGTAAAGCATTAAAAGCTCTGAAATTAGAACCATTAATTAATGGAATAGTCTTTAGTGTGTGTAGACAAAACAGAAGCTTGGACGAAATGGGACTTTCTTCTGACTGCCCCAATTCCAAAGTGGTCCTAATTTTTGAGCTTCTACTTTGAATTACCAGTTGGCATTTAATCGTTTTGCCACTTCTTGAACTATATCCAAGTGGTTTGCATGTAACTTGAGCTCTGCATTGATATCTACCCAACGCACGTTTGCTGCATCGTCACCGGCCGTCAACTCCAATTTACCAACCTGTTGACCAGTTTCATCGTGAAAGTTATAAGCCACGGTTTCAATCCAAGCATTATCAGTATTACGAAAGTCATCTACATAGCCAGAGTAGACTTCGGTGCCATTGGTGAAGAATTTATCAACCATATTGGCTTTATCAGTGAAATTTAAGGCCTCTTCAGTAAATTCGCGTTTCAGAGTTGCGTTCACCTTTTCGCCTGGATCGACCATGCCACCTGGTATGGCCCACATTTTATTATCATGTCTTTGTATAACCACCATTTGCAATATGGCTCTATGAAAATAACCAAATGAGGTGGGAAACTATAACCATTCAATGTAACCATAAACGCACCTGCCTGTGCTGGTGTTGTTTTGCATGCAACCGTCTTCATTTCGTTTCCAACGTGTCACTACCGGGTCAGCGGCATGGTTTGGACCCCAACGACCAAGCAGGCCGCGACCGCGCAAACCAGTTCTGCCTATGGGATTCAATGGTAACCCCTTTTGAAGATTGTATTTACCATGAAAGGAACTACGATTTACTGTGCCATCATTTTGATTCCATTGTGGTTGAAATCCATTGCTTGGTATCACTGGATCTGCCCAAATTTGACCTTTGACTATGTGTGCAGCGGTGTAATCCGGTGGTTCGTACTCATTGTACGTCGTTGTCCAGTACACATAATCATCAGGCACTGGAAAACGCTGCACGCTACTTCTAGGATACAATGTATTGCGACAAGTGACATGCTTGAAAACACCCGGCCTTAGAATGGCACCCAACATGCTGGCAACATATGAAACTAATAGGATAATTATAAATTTGAGAAACATCAACAAAAGTTTTAAACGAACTTTTGTTCTTTTCTGAAGGGAGAGTGGTGCAGAGTGTTAGCAAATGTGTGTTGTAAAACGCCTGTGAAAGTGCTACAAACAGACAGAACAGAGAGCTTTGCAGCGACCTCTATTTCTCAAATAAAAATTCATTTAGTATTGGCGGTTAGAAAAGTCAAAAATTTAATTCCAAGCGGAGTGAATTCCCCATTGCAATGGCGGATTTATACATTTGCCGCCAGTAGGTTACTCAAATTTTGCACCTTTACCGACTTTTACAATTCGATACATTAGTTCATAGTCATATTAATTACAATTTTTTTTTTTACAATGAAATTGTATCTATGATTTGTGCATTATCGTCCAAATTACATCACTTTCTTCCCGTTATTAGTAGGGTTCTAACGAAGGCCAACAATTTGTGTGCAATTGTTGTTGCGAATGGTTTATTAGGCGAACTTATTAATAGAGAGAGAGAGAGAAAGAGAGAATTCTCTAGTCTATCTATTTTATTCAATCTCACAGCAAACAGCTTTCTACTGATGTTTTTCATTGTCTTCTTTCGCGTATTTGGTTTTTGTTGAGTGAGGGATGAAAAAGGGGGCGAGAAATGTGATGTCGTATGCAGTGGGAATCCTAGTTATTAGTATGAATGTGAACTAGGGTAACGAAGTGCCAGCCAGTTCGTAGATTATTTTTACAACCCAACGATTTAATGCAGTTAAGATTGCACACGACATAACAAAAGCTAATAAATATGAATCTTTATAACTGAACCCAAATATGACGCCTTTAAGAGATGCCGCCCTAGGCTCCATTCTTTTCATCATACATACACATGTACATCAATTTGTGCTCTTCATTTCTGATCGATGACATACCTACAATAGAATTACATTAAAATTTATACATTTGAAAAATATATTGCAATCATTTTGGACTGCCTTCCGTTGTCTCTACTAGTTATTGCTACCTTACCAATTGGAAAGTTCCGTACTGTTCCGAACTAAAACCGCAAAATATTAGTTACTTTTATAGTTATATTGTATTATAATTATGACTCTTGAGCTGCAATTTTTGAAGCTTGGAATTCAACAAATTATTAAAAAAAAATAAAATTCATTTTGATTTCAATTCATGTTGCGAACAATTCAAGGCACTTTTTTTTAGTTGAATCTCGCGAAAATTCATATATTGTAAATTAGACTGAAATACCTACTGAATAATTATATATCCAGTCGGAAAATATTAGATTTCCAAAGAAAATATGTAGTGGATATGCTATTCAAGGGGCGCGTAATGTATCTGTGTTTCATATTGTATTACTTACTATGTATATTTTTGTAATTGTCGATATCTACTTAATGATTTTAATATTATTAACTGACTAAACTATACACAACGACAATCCTTATGGGAGAAATATTATTCGTTCTGCATTTCCGGAATGAAAGGAATGCAACTTGTATGGGGAAAGAGGAGCGGTACACCGTTCGATATAAAAAAAAAAAAAAATAAATATAATTTGTGAAACATGATAAAAGCGTAATAATTTTTTTTTTTTTTTGTTATATTGATAGTATTTATTGAATCTCCTATATAAATACATAGAACTAACAATAAGGTTACAATTCTTCAAAAAAAACTAATACACATGTGTCCCCCCTTCAATGAAGAGGAAGGAGTTCACTTAGCACTACGAGCCTCTAATTAATCAAAAGGGCAGCACGATCGTTACGGATCAGTCGAGATGAGTTCCTTGAATGGACAAGGACTCTGGCTATGGGATTAACATGTCGAACTAGTTAATCATATAAATAGCTTTACGCTTGGAACATTCATCTTTGACAGGTGGTACTTCCAGGTCCTTGTGAATATCTTCATTCCTGATATACCATGGAGCTCCCGTGATTGTTCTAAGTATCTTGGATTGTGCTCTTTGTATAACTTCAATGTTACTCGCGCTCGCGGTACCCCACAATTCAGAACCATAAGTCCAAATTGGTTTAATAACAGAGTTATACAGCATCACCTTGTACTCAAGTCTCAGTCCAGATTTAGAATTGATTAGCCAGTGAAGACTTTGAGCCCTTAGTTTCATATGTACCTTTTTATATTCTATATGCTTCCGCCAGGTAAGCCGTCTGTCCAGGTGAACGCCAAGATAAGTTACCACTTGGATTTGAGGAATTGTAACACCATTTAACGTTACTGGAGAACAAGTCCGTCGGTTCAATGTAAATGTAATATGCTTACATTTCCCCTCATTGACTTTAATTCTCCAGTTGGATAACCAGTCCTGAAGGCTTTTAAGATGGGCAACGGGAGCGACTGATTATGGCAGTGTCATCAGCAAAAGTCGAAGTAACAATTTGACTACTTGTTGGAATGTCGGCAGTGAATAACATGTATAAAGTTGGTCCTAAGACACTACCTTGGGGAACTCCTTCTTTTATCTTAAATTCATTTGAAACGAAATTTTTCTGCCTTACTACAAACACTCGATTTGATATATAGGATTGCAGGACTCTATGCATATTTTGGGGTAGTAAACAATTTATTTTGTAAATCAAACCCTCATGCCATACTCTATCAAACGCTTGTGCTACATCAAGGAATACTGCTGAGCAATAGTCTCGCAGTTCAAAGGCAGTTCTTATTTCCGAAGTAACTCTGTTGACTTGCTCAAAAGTTCCATGTTTTACTCGAAAAGCAAATTAATGATCTGGGATTGAACTATTTGCTTGTAACTGATGATTGAGTTTGGCTTTAAGAACCTTCTCAAATAGCTTGGAAAGACATGGAAGCAGACTTATAAGTCTATATGAAGAAGGAAAGCGTAATAATGAAGAAAAATTATTTGAAAAGATATCAAAAAAGTTAGAGAACTCGATGATCATATCAAGTTTAGGTACTTTAGTACGAGTATTCAGAAAACCATAATAGGGAGATTTCTTATTTCTCACATAGGTAAGAGCTTAAAAATTGATACTTTAATATTGTCATCCCTACCAAATAATAATTTCGAAGAACCTCTAATAAACTTTGTAGCCATTTAGTAAGTACCTACATAGTTCACAATATAAATTCTAATGTGTTGATTGTTTCTTTACCTCTCATGATTAGTATTGGACCCAAGTTCAATCAAGATTTTGTGCAGAATCAGAGAAATTGTCATGGAATTTTGCTTATAGTTGTAGCGTCGTAAATTTTACCATCTGAACTTATTGAATTCGTAAAAACGAACAAAAATTGACGCAATTTTATTTCAAGTTTATTAATTTTCAGATTAATTGTAGATTAATATACTTAATACTTAGTTGAAATGGTGCCTACAATCAATTTTTTAACAAAGTAGTACAATCAGTTCTTTTTGTCTATTTCAAAAGTTCTTTGGTTGACTTCGATAGAGTTTCGCATAGCGACCATTTTTAGATAAAAGTTCTGAATGTGTGCCCTGCTCAATTATATTGCCATGATGGACGACACAAATTAAATCAGCTCGTTGGACTGTGGCTAAGCGGTGAGCAATAACAATGCAAGTACGTCCAGAGCATGCCTCATCCAAAGCACTTTGAACGACCTGAAATAAAAAAGAAGCGGGGCATTGAATGAAAATTTCAAATAATCCTTGATCCTTTCAACATACACGTTCACTTTGCATATCCAAAGCAGATGTGGCTTCATCGAGTAGGAGTATTTTGGGATTGCGTACTAAGGCCCGAGCAATGGCTATCCGTTGCTTTTGGCCACCCGAGAGTTGCGTCCCCTTAGCACCTAATACAGTCTCATATTGCGCTGGTAGAGCCATAATGAAATCATGTGCATTTGCCATTTTAGCGGCATCAATAATCTGTTGCATGTTTACTTTCCGTGTTGTATCACCATAGGCGATATTATCTGCAATACTTTTTTCGAAAAGTGATGGCTCCTGCGAAACGATGCCTAAACGACGACGTAGTGCAGGCAATTCCATTTGTTGATGAATGTCTTCCTGATCGATTAACTATTGTGTAATGATTTACAATTTGTGTTATAGGTATATATCTTACTAATGTAAGAAGTCAAGTCAATTATGAAATAACACTCACGATCTTGCCACCATCTGGATCATAATAACGCTGCAGTAGCTGAACTGTCGTTGATTTTCCAGAACCTGAGGCACCAACGAGCGCCACAGTTTTGCCCTGTGGAACATCCAAATGAAAATCACAAAGAACTTTATGATCGGGTCGTGTTGGATACGTGAATTGGATATCCCTATAGCTAACACCTTGATCGACTGCATTTATTTTCTGATGCATTTTACCATTTAATATGCGTGTATCGAGTTCCGGTGATAATATTCGCGGATTTCGATCTATAATCTCATACATACGTGTTGCCGATAGCAGTGCCGCATTAAATGCTGGAGTAAATGCAAGTGATTGTGCCAATATGAATAAGCCATACAACATTGTATTGGCAATTCTGAAAGATGGCAAAAGAAAAGGATGATAAGAAATGTTACTTCATCTTGTATGCTAATAGCAAATACTTCATTATGTCCTCGAAATTGATTCTGCCATCAGCACACATAAATCCACCATAGGTAAGCGTTACAGCATAGCCGAAAAACATTAGGGCCATACCAAGGGAGTTGACGAGCCCCCGGAAACGTAGGCGTCTTTTAATTTGAGCCTTAAAACGTTCGATTTCTTTATCGTAAGCTACCATTAGTTCTTGCTCACGACGCAAGGCAGCGACTGTGCGTATTTGGGCAATAGTCTCTGTTGCAATGCGACTAGTTTCCTCAAGTACATTCTTCTCCTTCAATGCCGATTTTTCGCTAAATCTGAAATTTGCACACAAATTAATTACCGTAAAATTTTTGTAAATGTTTTTAACATACTTCGCCTCAAAGATAATGGAAGCAATCATAAAGGGTGAAGTGCTTAAGCAAATAAGCGCCAGCTCCCATGAGTATGTAAACGCAATTGATACACTGCATACAAAATTGGTGATGGCTTGTATGATATTACTAAGTGGAAAACCAATGGCGCCCTGCACACTTGCCGCGTCACCAGTCAACCGCGCCGAAAGTGCGCCAACACTATTTTGCTTCTCATCGAACCATGACATATCCTGACTCATAATGGACATAAAAGTTTTGGAACTGTAAGTAAGATTTTAAAGACCGGGAACGAGAGAATGTTTAAAGAATGCCATTTACCGCATACGTGTGGTCAACCAAACTCCGGCCAAGTTGAAGAAAAAAGTTTGCGTAAAGCAAACAACGCCAGCAGCAATGCCAATTACCGTACTAAGAATAGACATGGCAGATGTGTGCGCAAGTACATCTTCATCCTCAGGTTCCGCCAATGAAGCATACATCTCTGCAAGTATAATGGAAAATGCTGGCTGCGTACAACCATAGAGGCCCGCACAGATTGTGCCAATAATGAGGAAACTCCATTCTGGCTTAGCCGAAATAATAACACGAAAGAAGGTCTTTATATAACTTGTACTGTGTGGTTTCTCTAAATGTTCCAATGATGGTGCCGGCGGTTTTGATAAATTCTGTATTAAATAATTCATATTCTTATCACCACCACTACAGATAGAAGTGATGGAGGGACGCGTTTTGTTTAAGTTGTGAAACGTGAATTCATTGTAATCATGTGATTGCTTCCTTGTTTCCTTATCAAATTCATTGTCGTCTTCATTAAATATATCTTGTGAGCTGTCATCGTATTCGTGCGCCATAACCATTTTATAGTAGTGACCCATTAAGTTCATTAGTTCTTCGTGCGTGCCATCCTCAGCAATTTTGCCTTTGTCAATAAAAACAATGCGATCGGCATTTTTAATGGCCGACAAACGATGCGAAACAACTAATGTGGTACGACCTTTACTTGCCCGATCTAAAGCAGCTTGAACAAGTTTTTCAGAGTGATAATCAAGCGCCGATGTAGCTTCATCAAGTAGTAGTATTTTGGGTTGTGCTATAAGGGCACGTGCAATGGCAATGCGCTGCCGTTGACCTCCTGAGAGCTGTACTCCCTTTTCGCTTATGTGAGTATCGTAGTTCTATAAATCAGTTCATAAGTTTGAATGAATGTTGTATTTGAATGAATAATCAGACCACCGCTTACTTGATCCAGACCTATGATAAAGTCATGAGCACCAGCAGCTTTGGCTGCATCTTCTAGCTCCTTTTGTGTAGCCGTAGGTTTTCCATGACGTATATTTTCACCTGAAAGGTTACATTTTGGTAAACAATGATTGACTGGTAATTAAGGGCACAAGGAAAATCGATTAAAAAACTACATTTATACTGACCGATTGTGCCTTGAAATAAGACTGGTTCTTGGCCTACAACTGCTATATTAGAGCGAAGCCAATTTAAATTGTATTGTCTGATATCTTGATTGTCTAACATGATTTTGCCAAAGATGGGATCATAGAAACGTTGTACCATTTGAACACATGTCGATTTACCGCAACCAGAAGCTCCTACCAAAGCAACCGTTTGGCCTTCATTTACTATTAGGTTTAAACCACGTAAGACAATAACATCTTCACGTGCTGGATAACGAAAGAAGACATCTTGAAATTCAATTTCTCCCTTAAGACCATAGTTAAGTACTTTGCCATCATTGGAAAGAGGATCTATCTTTGAAACACTATCGATGACATCGTATATGGGAACAGCAGAACCGCGTGCCATGGCAAATGATTCGAGAAAGGGTGCTGTGCGGGAAATGTGATGAGCACTGACTATAACACCGGAAATAACCTAATAAAGAAGAATAAACTAAAGAAATCTTCTCTGAAGTTACTTATCATAGAATACTTACGATCATTACAACAGCGGCTGTGTATTCCTTTTCGAAAGCCTCTTTACTACGGTCATCTAAAATGAGATTAGCGCCATACCAAAATGCTCCAGCACTTGATATGAACATCATTGCTTTCATAACAGTGTCACTTAGACCCGAATAGATACCCTTCCACTTGCCAGCTTTTAGCGCAGGCTGTAAGAGTTTATCGTAGCGAGTTGACTCGACTTTTTCCCCACCAAATGCAGCGACTGTACGTATTGCTCCTATAACTTCTTCAGCCACGGAACTAGCTTTAACGTATGAATTTTGTTCCTTTTCAGTTAGTTTGCTTTGATACTAAATGAGATTAAAATAAAAATGTTATTCAGAATTATGTTACGATATATTTGTACGAGTATATAATTACACGAGCTACAACAGCATTAACGATCATAGTAATTGGTATGTAAACGCAAATGGTTAGCGCCAGTTTCCAACCATAAATGAATGATATCAGAACGCTGATTGAGGCATCACAAATAATTTCAACAAAATGTCCAAGATTCTCCGCAATGCCATTTCGAATTTTTTCCATATTACTAAAAATTTGATTAGAAAAGTATATTCAGAATAGTATATATTTATCAAATCAACTTATATACTCAGTTATGCGCACTGCAAAGTTTTGATCTTGCGCCATATCATGCCAGCCAATATCTTGGCGAAGTGTTGCTTTAAAAAACTCCAGACGAATCTTTAAAGTTATATTTAATGCCACAAGATTGAAGAGATCAATATACACAATTCCCGAAATTAACATTAGTATAGAGTCCAATATCATTATGATACCAAAAGCTATTGAATCCTTACGAAGTTCAGCCATATTTTCCTCATGTGTTGCATTTGTTCTACGAGTATGTTAAACATAAGTAATGTTATTGATATCCATAAAATAAAATATTTAATTAGCACTATATACTTTACAAAACTAGTGTCCACTATAACTTTAGTGAGATGCTGCACAAAGTCAGTAAACAGTCAGGATAGTCCGATGACCCTTTCTAACCGTTCTACCCGTGTGTGTTATCTTGTATCTGGACATAATTTTTGGTTGACATTTTATACATGTTCATATTTTATTTAGTATGAATAAATCATTTGTCGCAGGTATCGCATTCGATTAGTAGAAGGAACAGTAAAATTTTCATTCAAAATCGTGATTGTTATACTACAAGTACAACATATGGTTTTTTTTTTGTCGCCGGTCCGTCTATGTCTCCGCGTATCCAGTTTGTCGCCTGTATCACCGGATCTTACATACATACAATACATTTTTAATACAGTTCGTAGCACTAAAGTCAAATGAAATGAAATGAGTGAATGAATGCCAAAACTACTTAGATTATGTAAAGTGCATGTAACGTAAGCTTTGGAGTGACCAAAGTTAACTATTTCTGCTTGATTTTATTTTAAATATTTTTTGTACTTTCACTTACAATATTTTGCCGCCGCCAAAGATTGGCAAAGCAAATGTTTCCGAACTGGCTCCAGTACCCAATGTTCGATCAATGAACATAGCCACCAATTCACTATAAACGATCACACCAATTGGAAAGACCAAGGCACGCAACAAGGCAGCGATGAAAGCAATGAAAAGCAGAAAATAATCCCAACATGTTGCAAAGCGAAAGAGTTGCCAGTAGCTAACCGTTCTCTTCTTGACTTTGGGTGGTTTTGTTGAAATGGATGTCTTCCTTTCAGGCACATCTTCAGCATTTTCTTGCACTGTCATTATCACTCAACTAAAACACATAAAATGATCCACTTTAAAGTCAATAAATAATATTGACCGATGAGGTCAATTAATAATAATTTCTTTCTAAACTTAAATGGGAGACCGTTGCTTGCACAATAGAATATTTTTAAAATCGCTTTGAAGAATTTTCACAGTCATTGACAGACGTATTCTATTCTATTTTATTGTATGTACTTATTCTTTTGTAATTATTATTTATTTATTAAAAAAATTGTTCAAAATATTCGCAAAGTCAGTGCCAACCAATAAAAGTTTTTAACAGTTTATCTACAATAATTATGTGATCTACTCCAATCAAATATTGTAGGTTCCTTCTTGTGTACTATTTTCTTATTATCACAAAAGCAGCGCACCTATTTTTTTTTTTTTTTTTAAGCGGCTTTCTCGTGCACGTTTTTATCTGTACTAACTCAGAGCGCACTCTTTATGACGATAATAATTATTAATCAGAGTTTTATGGGTAAGTATTTAGAAATCGTAAAAAATAGGATTTTTATTAGTGATCTCAGACGTTTTCTTTTATATTGTATTAGGCAGCAACACGTTTCACTTTGTTTTGCATTCCAACAAATACCGCGACGTACTGTATTGAACCCAAGATGTGTGAGCCCCTTTTATAAAGATTCATTAACGATCATAATGTTTAGGAGCATCTCTGCTTACTGAGCAATTTGTGTTTTTATCTATTACATATTGTTTTCTCCAACCCTTTCTAATATTGTAGCATGCTAGTTTTCTACTTATGTTAACTATTCTATTGCACGAGTATATGAGAGAAGACTTTTATTATACAAATTTTATTTATCGATGGCATCTTTAACTTTCTTAACTGATAGTTTATTAATTTTAATTGATTTGATTTCACCCAAGGTTTGTGAATGTCGTGTTTCTATGAAAATTGTCATGTTCAGATTGTGACACCCTTCACTAAGCGTATAGTATATTTAAATATTGGAAATGGATGTATGCACATTTTTAAAAAATAAACATTCTGATTTTTATTTTCTGTGTATATTGTATGATAAATATTTATATTGCAAACACGGACAATCACCCTTTTGTAAAAAAAAGAAGTTAAGTTTGGTATTGTATTTTGCAGCATGTAAAACTTTTCGTATTGTCTTATAAAACTGTAAACAATGCACCTAAAGTTTATGCTACTTTTTAGGGTTCCGTACCCAAAGGGTATCAAATGGAATCCTAATAGTAAGACTACGCTGGACGCCCATCCGTCTGCCAATCCTCGCGCTATATCTCATGAACCGTAATAGATAGAAAGTTGAAACTTTGTCTGGCAAAAAATGTGTAACAACGCAAATACCCAAACTAAAATATATTTAAAAATTTAAAGGGGGCCCCCGTACAAGGCACATATGTGTTTGTATGGAAGCTATACGATCCAATATTGTTGGGATTGGTTCAGAAACGTACAGTGTCGCAATTTCAAGTTGATCGGACCATTAGAGAGGGTACCTCCTATACAAACCCACCATTAAAATTCAGGTTCTTGTTAGGATTTTTTTTTTATTTTTGCAGTATTGAACTGAAAGATAGGCACTATAAGCTTTTGATTTAAGCAATGTACATTTGTTAGAATGATCCAAATCGGACCGCTAGGTGGATACCTCCCAAACAAACCCCAATTTGATACGGAACTCTCCGTGTGCTAGCCTGACTCGCATTTAGCCGATTTTTTAATTTCCCTCATTCTGTGCTGATTGGGTCATTATTAAGGCTAGGCTGATTTTTTCGCATTTCACTTCCCGATCCGATGTTTGTAACGGATATAGCCGTGTAATGGAAATTCCAATATGGAACTATGGTTATTAAATGATTAGGGTGATTGAGCCTTCTCCGTTCTTCCGTCAGCTGCTTTGCACTTACTTTTAAACCTATTGAATGAAATTTGGTATAGACTTATGCTGTTCTCAGAGTTCTCCAATTTTTGGAGGAGATAGTTTCCGTTCAAAATTCACTATGAAGCTTGGATTGTCGATGTTTTATCCCAAAATTCTATTTTATGTGCTTTATTAAGTTTCAAATAAAGTACATCTTTAGCGTTCCAGCCCCAAAGGGTCCCAAACGGAATCCTAATACTAAGGCTACGCTGTCCGTCCGTCCGTTCTCGGGCTCTATCCCATGAACAGTAATAGGTGGAAAGATGAAATTTTCACAGAATTTGTAGTTTTATTGGGGCTACAGCAATAATTGTAATTGAATTGAAATTTACATCGTTGGTGTCCAAATTACATACAATCCACCAATCTGGTACGGTACCCTCCGTATGCGAGTCTTATTCGCACTTGGCCGATTTTTGTTTTTAGTTTGGTTTAGTTTTTAAAAATAGATTAATTGGACAATTATTTGAAATGACTGTGAGCATTTATCAGTGTTAAATGGCCGAGTTTTGCATTTTAGAGGTGAAAGGTGAACTGATGTAAATGTATCTTTTGGTTTTTTCATATGGAATCTATTGCAGCCTATTTAACATATTATACATTTAAATTTTAAACTTAAAAGTCAAGGAAAAATACTTACCATCATTGGTTCACTAAAGAATAAGTCATCATTTAAAATCATGTGTTTTTGTATAAAATTTTATACTTTTTAAGCTGGTTTTGTGGTTCGGATATAGAACATAGATTAGTTAAGAAAATCCTGATGTGAAAGTGTCAATGATTGCAGTGGTAATGTTTTTCAGAAGTCAGTTAGTAATGCTTATCATCCAACTTAATTTTTATTTTTTGGGGTCCAAAAGGGACCAAAAGAAGGACCTAGAGACTGAACAAAATGTGTAATATCTAAAGTAACTTTGCGCGCCTACGTTGATATTCCGAAAAAAAGTCGCTATATCCTTTTTAAAACAATTGTTATCACAACGAATCTTACATAAGCCAGTAAACCTTATTTTTGGTAAATAAGGGGGCTACAGTTTAGAAAGTGTTTCTTTATTTTATTAGGCGTCAGGATTTTTTTATAAATTATTATAGTAGTTCAAGTAGTATTTTCTTTTAAAATATTGTAATAGCAAATATTGAACAAATTAATGATGCTTTGGAGTTTTGTGCAATTTGGCGTAGATGCCTGATTTTGCAATTAATTGTTGATGCGTCCCCTGTTCCGCCACACGTCCATTTTGTATAACGCAGATGACATCGGCGTTCTGTATCGTAGAGAGTCTATGAGCAATCACCAAACATGTACGTCCTGAACAGGCTGAATCGAGAGCCTGCTGCACTAGCTGTTCACTTTGTAAATCCAGAGCCGAAGTAGCCTCGTCGAGTAGAAGAATCTTTGGGTTCCGGACCAAGGCTCGAGCAATTGCAATGCGTTGCTTTTGACCACCGGAAAGCTGAGTGCCGCGAGCACCCATTTTGGTATCGTAGCCATTAGGCAATGAAATGATAAATGAATGTGCATTTGCTGTTTTAGCAGCAGCAATAATCTCGGTCATTGGGATAGAACGACTCTGGTCACCGTATGCAATATTTTCACCAATAGTGCGTTCAAAGAGAGATGGTTCTTGTGACACAATACCCAATTTGCTTCTTACTGCTTGAAGTGACAAATCATGCTGAATGTCATCGTGATCGATATGCTACAGAGAAGCTATTGAAAGTTATGATAGTTTTTAGAGTGGGTGTATAACTTACTATGGTTCCAGCATCTGGATCATAGTAGCGCTGCAATAATTGAACGCAAGTAGACTTGCCACATCCTGAGTGGCCCACCAAGGCAACAGTTTGACCCTGTAACACTTCAAGGTCGAGACCATTAAGGACTTTTATATCCATGCGTGTTGGATACCTAAATTCGATGTCACGATAACGCACACCTTCAAAGAGATTCAACTGTTTGGCAAGGGTATTCTTTGGTGGAATCGATGGTGATTGAATTTTTGATTTTCGATCAAGAATACGGAACAATCGATGACCAGCTATCAGAGCAGCCGTGAATGCAGGTGTGAATGCAAGCGATTGCGCAAGCATCATTGAACCATAAAGCAATGTTTCCGATACTCTACATAAAATTTATGTTAAATACATATACCTATGTACTATAATTTTATTGTACTTACTTAATGATATCCTGAAATGGTATCTTACCCTCAGAAACCAAAACACCGCCATACATTAGAGCTATGGCATACGCAAAGAAGAATGAAGCCTGCATTGCGGAATTGATAACACCACGGTATTTCAGTTTTTGACGGATAAGAGCCTCTACACGATGGATCTCGGTGCTATATTCTTGAATTATTTGAGCTTCACGACGTAAACCAGCAATGGTACGTATATTGGTGATAGCCTCCGTTGCAATGCGACACGCTTCTTCGATGACTAGTTTTTCGTGTATCATGGCATTAGTCATCAATCTGAAAATGAATCAAACTAAAATTCTAGAAGTAACGGAATTTGTATTAACTACTTGGCTTCTAAGATTACTGAACCAACAACAATAGGACAAATTGCCAGGCAGAGCAGAGCCAATTTCCACGAATAGTAAAATGAAACAGAAATACCAACGAGAAAATTCGAAAATGCTTGTATAAGACCACTCAATGGATAACCGATAGCTCCTTGTATACCAGCGGCGTCACCAGATAAACGTGCTGAAAGTGTACCCACAGCATTCTCTTCACGATCAAACCACCCAATATCCTGATGTATCATTGATTTGAAAGCCATTGAACGAACGCGTGTTGTTAACCAAATTCCGGCATAATTAAACAAATAAGTCTGCAGGAAAGATATGATACCGGTGATTACAGCAATGCCTAGACAGCTGATTGATAACACTGCTGTTCGATCCAAGGCAACCTGATCATCGCGTTCAGCGAGAGCTGCATAAAATTCACCAAAAATAATTGAAAATGCTGGATATGTAAAACCGAAAGCAATAGCACAGATCGTCCCCAAAATTAAATAGCACCATTCCGGACGTGATAATTTCAAAATGCGACGGAAGACTCGAAAGAAGTTGGGCCGAGAAGTATCGTTTCCTTCTTCTGTCGCCTTTTTATTTTTGACTAGTGAATTTATTATGGATTCCTCAAACTGGACGCTATTCTTTTGTTGTTTTTCAAAGTTCACTGGACTCGTTTCGAAGGTTTTCTCATAAAGTGCCAAATTTTGTTCTGTAAAAATGTGTAATTAATATACAATTGTAAAATGAAGAGATGTAATCATATGCATACTTTTAACATCATCAATGTCCTGATCAATTGATATCTCATCTGATTCTGGCATATTAATGTCGCCAGCGCGCACCATGTTACAGTAGGCACCCTCTAGTTTCATAAGATCATCATGTGAACCTTCTTCTAGTACTTTGCCCTCATCTATAAAGACAATTTTATCTGCTCCACGTATCGCTGATAAACGATGTGAAACAATAATTGTGGTACGTCCTTTACTAGCTAGATCCAGTGCTTCTTGTACCATTTTCTCGGAGTTATAATCCAAAGCAGAAGTTGCTTCGTCGAGTAATAGAATTTTGGGATTTTGTATAAGGGCTCGTGCAATAGCAATTCTTTGTTTCTGACCGCCCGAAAGTTGAGAGCCCCGTTCACCAATCATCGATTGAAAGCTCTTTAAAAGAAAACTTATTATGATATACATATAGTTCCTTCCAACCTAAATGCTAAATGCTATTACTAAGCTTACAAACCTCGGGTAGATTTGTAATAAATTCATATGCTCCGGCTTGCTTAGCGGCAGTTTCAATTTCTTTTTGCGTGGCATTTGGTTTGCCATAACTGATGTTTTGCGCTAGAGAAAGAATTTTTTAAAAGGCACAATGCAATTCACAAACGGTTTTTTCAGAACATACCAATTGTCCCCAAAAATAGTACAGGCTCTTGACCAACTACCGCAATATTGGAACGTAGCCATTGTATATTGTATTTTCGTATATCTAGATCATCAAGTTTGACTGAGCCAAAGAGAGGATCATAGAAACGCTGCAACAACTGTATACAGGTTGACTTGCCACAGCCAGAAGAGCCTACCAAGGCTACTGTCTGACCTGCACGTATTTGAATATTTAAACCGCGATGCACTATCACATCTGGTCTCGACGGATAACGGAAGAATACATCATGGAACTCAACATCACCACGCAGGCCGTAGTTAAGCAATTTGCCATCGGTGGAGAGTGGATCGATTTGAGAAGGATTATCAATAACTTTGAAGATATTTGCCGCACAACCACATGCCGTGGCAAACGATTCAATAAAAGGTGAGGTTCTTGCAATATTATCAGCGCCCACAATAATCCCAAAGAATGCCTTCAATGGGGTAGTTGTAGCAGCGGAAATGAAGCATGAAATAAATTGTATTGTACTTACAACCATAAGTATGACGGGCGTATATTCCTTATCCACAAGATAACGATCGGCTAGAATTAGATTGACACCATACCAAAAAGCACCTGCGCAAGAGATAAACAACATTGATTTAAGTACCGCATCGCTAAGGCCCGAAAATGCCCCTTTCCTTTGACTGGCTTTACGAGCTGGTATTAGAAAGTTATCATATCGTGTGGATTCTTCATTTTCGCCACCAAATGAAACCACTGTGCGTATAGCGGCAAGTACCTCCTCAGCAAGATTTCCAGCTTCGGCATAAGATTCTTGTTCACGTGCTGTTAAACTCCCTTGAAACTTAAGTAATATAAAGTTGTTAGAGAGTAGATCGAATTTTAGAAATTATTCACAATTTTGCTTCACAATCGAGATGATGATTATTGCTTTACCTTTGCAACGAAGTAGTTTAGTACAATTACAATGGGTATGTAAACACTAACAGCTAGCGTAAGTTTCCAACCGTAACCAAAGGATATACCCACAGTTATAACGAAGCCGACAATTAAATACATGAAATGTCCAACTTTCTCTGAGATACCATCGCGTATTTTTTCAATGTCGCTACGGTTTGAAACTTAAGTATTAATTTTGAAAAATTATGTTTTCCCTGTTATTACTTACTCTGTCATATTCTGCGTAAAATTTTGTTTCGATGCTAAGTCATGCCATCCAATATCCTGACGCATCACAGATACAAAGAGCTTAATACGCATTCGCGTCACTTGCCGCAAGGCAACCAGATTGAATACATCTACTGAAAAAACACCCGATATAAACATTACCAAAGAGGCAATCGTTAATAAGATGCCATAGGAAATCGAGTCATTGTAAAGCTCTGCATTATTTTCCTCAACTGTGGCATTTGTACTATAATAAAATATTAAAGATGACTTTTAAATTTCGTTTAAAATGGAATAACAACATCTTACAGTATTTTTCCACCACCGAAAATTGGTAAAGCATATGTCGTTGAGCTTGTACCCACTTGCATAGCTCGATCGACAAGCATTGCTGTAAATTCACTATAAACTATAACAATAGCTGGCAGTGTTAGTGCCTTAATAGAACACATAATAAATCCGATAAAAAGCCAAAATAGTTCGCATGGAGTGGAGAAGCGAAATAGCTGCCAAAAACTTGTCGGCTTCACAGCTTCCAGACCTGCTGCGATGGGCGCATCGTCGATGGTCCTTGTCGTCCCACTTGACGACTCATCGCGTTCCATTTCTGTGCAACGAATGCTAGAGATATACGAGTATTCATATTTTATTGTACAATACAATACTGAGTATTACTTTTAAAGAGTATTGATTAAATTTAATTGATTAATTAACTATTGATATTGTCTTTACACATAACATCATTTTTTACGCACAAAATGTGTTCCGCAGTCGTAGACCGTCTGACCAATGGAAAGAATGATGACAAAATACTGAAAAGGTTAATTCAATCAAGTGCTCCACCAACTGTGCAAGATTTGCCATTTATATTGATATACATAGCACATCGTGATGACCTATGGGGTTAATGAATATTGTCATATTCAATAGAGAGAGATGTACGAGTATGTACAATGTATACTAGGTACGATTATTTGTTTATATAAATTCAAATATTACATAAATATACCCACGTTCATATATCAGTTCATATATATGTATAAGATCTTAATAATGTGTATCCAAATTATGATATTTTATTTCTATTCTTAAAGAGAATTTAACTAGTATTTTAACTTTTACAAAGTATTCATTTTACAGTCGAACCTCGTATAACGCGATTATTTTATAATGCGGTTGAACAATTGCGGATAAATATCATGTAACACAGTGAATAGTATAAGTTTGTCATAAAGTTTGTAACAGTAAAGTAAAGGTGTACCTCTCATACAAACCCCCATTAAAATTAAGGAACTTATTAGAAAAACTTTTTTGTTTATTGGTCTTTCGAACTGAACTGATTTGGGCACTATAAGTTTCTGACCAATGCCCACCAACCGTATCCATTTCAATACCCTACAGTTACTGGATCCTGTACCTTTCATATAAACCCTAATTGAAACTTATTTTCCTATAACAAATTTTTTTTTCTTTTTTGTGTTATCTAGCTTAAATTTGGTAATTAAAAGTGTGTGGCCCATATTTACCAACCATTAAAATGTTAAGACCCTAGGATTACTGAATCGCATAGATTCCATACAAATCTTTCGGTCTCAATGCTGAAATGCAGTTTGATGAATACTGAATTTCCCCCAAACATAAGTCAAACCCATAATTAAATATTTCTGAATGCTCAATCACATGAGCGTAGGCAAAAACGTTGTTAGGGGTGCGTGAAGAGTACCTATCAATAAATCTTCTTTTTTCTTATGTTATGTTATGTTATATCGGTTTAACGCGGTTATACTACGTATGTGTCTGTAGCTTTCATCAAATTTTAATACTGTATCGGGAAGAAACAATGAAAATATTTAAGTTTATTTTTCCTGTTTACGGATGCAGTTTTCCAGTAAAAAATTAACCATGTTATACCAGGGTTAATTACCTTTTCTTTGCTAATGATAATTATCGTGTTTTTATTTTTATTTTAGATTTTAAAGGCCTTTTCACCACTTGACAACTGTGAAGTGGTTGGCAGCACGCGTGATGTCGCGATCGATAAGTGAGTACGAACTGAAAGCCAGTTGTGCTTTGAGTTCGTATTTAAATTTTCCACACTAAATATGGGATCTTTCTACAATTGAAGAATATTGAATATGAGAGAATTCTTGCAAATTTGGAGCATTTATTGCTCATAAATGTCGACTGAGTTAATTGATCTAACGGCTGCAATAACGACCGCTTTTTATAGAGTCAGATATTCTCTATTTTAGATTTATCTCTTCTCTTAAGATTCTTGCTACTTAGAAACAAAGAATGAAATTGCATGTTTATATTATTTACGAAAAAAATGGTAATTTTTCAAATGTGCATGCTAAGGATCCTTCAATTATTAGGAAAATCTCTTTTAAACCCGAAAAGAATATTTATTGGAACGATTAATACAATAATAATAAAAGCTAGGATAACTAAATACTTAGCATTACAACTAGATTGATGTATAGTATTGTTCTTTATATCCGCAAGTAAACAGCTTGAATAAATTTCTAGAATTATGCTGAAAGCGTTGAAATTTCTGCTTTAACTATGCGCAAGATGTGATTTGAATAATTGATCTCATGCAAAGAAGGTCACCTTACAAACAGTAAACAACATTGCAGGTTTTATCGGACCCACAGAACGATTTTCTGCTCTAAACGATATGAATTTTGAACAACATAACTAATAACTTCGCAGATCGAACCAATATTTTAATATGTAGTTGCTATCTTTAAGAGCCTTGGAATCGAAAACTTATTTATTTCTTCAAAACTTCACATTGGATTAAGCATATTTCCTACGAGGAATGCCTTTTTTATTTCGGCAATAGAAAACACTACCAAATATTTTTTTATCGTAAACGGTATTATTGTTTATCAAAATAATATCCATAAATTTCAATGTAATTTTGCATTCTTATGAAGCAGTTTTCGAAACACTTTTCCCAATCCGAATGCAGAATCTCCAAAACATGTGTTTTGAACGCAATAACTGCTTCTTCAGGCGTCGAAAAGCGTTGCCCACGCAACTTGTTTTTGATGTGCGGAAACAAAAAGATAAATGTCCGTGAATACCAAATCAGGACTACAGGGCAGATGACTCACCAATTCAAAGAATTAGCTACTCAAAAAGTCTTTTGTAGGAGCCGATTTGTTAGAGCTTGCATTCGTCTTTGGTAGTTCATTTTCATCAATTCCTTGAACTCTTCTGTGAAACAAATTTCATACCATTTTTCGTATTCAAGCTGAAATGAATGAATGTGACATTCGAATTCATTTCAATGAATTCCAATGTCTGAATGTGGCTGAGAGAATGTTCCCTGTTTTCATTCAAAACAAGCGGGCGCCAAATTGAATTAAATTTACAATCGAATGTTATTTTGTACTGCGTTGTTTGTTGGTTCTCTCACAAAATACATTTACTCTCCTTGGCTTCACTTCCCAACAACAATTTCGAAGAATTTGTGTGCAATTGTTGTTGCTGTGACCAACCAAATGAATGCGACTGAATGCAACTGAATGCGACTGAATGCGACTTAATGCGACTGAATACAATGAATTTTTTTCTTGTTCCTACGTTTCTTTACTTTCTTTTACGCACTCTTTTTGTTCCAATCGTTGTGAGTGGCGATCACTTACTATGGCACGCTCTCTCATGTGAATTGGAATTTATTCTTATTATGTGTGGTTCCAAAAAATTGAGTACGACATTCAATGGTACTGAATGCGCACGTACAGCTGTCTAATTCCTAAACTTTGCGGAAAACCAAACGACCATTCGCTTCGAATGCAATCCGCCAACAACTTTTGTTGGATTTGCCTCGTTTGGCACTCGATTTCTGTTTAGTGTCGGGCTCAGATATATAAATCTAATATTCTAATATGAAGATGTAATATCAGTTTACACACATCATCGATAGTGTCTGACAAAACAACTGATTGAGCGAATGGATTTTTAAAACCGCTTATATACTGTGGTTTTCGATAGAGCTTCATGCGCACGGTTCAGTTCTTTTTTGGCCGAAAAAAAGTTTTTAAGTAGTTGCAAACAAAACAAATAGCGCCCGTATGACAGAATGTTCAGATTATTTTTAGGCTTAATAACATCAAGCTTCACAAGATTCAGACTTGATCAGGCAATACTGGGATTGCCCATTACCAAAATATAAAAAGCAAACTGAAGCCATTCGAATGAAATGTTTACCTATCACAATTATTTCGATAAGATTTGATTGTAGGGCTCCAAATAAATTAAAATAAAAAGGTTTTAAATATGAATAAAATTGTTTTTAATAAAATTTTCGATACTATGTACATTGTTAACAATATTTATGTTTATAAACGAAGAAAATAAATTTTGTAATTATATTTTATACATGATTAATTAATATAAGTTTAAAACATAATTATGTTATGCATATGTAAGATATCACATATTTCTTAGTCTACAATTGGTGGAAAAGTGCCAATGCTAAGTAATTCTGACCTATAAATTATTATCCTACAGAAATATAAGTATGTACTATTTTTATATAAAGGACAAAACTCATAATTGTGAACTCATAATAAAATTACAAAAATTCTGGTTCCGATAACACAAATGTTTATTACTATTAGAGAAAGTCTAGAAAAAAAAAAAATCTTATAATTTTGAAAATTGTTTACAAAGCAATTGCGTTTTATAGTTTATTTAAATTTAATGTTACGACTTTATTTTTGTGAATCTAAAGGCAAACAAACAGTGTAATAATAACCTATAGTATAGTTAGACAGAATAGGTATATATGTAGGTATATAGTTAGGATTATATGCTGAACTAATTTGAAAATATTGTGCAATATACATAGTATAACGCTATCAAAGAATTGGAAACAAATTAATTTTACTAATTTTATACAATATTTAAATATCTTACAATCAACGAATAACTGAATGGGTTTAATTATCCTTCCTTTTCAACACTTGGTATAATTACATATGTAAAAAAGAAGTGCTAAGAACATATTGTGCCAATAGATGGTTATAGAACTTTTGTTTATAGTCAAACATCATTATGTTACTTCGATCGAACCTATATTATCTGTTCACAGCTATAGACATACATGTAGTATAATAGTAATTTAATATATAGCATATTATATATACAAAAACTATACAATAGAATAATTGTTATATGAAGTATGTTCAGTTGACTTTGAAACCATTAAATTTTAGATGGCAAACTCCATACATATGAACATATGACAATTAAAACCATGAGGTCAACAGCTATTTACTTTATGTACAATTCATTTAAACTTATTAAATTATTGTAGATGATATATTTATAAATTTTAAAAAGAGAATAAAAAGTAGATATGATTAACAAATAACTATGTATATACAAAAATTGATTAATTAAGTTAATTTTAATTTATAAGTAAATATTAAATAAAATACATTTAATAATATCATTATCTTCTCTCTGGGTGGCAATTAAAGCCATTGGGGTTTCAAGTACAAGAAGGAATGTTTTAAATTATACTAAGTATATAATAAATCTATTTAAAAGCAATAATAAGATAAAAGTTATTCAAAAGAACCGCATGCTATATACAAATATATATATATGTTCTTCCCTTTATATGGTACATAAGTTTATTTTAACATTTTTAAGTAAGGCAATTATAAGTATGTATGGTATAAGATTCTTAATAAACTAAACCCTGTTTAGAATAGATTTATTTTTTAAAAAAGTATTTATAATTTTCATGAAATGAATAGTTTATTCTTATTTTGACGAACACCATTCACCATATCATTATTCAATGAAAATTTCTGATATCCGTTAAAAGCAGAAGAAATAGTCGGTAGAACCGAAGTTAGCATCGTTATTTTATTACAATATTTTATCATACATAAACCTCGCCTGTTTTCTGTTCAGGCTTACTTTTGGCCAAAGTTGATGGCGCCGAAGTAGTTGTTGCAGCTTGAATTCTCGGGCCACTCTCACCATTAGCAAGAATCTGCGGTGCAACTGATTTGTCGATACTATCTCTTGGTGTGGAAGCGCCCATGGAGCGAATTGAAGCACCACGTTCTAAATTGAAACTACTATTACGTGAGATATTACCACCGCCATTCATGGGTTTAACCGAAAGCAAAGCTGTCGTTGTATAGTTTTTGGCTAAAACATCATGACCGTGGTTGCCACCAGTGCCGCTACTACCAGCTATATACGATTCATTACCAGGACCCAAATCAACAATAGAAAGCGTTGAGGGCGTACGTTGTATTGATAATGAAATCGGGAAACTGGTAATGACATCATTGCCACCTGCTGTTGTGTTAATTGAGGGAATTTGTGCAGATGAATCAAATGGCATAATACTAAGCGTGCATGTGGGCATTGTATCTACTGCAGTTGTGACCGTAAAGGGAAACGAAAGCGTTGTAATATTGCCAGATGTTGCCGACGGTTGCATACCTGCAAATGAATTCTAATAAGTATAATGTTTAGTGAGGGGACAACGCAGAACTTACCAGAAGTTACGGCTAAGTTTGCGGGTAATATGGCTTGAGCTAATGCCTGTGTCGATGGATGTCCTGGAATCAAAGTATTATTGGACGATGAACTATCCATTTCTTTTATGGGTGATAGCAAGAGTGTGCCCAATACTTGACCGCTATCCTGCAATGGATACGGATTTGTGTTGTTGCTGTTGCTAGTGCTAGTGTACGAGGGAAACATGCTCGCAGTGCTAATGGTGCTGTGGTTTTCTAACGCCATGTCGTGCGTGTGTTGGCTATCTGCAGCTACAAGTTAAGTGCAAATATTTGTGTGTAACTACGGTACTGCTCAGTGTTAAAATCTACGTAAAGAGAAATATTTCTTACCATTACTATCCGATTTTTCGCCAATGGTAGCTTCATTGGTCACATCTGGCGTTGGTATTCGTGGACGTGTACGATTAGGATTAACGTTCAGACCGTTAAGTTTAGAATCTATGGGAATTGATGATACTTCTAAAAATAAGACTTTAACACAATAAATCTGAGGTCTTACTTTGCTTGCTTAGTTGACGTTGAGCACGTATAGAGCGCCGATGCATAAACTTATCATATAAACTTTGTTTTTGTTGTAACTGCATGCCCTGCTGTTGTTGTTGTTGCTGCTGTTGTAAGTCTGGCAAACCCGATTCCGGACTGGAGTAGACTGAATTCAAACGATTACGATTAAAGGCGAGACCTCCAGACGAATAAGCTGTCGATTGGCTACGCATTGAGCCCATACGTGAAAGCTGACGAACCAGCCAATTATTTTTACGTCGTTCCACCATCGGCGTATCAACGCTTTCCTAAAAATCCAATCAAATTTAATATATATAAGTATTTTGATATACTCGTACATAGATATAAATAAAACTTACATAATCTGCATAGACATCATCGGTTACCAAACGTTTATTATTGCTGCCCTGTTGTAAATTTACATAAGTTAAGTCCTCCTTCTTCACCTTGTATTTCTCGGCAGATCCTTTGGGTTCATATCGGCGATAATGCTCTGATGCTACAGTATAAGGCAACTCTTTAGGAACAACGCACTCCCAATATTGATCGCGTAACAATTCTGGATGTTCCTCGTGCATCTCATCAACGATCATATAGGCAGCCTATAATTAAAACAAAAAACAGGATTATGTAAATTTAATGTAATTCTGGAAAGTTTTACAACACAATAGCAACTTCGATATCTAAATTAACTTGAGGTGTATCTGGCGCGTGCTTTTGGCAAACTATGTCATATTTATGCGTGTTTTGTACCTCAAAATGATATAATCTAATAAATAATTACCCTAACAAGTCAACAGAAACTTTGCGATAAAAATTGAAAATAAATTATTGTAATGCATACAATACACTAATGTGAAAGGTACGAGTATACAAAGTTACCGGTATTTTGCTACGAAAGATACGAATGATTTCTGTTCAGAGCAAGGATCCTTCTTTACATTGAATCTAAATGTATATATACCTTTTAAGATTATATACATATCCATAAACTTTTGACATTGGCACCACAACAAATGAGATGCTAATTTGAGAAGGGCGAATGGCATTAACTTCAAAAATACTCGTAGAAGACGAAGTTTTAATCAGTTATACAATATACATATATATACAATATATTTTTTGTTTGGTATGGAAAACCTGTTTTCCTTTAATATTTTCGTGTATACAACATTTTATTTCGCAAATACAACTCAGGTCACAAAACAACAAAACTCATAGAGAAGGGAATAGTTACTTAACTTACTTACTTATGTGCTGTAAGAGAGAAAGGTACTATAATAAAGATATATTTACTATTCTCTCATATGGATACTTAGTAACATTCGATTTAACAAAGAACTTCATTTTTAAATTAGGAATTGAACTATGAAAATGCAACCTTTAGGATATTTACATATTCGTGATTCATGTGTATTGTAATTCTGAGAACTCATAAATGACAGAAATGTCCATTATAACTTGCAGTGTATTTCATAGTCGTTCACACTCAACAGCACATTGTATACTTGATTTCAGTGTTTTAACTTGATTTCATATCAAAATTTTGTTGTTATTTTTAGCACGTGGCATTTTTTTTTCCCTCTTTTTTGACGTACGTGAATTTAAATCCCCTCAAGAGATTTGTGTAAACAAAGAAAATATGCAAAAATAAAATACTTCTTATGAAATATTTATGGGTTATCCAATAAGCTTTAACTTTAGAAAATCAGGCGTTGATTATTGTTTGTGGGTGATTGTTTTGCCAATCCCGATTTGTCGATATACTAAGTAATATATCGCATCGTTATTGAATATTATCGTACTAACCTACTTTTGGTTATCGTTTGATGGTCTTCAACTGGCAGTGAAGGCATGCATAAAAGGAATGAATTTGGTCATAGCGCCACGTGGCATATATTGTAATTTTTGTATGTTTTTTTTCATGATAATTATGAGCTTGTTTCACCTTCCAAGCTCCAATTATTAATTATAATTGTCGTATTTGTTTTATTTCTTCCCATCATTTATATGATGAATAATGTTAAATTCGGTTGCTGTGATGTTTTCTAAACTAAATAAATGTAAATTGATGGAAATTGAGTTAACCATGTTTATCAGCCTATCCAATATTATATTAATTATAGTTATGAAAGAAGAGAACTCATATTAACATATGTATGAAAGATGATTTCCTTTTGTTGTCATTATTCAAATGACCTTGCGTCATTTTGTAATTGAAAACAATCCCATCAATCTTAAAAAACTATTTTTGGGTGTTCTTTTCAAAACATTATGCAGGATTAGCCATACAGTTACCGATATTTTTAAAACTAAATACAGTCGAACATCGTATAATGCAGTACTTGATGCGCCTTTGGTTTAACGATGTTAAACAATGGGAGGGATAAATTTTACATAACGTGGCTTTTGGTCTCGGTATTTACGAAGTTAAGAAGGAAAGGATGAAATTAGAAAAGTGTAGGACCAGACTTGCCTTGAGCGGGAATCAAACCCGCGACTCTTGGAATGTCAGCCCTAAAAGAATCGTTATTTCCAATGATATAACTAAGTAAAGTTACCTCCATATACAACATCCTTCCTTCAACCGCTTGATTTAGGTTTAAACCAAAATTACATGAAAAAGATGTATTTAAAACATAAATTTTTCTAATAAAAACATGAATTCAAATGGGTGGTTTGTATGGAAGGTATCCCCCTAGTGATCCGATTGGGCTGGTTCCGACAAATTTACTGCGCCTGTCTTGGAAACTGATTGTGCCCAAGTTGCAGTTCGGTAGAATAAAAAACAAAAAACTTTTTCTAATAAGAACATGAATTCAAATGGGTTATTTGTATGGGAGGTATCCCCCTAGTGGTCCGATTCGGCTGGTTCCGACAAATGTACTGCGTATGGTAGAAAGAAAGGTTCGTGCTCTAGCTCAAAAATTGAGGGACTAGTTTGCACATATACAGACGGACAGACGGACATGGCTTAATCAATTCGTCTAATCGAGCTGATCAAGAATATATATACTTTATGTAGTTTTTTGCCTCCTTCTGCCTGTTACAAATTTCATGACAAACTTATAATACTATTCACTTACGTGAAGAGTATAAAAAAAACATGAACAGAATCAAAATTTGGACTGATATTGTATTTCTTAATACAATATTTTCAATTGATTGTTGGGACATCAGTCAAAGTAATTTCGAACGGATTGCGAAATAATAAGACCATTATCCGGTTTATAACTTTCAAAAAGCGAAAAATTAGTCACAGGTAAATTTTCATCTGATGTTGGAATTTCATCCCAGTGATAAAAATTTTACAATTTTTCTTTTCTACATCAATTTTATTCTTCATTTATTGAATTACCCTCGTATAAAATCGAATCGCAGTAAGGTATACGACAACATAAGACCTTATTGTGTAAAAGTTATTGATCATCGGATTGATTGAATTATTGATGATGCTGATTCGGATTTCAGATGGCAAAAGTAAAGCTTTAAAATAAGGAATCTATACATTTCCCAACTTTATTGTGCTTTCAGAAAAGGGAGTTCCAGTTAACTCATTTAACAAATATGCATGAACGATTCTTACATGTGTCGTAAGTAGTCGTAGGTGCAACTCTCAATCAAGTCAAATTTGTTTGTTATCTTTATGTCACGTATTCATGACCAATTGTTCTCGTTGTTTATTGTTTTTGCAGCTAATAAAGCAATTATACTACAATATATTTGATTGTGAAAACTTTTTGTTTTTCTACATATTTATAATGTGGATTTGTTTCAACTATATTGTAATTGTTTTGACTTTTCCCTGCGAGACATGCACGAGATGCCAATTACATTACATCAGCAATAACAGCACTACAACCACCATTATCATGTACAATAATTGAATTAGTTGCCTTGATTTTTCCTACCCTGTAACCTGTTTCTGGAAATACAATGTACATCGATACAACATATAACATCCAGAGGAATGGAATTTAGAGTCTACAAAGCTTATTTGCACATTTCATTGAGCAATTCTAGAAGTTTTGAAATCTGAAATTATGTATGCACAATTTGTTAGAGAGGAGTTGAAATGGCACCATCCTGGTTTCTGAGATATTGTATTTAAAATTGCAGTCTCTTACCTTAATGTGTCTGTCAATGAGCCAGTTTAGTTCAATATCATCGTCATCTTCGCCAAATGGATTAATTAAAACCTCGGCGACTTTCAGCCAGCCCACATAGAAAACGAACTGCAAAGTTAAAAGTCAAGATTAATCAAATGCTATACAGGGGAAGAAATGGAACTAGCAATAGCAAAAAACAATTAAAATTGCAACTTGATTAATTTTAAATTTATATCACATTCATTTCCATCCATTACTAAAATACATGAGTTGTTTACATGCAACTACATATGTACATGCATATATATGTACGAATATTCGTATGTATTTTGATCAAAACATCGCCCTATTTTTGATAGTTTTTATTTCGTATCTGTCTATAAAATGCTGTTGATTTTGTTCGATCAGCAGAGAGAGATATGTAACATATTTTCGAATTTATTATTTTAAACATGTTTAATATTGTCTTCTTCACTTACATAATGATAGCTTCATAAACATAAACATACACATCTAGATGTATGTATTGTAAGTACGAGCAAGTGAAATGCGCGTTTGAACACTTGAAAATCTCGATTACTTGCAGCTATGTACATGTCTAAAGTATAAACCGCATAACTTGGCCAACGCCAACGGCAATGGCAACGGCATCGCAGACGAAACTCAAACCGCAATATAACGTCTTGACTCGGATTGTTGTCGCGGTGCGATCGATTTCTTCGTCGGTAGTCGATAGACGATTGCGTTTTAGTTTTGTTAATGAGCCAAAAACCGCAAATAATTATTTTCCTCTCTAATTTACATTAGTAAATATTATTATTGAATTAAATGAATCAAATAATGCAGAACGAATGCATTACTAAGCTGATATAATATACATATAGTTATATAATTTCAAAGATTTTGAAATACTATCATACCTGCAGCACAGTAAAAAGTGGGAAATATAAATCTGGATCTTCACGTCCATTTCGATCCACAGCATCGGGTAACATTTGGCGGCCCAATAGCGCTGCTATAAAATATGTATAAAGCACAAGTGTGACAACCTTTAAAGATAAAATTATTTCATTGTTATAATATAATAGGTACATATATTTTTAATAAATTACCTGAGTATAGACCAATGGAACACAAACGGTGTCATAACCAATAAGTCCACCCAAGCGACGTCGGATATCGGAAAGTTCAACTAAAATCGTTTGTACTATGTGATCCGATTGAATCAGACCATCTTTTCGTGCTCGATTTATAATATTTGTGGCCCAAACTAAAGGCATCCAATATTTTGACATGGGACTCTTTTGATTCATAGCCTCGAAAATTTTCATTTCCGATTCGTGCATGAGGCCTGCATCGACCAGATATTGAGTTGTGGGAAAACGTCTTTTGACACGCAAGGAAATACGTTGCAATGTTATGACATAGGCTAACACCATGTAGCGCATGATATTACGACGCATCAAGCGACCTGTTTCACTCTAAAACGGAAGGTGGTTGTGAATTTTTTACTTAAATTTGCTATACTACTTATATTATTGTATTTAGTAGTAAGTAGTATTTAACTTACATTAATCCCTGTTGTATTTGGTATGGCGGCACTAATAAACAAGGCTAACGTATCTGGCCAAGGCAGGAGTCTGTACTGTTCCCACCAACGTTTTACTACCAGACTAACATAGAAGCCCAGCACAAAGGACATAGGTATACTTTCACTTTGTAAACCAAAATATAAGCGTATCTTTTGGAATATTCTGCAAACAAGTTCAAGACAAGTTGAAGTTTGGAAAGATTTCTCTAATAAGTTCTTACGTTACTTACTTTTGTTGGGCTTCGGTTAATGCGAATCTATAGGCAAAGTTTATTGTATAATAAAGGCACAAATAGGCAATTAATTCACGCCATACTAATTTATAGACACTACCGCGCCATCTGTGTGAATCAAAAAATAAAAAAGTAAATATATTCATTATTAAGTTTCATTAGTATATAGTTCAGTTAATACAATAAATATTTTTATGTATACACCTATGTAGTAACAATTGCGATTGATAGATAGAAGAAGACACACCCATTGTCATAAAAACAGACTCTCTAATTTTGGTATTTTATGGTATCTTACAATACAATATACACAAGAAATTTGATACACGTGCCTTTGTGATTGTTTCCCTGATAACATATTTATCTTAATACTTACTCTACTTTACTTTACTTATGTGTTATGTATTGTAATTTTTATGATTTTTCAGTTTTCTTCTTCTTTGCATTGGTTATACTCGTGTTTATTATTTGAATTTTTCTAAAATGATAATGACATTCCATAGAAATAGAAATCTTTTGTTTTGGCTGGCATAAAGTTCCCATCAAAATACTCGTATGTTGATCAACGTTCAAGGTTCTAAGTAGTGTACGTGAATGAACCTTAATATTGTATTTTATAATAGGTTCTCATCGTACAGCAACATATATATTAATATTATACATATATATAAATATGTAGATGTTTTTGAGCTTTCATTTTGTCCAAAGTGTGCATTAGAGTTTTTTTTGAAACTGGTTTGACTTGTCTTTAAATAAGTTGTTAAATTTATTTCCAGCAAATAGTAATAAAATAATTATTATTAATTCTAATGTTTCGGAAGTATTATAAATTTATTTTCGTAAAAACTCTAGCGCCAAATAAATTTTATTTTTTTAACATTTTAGATATTAATTTCAAAATTCAATTATTCAAAAGTATTCTTTTTGCAAAGACTGATTGAATTGTTATTTCGCACTTTTATTTATTTACAGCTAAACGAAATTCTCGATTTATATGCAATATACTTAGGTATGTAGTACATATGTTTTGTGCATTTCTTGAAGAATATAAGTTAAAGTGATCAGCGGTGGTCATGCGGGCTCAACGTGTGAGAGGTGCACCTTGTGGGAGACTCGGAACTGTAGCAGATGCAACGTTCACTACGCTTCCTGAAGTAGTCTGCAATGAACCGCGAGACAGGAGCTTTAAGTTAGTAATAGGTTAGTAGGTAAGAAAACTGTTTTTCGAGAGTCAGTTCAATTCTGGAAATACAAAACACTGTAAATAAAAATTTAGATGTATTTTGTGTAAACACATTTTCATTAATCGATCATGCTTTCTGCTGATTTATGTTTAATGAAAAGAAGTTCTTAAGTTTTTTGAGATACTGTGATAAAATTAACATATTTTGCAGCGATGAAAGGGTTTTGCGATTAACACCCAGAAGTAATTGAGTGAGGATCCATAAATATACTTGTTGCTCGTATACAGAAAATACAATCTAGATGCCTGTCTATCTGGCAAACAATTGCTCGAGTTGCTCGTTTCAGTTCCCTTAGTTTTGCCACATATGAGAAACCAAATTTTTGAAAATCGAAAAGCGTTTCTTTTTTTTTTTTAAAAAGTACTAAGTCTTCAAAAATTTATATTTGGTTATATTGGCGGCATTTACAAAATAGTTGTATCGGATCCACATTCCCTCTCTAACAAGACTCATAATAGAAAATAATTTATTTTATTTCTATATAACTTTCCCAGTTTTCGATATGTCGGCTTGAAATTAAAATCAATCAGTAATATGACCTTTGTATACAAGTCCAATTATTACTTCAAAATCTATTTAAAAAAATTTGATCGAATTTCGTTGAATATGGAAAGATTAAAATTGACATTTATACAAAATCTGTTGATTCTGGTAATTTTTCTTAGACTTGCACCTTAATCATACCCAATTTGAAGGAGGTGTACACTGCATATGACTGATCTTTTTATTTTCTTAAACTGGTCTGTTACAATGCTGTTTGTCTGCATTTTAACAAAAGTAATTTAGTTAAATATTCCCAATGATCTTGCCATAGATTAACTAGAATCGTACTTTGTTTAACTTACAATGTATCTTAGTAGCCAAATCTTGTAAGCTGAATTGGAACCACTTTTTTCCAGGAAGGTCTGTATTGTTGTTCATTTTGTAGCTCACTGGAATATTTTATGTGTCTGTCTGTTTGTCCAAAATAAATGGATGCCGGAAATTAAATACCTGAAGTGTAATCCAATTTATTAATATGGATGGTGCGAACCCTTAACTACAGATATGACCCAATTACGTTCTACTGATCTCTTTTTGATTTTTTTATAGTCTTCACGCAGTCATGAAGTTTGTAACAGACAGAAGGAGACATCGGAGACCACATAAAGTATACATATTGATCAGCTCGACAAGAAGAGTTGATTAAGCCATGTCATCTGTCTGTTGTCTGGCTGCCTGTCAGTTGTCTTGCTGCTTGTCTGTCCGTCTGTCTGTTAGTAACAGAGCTGACACTCTTTTCAGCTGTCATTTTTACTAGACGCTGTACATTTGTTGGAACGAAGTAGCTGAATCGCACCACGGGGGTTCCTCCTATATTTATTATTTTTGTATTATCGAATTGAAATTTGGACACTACACATTTCTAAATCATCCCTACCAACCGTAGACTTTAGGATTACTGGATCGTATATCTCCCATATAAATATTTCGGTGCTTTTTTTTAGAGGTGCATGAAGAGTATAAATACCTCGGAATAGCCAAAGTTAACCTTCTTTTTCTTGTATAGACAAACCCAATTTCTTCAAAATATACATTTTCTCTAGAGATTTTCATGTGTAAATTTCTTTCATATGAAAATACAATTTCCACTTACAATAGAATTAGATAGTTTCAAGATATATAAGGGGTGTTCAAATTTGAGGTATCTTTTTAAATTGACAGCCTGCCAATTTAATTTAATTTCCCATAATTCTTCCGACAAACTTCTATCTATATCATGGAAGAGTACAATTGTATAATGTAACAAAATTATGGGTTTCCTTTAGTTTGATTTATTTCAAAATTTATTTTCTTCTTTTTACAGCATTTAAATAAAAGATTGTTTTTAAAAATAATTTAATATTAATTTATTTTTACGATTTCCTAAAAATTTGATTTTTGAACTATTCACTAAAAGTGTTCTGTACTATTTTAGTAAATAATGTACTTAAATATTTAGAATTATCTAGTTAATTTATTGATTATTATTAATTTTGTAGGTTTATTGTTGCTACTTATATTTGACAGATGACAGGAAAGATGTAAATCATTCTCTTTTAAACTATTGATTGAAAATGCAATACCAGAAACAGTTTAAAAACTTTCCTATAAGTTTTGTGAATAATGCAACACAAAGTTAACTTTAAGCATACATAATTTACATAATCAAATCGCCATTGCTATAAAGACTCTGCAATTGTATAATTTCCAGTTGTAAAATAAATAAAACTAAACAACGAATTAATTATATGAGTACCTATTTTTCTTTTTTTTCTTTTGTAGGTTTGTATTAAAATTAAACTGGCTTTAAATTGTTTTCATCACGTTTGATGCATAAATAATATATTAAATTTTACTAAATGTTCACATTTTTACAGCTTCAGTGAATTTATTTCTGATGCATTTGTTATTGTTACAGATGTTGATAACAAAATATTACTTATTATAACAAAACAAAAAAATTACCATATAAACAAGACAAACTAAATTGTTCAGAGAAAAGGCGAAAAAATCGAACTGAGTTGTCCGATTCGAATGTAAAAAAAAAAATATTCATAGAACTAAAAGTACTCAGTAAGAGCTGAAGCGAATAGTGTAAATAGGTTTAATCACATTGGCTTGACGTTTGTAATGCATAGAACCGCCCGTTGGAGACCCCTTTAAATCATGTTTGAATAGGAATGCTATGAGGACTGATGTTGATTTATTAACACATAATTGAAATACATAGTTGGAGTATGAATGGTTCGTTACTCGTAGAACCAAAGTTAAAGTTCTGATTTGTTTGCAATTTTTTTTTTTTTTTTTTTTTTGCAAAACAGCTTCCATTTCAACAAATAAATATGTACAAATAAACAATTGTTGGAGTGGAAAATCTAGCGTATGACTAATATTAGTTAGAGAAACATGTTCCTAGATTCATTGCAAAAAATCCCTCAATTATTGATTAATTAAAATGTGTTCGATTAAACAAGTTTATTTTTATTTTCATTTTTTTTTTATACTCACTTCCATAGAATCTTCCAAAAGCACCCAAAGCTACTGCCATTCGGCACCTCGCCCGCATATGAGACTGTCATGTTTTTATTTTTATATGTAATAGTACTATTTTGAGACTAGACTTCTTTCTATTCATATGTATTTGATGTATGATGTATGGTTCATGTGTATGTGTAGTTAGATAGTTAGATTTGTATCTATAGATACAAATATTATTACGCGCTACATGTGCGTATCGCGTGCTACGCTCGACCGAATGCTGCTGGCAACTTTTCAACAGAAAGCAAACTTCAATTCCAGAACGATGATGATGATGATGATGATGATGGGCTCGCTGTACTCGTATCTAGAATAATAGTTCTCTTGCTTATTTGCCAAGTTAACAGAATTGAATTCGTTGGATGTGCACTGTTACACTGTTTTTATCGTTGTTTGTTTTGCTGATGTAGTTGTAGTTGTTTTTATTGTTATTGTCATTGTATCTAATTGTTGGTGTTGTTGTTGATATTATTGTATCTAATGACATTAACAGCGTCAACGATATTGTTGAAGTCAGCTGAGTTAAGTTAGTTAGATATCGATATAGTACGATTTCGATGCGATACGATTTGATGCGATGCGATGCGATGCGATTCGCTTTAGTATGCTACTTAGACACGGGTTAGGTGAATTTGAAACGTTTTAATTGTGGTTGTTGGATTTTTATTGTTATTTTTTTTGTGGTTGTTGGTGCTGGTGATGATGGTAAGAAGAAAAAAAAAAAAATAATAAAAAATTTATCAAAATCAAATTCCAGCACGTTTCTCTCACAGTTTCACAGCACTTTATATTTTAAAAATATATTTCCATGCATTTTATTTTTAATTTCATTTGTGACTGATATTTTCTGTTCTTTTCTTTTCTTTTCATTTTTCATTTCATTTGATTTGCTTGTGTAGTATTTTAGACCAAAAAGGTTACATTTAATTCAGAAGCATTTCTTCTTTTCTATTTAATACACATTTTCAGTTTTATGATTATAATTGCAGGTTTCAAAACGAAGCATCTGTAATTGGAAGAAGAATTGGTTTTATTAATAAGAATTTCTTTCTTTTGCATAAATGAAAAATCTTATCTTCGATTCACCGAATATTACATACCTAAGGGTGAAATGAATTAAAATTTTGGAATAGTTCATGAAGTAAATACTTCTCCAATTGGTATGCGAAATTTCTATAGAATATCTTAAGATACGAAAATCTTTCCCATACAAAAACTCAACTCAAATCGAAAAGTTTGTGTACATACAATAATGTACACTGCCGCTTAACTGAATATGCTCCACATATCTGTTCCACCAACTTGCCGATTTTATTGAAATAGTTTTTGTTTTTTTTTTTAATTGATTAACACTGAATTTAATGTGGATGCAGCATCAGCTCTGTGTAAATAGGCTTAATCATATTTCGATTAAATTGTAAATTTTCGACGTTAAGGTCCAAAGTTAATACTCCACACACATTACAAAATCCTACAGGGTTGTTAAAGCACATCAGCACTAGATGCAGCATCAATAGTATGATTAGTTATAAAGCACAATGTCAATTGCTCTTAATGCAAATGACAAAAGCAAAGAACGAAAAAAAAAAACAACGTTAGCGTTGGAACTTTTTGAGTGATACCAAAACTTAAATAAAATGGGCTAAGTGCTTGTCAGACTTGTACACGGAGGGTCCCGTACCAGATTGGGGTTTGTATGGGAGGTACTCAACCTAGTGGTCCGATTTCACTGATTCCAACAAAAAAAATCAGAAACTTATAGTGTCTCAATATCAGTTCAATAGTCCAAAAAACAAAAAAGTTTTTCGAATAAGAACCTGAATTTTAATGGTGGGTTTGTATGGGAGGTACCCTCCCTAGTAGTCCGATCAAACTAAAATTGCGGCAATATAAGTTTCTGATGTATAGCCACCAACCTTCTAAATTTCATGATCGTGGGATTACTGGATCGTATAGCTGCTCCACAAACCAAAATGTTTCTTGTAGGGAGCCCCTTTAAGTTCTTGAAAATATTTTAGTTTTAGTTATTGTTGCTGATTCCCCGGATAGAACTACATCTTCTGTGAAAATTTCAACTCTCTATCTATTACGGTTTATGAGATATGACCCGAGGACTGACGGACGGACAGATGGACAACGAAGTCTCTACAATAGGGTTCCCTTTCGTACCCTTTGGGTTCGGAACCCTAGAAAGAATTTCTCTTTATTCATTTTGTACATACTATCCAATTGTTTTATGTAATTTTTTTTTTAACCATAATTAATTGAAATCATTGAAAAATATAACTGCACTTTTATTTTGTTGAACAACATATCCTCCTACCATTATATTTGACTGTGAAATCGTCCTTTTTGGCCAATTTCCAATTTTTTAAAACCGAATAGAAAACAATTGGTGATGATAGAAATAAAAAAAAAAGTGTTTATCATTGTAATGAATTGTTAATTAAACACGAAAGTTTGCAGTCTGTAACACATTTAAAAGTTCATTTTTTTAAAAGAGAAACACATACCAAAAACGCTCTTTTTTTGACTTAACTGCATAGATTCAAATGTAATGATTTAAGTTTGTTACTTACAGCGATTATGTACCGTCGTCAATTCTTTTCTTTTTTTTTTTTTATTGAAAGTAATTGGCGGTATTTTTTTTTTTGCGGAAAGCAATTGAAGAATTTTCAAATAGGCCAAAAGCAGAGCGGACACCCTAAAAATATTGACGGAGGCCAAAAGATAGCTAGTAATTTTATTCAAAATGAATGAAGCTGTGGTAATAATATGAAAGGAGATGCTCAATACGCGTCAACACCAGTAGATAGAACTTGTGCTTCAAATTTCCAACGTTCTGCTGCCTCTCAATTATATAATATACGCCTTCGATTTGCTAGAAAGCATATGACATGGAACAAAGTGTGATGCACTCCCGTATTTTCTGATGAAATCGCCCCGTACCTGCGTCATTGTGGTTATAAACAAAATGGTTGGTACCTGTTTTTTAATTTACATTTTTCCACTATAATTTCTAATTATCGTCCACACTTTTAGGTCTAGTGTCGAAACTTAAAATATATTATTGAAATTTTAGTTTACAGGACAAATATGAAATATTTTGCATGTTTCAAAATATTCAAATGAATCTTCGTCAAATTCATGGAAACTGCATTAAAAATTATAACATTTGTTTCATTAAATTCTTCGGTTAATTGAAATTATTGTTTTGTCTTGTTTCAGTTTTTGATTTTTCTTTATAAATAAAATTTATAAAAAAAAAAATAACCACATTTTTTACAGCATTATTCATGCACCACACAATTATCGATGCTTCAAGTAAATGATATATACGTGAAGTTGATGCATAATGTTAATGGGCTGGTTTGCCCAGTTTTATTTTATGTCAAGTTTCCTTCGAAAAAACCTTTAGTAATACAGTTTATTGAAACTACAATTACAGGCGGAGTTAGTCCCCTGAAAGTGCTCAAATTTCATTTCGATAGTACAAAAAACCAAAATATTTTTTAATAAGAATCAGGTTTTGAATGGTGGTTTTGTGGGACGTATCCCCCCTAGTGGCTCGGTTCGACTGATTACGACAATCGTACAGCGTAGTTTGCATACATACAGATAGATAAATGGACAGCAGTGCTACTCAAATGTTTTCTTTTTAAATTTTTTGCCGATTTTTTATATCAATCAACAATTATTAGGGATAAGGAAGTTAGAGGTTAAGTCAGTCAGTTTATTTGCTTGTGTAAGCATCGTCTTGCCTTATTATCAGGATTTTCCCATCTTCGCGCTAAAAACATTAACAAAAGATAAAAATACTTCAATGATGAAGGCAAGTGAATACAATTTTTAGGTTGCTTGTCGGTAGTTAACCTTGAAAAGAAACTTTAAAAATCATAAATACAATATATTTTTGTTTTTTATTTTTGCAACGTCAGCTTAAAGTGCCACCACTGATCGAACTACTTGATTGTAGGAATTATGTATAAATCTTATGTATGTTGTATGTACAAAACTCTTACGTCTGTTGTTGTTTTCTCGTTAAGTTGAAAATCGACATCGAAGTTTTTTGATTACTGCACAATTTTTGATTAATTGTGTTAATATGTCTGAAGTATATAGTACATATGTATGTATGTACAATATATGAAATGAGTAGAAATGATAAAGACAAAAAACAAACTTCGCATATTTTATTTTCAATGTTTTAACACGCGTTAAGTTTTAAGCATCTTTCGATGTTGAATTGTATTTTATTTAGTGAGTTTAACCATGCAAAACAATCTTTCAAACTCTAAAATTTGTTTGCCGCTATAAATCGCATAAATATTTGAACAATAAAAAAAATTAAATAAATAAATATTAATTTCTTTAAACAGGTTTCGAGAAGAGAAAAATAAAATAAGAAGAGAAAAAAGGTTTTTAATATTCAATTTTCACTCGTGAGCGTTAATTTGTTATTTAAATTTACATAAAAGCAACATTCAGCGCATTATTTTTCTATTGAAATTTGTAATAAGTATACATATTCTGAATATTGAATTGCGAAGTCTCTGACAAATTGTTTTAACTAGTTTTGATCAAGAATTTTCATATCTACACTCGAGCTAAGGTCAAAAAGAAAAAAAAAAAAAATGTCCCACAACCTAATTATTAAAGATGCAACCAAAAACTGTTGTAGTACTTCCGGATTTTTTTTTGTTATTGGTAAGAACTTTATTTTTCCAGGAACATTTTTTGAAGAATTTATTTCCACAACTTTCATAATGGTTTTTAATTACAGAAAATCACTGTTCACGTTTTTGTTATTTCTGAAGAATTTTTGCAATTTCACGTTTGTAATTAGTAAAACCAAAAATATTACTTTTTATTGCGAATATTTTCCATTTATTTGGAATTGCGAAATCACTTTTACGAAGTGATAAAAATAATTTAATTTTATAACCAAATTTGCATAACCTTTTTTCATACTTCAAAAATTACTATTTATATAAAATCTTTAGTTTAGTTACAAACTTAGGAATGACTGGACTTGATTAAAGGGTATTCAATAATTCAGAATAGAGATCAAAGTAACGATTTCAAATAAATCAAATCACATCTGATTGATAAAGTCTATAGAAATCATTTTACATATTATTTTATTTATATGTCAGCAGCACAAATAAAATTTATTTATGCTGAGAAATTTCACTATGCGATTAGCACTCATTATATCTGAAATCGCTGCGATCTTCCCTAAGTTTATGCCTTTCACAATAGTGTATTAATACTTTTTCATGATGTTTATAACTTATTATAATATGTATATGTAAATGTATGGATGAGGAATTATCATTTTGAAGACCGTCCACCTTCAGATAACTCTTCTTGTTGTTGAGCTATGACCTGACATCTTCTATTAAGTTATTATTCAAAGATAACATTGTACTTATGCACAAAATCGGAGTTTATCGGTTACTAATAATTAATAAGAGCTAAAAATATGTATATTATATGCATACAAAATTTTTATAGAAAAATTAATCTGCCATATAAGTCTATGATGTAAAATCAAGTTTCAAAGGAGTTTTCTGTATGAAAAATGTTTGCATTACTAGACATTTCAAAAAAAAAAAAAAGTTATAAATTGTTAGCTGAAAACCCCGGCAGCCATATTTAAATTATATTTACTTTTTCATCTATAAGTTAGCATTATATAAATAATTAAATTATGAATTGATTTGAAATGATATGATATATCTATATCTAAACATATTATAAAACAAAGTCGTTTTTTTTTCCTATAACCGCTCCAATCTTTAAAACTGCGCAACGTATTTTGATGCGGTTTTTTTTAATAGATAGAGTGATTGAAGAGCAAGGTTTATATTTATAATATTTATAATAACATCCATTAAATAGTGGAGAAATACTGTTATTTTCACTATACATATACCTATATGCCTATCTTTAAAATTAATGTAGTTGGCATAGTGTTATAATTCATGGAAAAAGCATTTACTGTCACTACAATATTCCAGCTTATCATTATTTACACAGCAAAGTTTCTTCAAATGTGATTTTAGATTTTTTTTATTTAAGTCTGTTATTACTATAAAGAAGTCATAAAGTCATGTCTGGAAGACTCGTCGTTCGAACATAGTTCGTAGTACAGTGAATGCCAAAAGAGTACGTTCAGCAAGAGATGAAGAATCGTCAACGGAACGTGAGGCTCGCCTCAGTAAGGCTCGGGATAGATATAGAGCTGAGAGAGAGAGAGAATCATCAGCACGAGTTACTAATTAATGGGTAAATAAAGAAAATTCTGCCATGAATTACGATCCTTGACTTACAAGGACAATCGTATAGTAACAATAGGTACTATGTCAGTAGTGTGTGAACATTGCTTGGCATTGAAATTCAAGGATAAATCGAAAGGCATGTGTTGCTTACAAGGAAAAGTCAAATTAGAAGAAATTTCTCCCTCCACCTGAACCACTTCAGTATCTTCTTACGGGTGATCATCTATATATATAAAAATGCACTCAAAAAATAGTATGACCCCGCAAAACTCGAGAACGGCTGGACCAATTTTGATGATTTTGTTTTTTTTTTTGTTGTACTCATGGAGTTACAGTCAGGTTCTTTGCTACATTTGGATCCGGTAGGTAGCGCTGTTGTCCAGATATAGATAGTTGTATAATATGTCATTTTTAAATTTTTTTTATTTGGTGCAAAATATACTGAACCGATTTTTTTTAAAAGAACAAATGATTCTTAAAGTTGCTTAGGTTAAAATAGAATATTAAAATATATTGTAAATTATTAATTACACATTTTACAACAAAGCTTTTTATAAGAAACACCCAATTAACGCATAGGGGGTGTAGCAACGCACGCCGGTTAACGCTAGTTAATAATATAATTTAAAAATATTGGACGAATGATCGATCAAATTAGGATATGAGTTAATAAGTAATTAATTGACTTGATATTTAAATTTGTCTAAGAAAACGTAAAGGGATTTACTCTATAAATAAGATCGATTAATAATAATTCATATACACATTTATGTTGAAAAACACATGGTCTACGAATCTTAAATTATATAATCTATAATATTATACGCTACGATTCAATCAAACCCTTAAGAATTCTTCAAGACTTTTTGAAAATTATGCAAATATATAATAGTAATCATCATTACCATGAGGGAATCGATCCAGAAATGTCTCTCTGATTGTAAGAAAATAAACTTTTCATATTTTGAGAAATTAATGCGAAGTGGTTGTTATAAGTAGATAAGGAAATAGCTTTCAGTCGGATATTGATATTTTTACGCGATTTTTTAAAAGGGCTCCCGAAACGATAGAATAAAAATATATTACTTAACACAATTATCCAAAAATTTTACCAATCTGACTAGGTTTTTACATATTTTATGTATACAAGTATTACAAGAGCAATAATTTAAAGCGTCTTAAAAATTTAATTATGGAAAATTTCATTTAAAATGATTTAATGTTTGGATGAGTCAAAGTGAATATTATTTCCTATTTTTATACTCTTCACACAGTGAATAGTATTAAAAGTTTGTCATGAAGTTTGTAACAGACAGAAGGAGACATCGGAGACCCCATAAAGGGTATATATATTCTTGGTAAGCTCGACGAGACGAGTTGATTAAGCCATGTTCACATGTCTGTCCGTGTGTCTGCATTGTATGCAAACTAGTACCTCAGTTTTTGAAATAGAGAGATAAAATGTTGTACGAGATTTACTTTAAACCAGACACTGACACATTTGTCGGAGTCAAGCGAATCGGGCAACTAGGGGGATTCCCATACAAAAATCCTTTAACATTGAGGTTATTTAAAAAAAAATTTTTTTTGATTTTTCTACTATCGAACTGAAATTTGATCTTATAATTCCTAATCTACCTCCACCAAGTATGAATATTTCAAGACCCTAGAGTTACTGGATCATATAGCCACAAATAAACCCAAATTCAAATTCTTGTTCTTATTACAAAAACTTTTGTGTTTTTTCTATTGTCGAATTGAAATGTGGACCCATATTCACCAACCACGTAAAGTTCATGACCCTATGATTACTGGATCGTATAGCTCCTACAGAATTATTTCGGTTTCAGTGTTGAAATGTTGTAGGTATACTGAATCTTCCCGTAAGATAAGTCAAATCAATAATCATATATTTCTGAATGCTCAGTCACATATCTAGGGGTGCGTAAAGAGTATATCAACTTCGGCATAGCCGTAGTTAACCTTCTTTTTACTTGTTTTGCGCTTATTTTATTATTGAAAATTAATTAAGCAAAGCATTTAGTTAATTAAAAATTTTAACTACAGTAATTTTGTTGTATAATAAATGAAAATTTTTATATAAAAATTAGTTTAAAATGAATGGAAATAATAAATGATTTATATGTACATATTGTAAGTATATACGAGTATGTTATGTATTTTTCGATTTTCTAATTGTCTACTCATGTCTATCATTAAGGGCTTGGATTCATATCTTATCTAACTTACTGGTCACTCTAGCTTTAGATACTTTTGCTACCTATATACATGTACATACTTAGTATATAGTTGGTACACGTAGTTAAGATAAACTATTGAAAGAAATGGTTTGAGTAGAATTTGCAAAGTGTTTCCTTTTGTATTTTCTGTGTATTTATTTAAGAAATTTGCACAATCCACAAGAATGAACAACAAACAACAACAATGGCTTTAGATGTGCGATAAGAAAGTACCAAAAGAAGTACGGATGTTGACTCTTTTGAAGTGACAGATTCATAGAGGTGACAGACAGTGATGCATGAGTAATGCGTTATAATATTGGTTGTTTTTTTTTTTTTTTTTCTGTAAACAGAAAATTTCACTTTCCTGCAGATAAAGCAAGATTATTATTTATTTAATGAGTAACAAAAAAACAGAGTTAGTTTCTTTATTAATATTCTTTTCATTAGCGTAAAATAAATGAATAAACAATTGAATTACAATCAAAACAATTAATGAATACATAAATAAATAATTACCAATCTTAACAGCAACTGATTATACAAGAGAATGTTTAACAATATTATTGTTTTTTATGGCATGACATATGCATTGGAATGGGGAATGAATGGATAACCAAATTTGGATGCTTAAAAATATTTACTTTCGAAGATTGTGAAAAAGTTATCACGAAGTTATCATGACATGACAGCTGCACTTTGACTTGTCTGTTGTGTTCCTATTCTTTGTTGTTAAGTGGCTTTTGGTAGATATGAGATTGTAAGCGAACGAACACTTAAGGTAATTACAATATTATTATAAAAATGTGTAAAATAGAATATACAAAAATGTATATACACGCACGCTCTGAGATACAAATTGAATGTGAAATGAATAGGCAAGGCGGCTTTTGAATGTTCAGGGGAATAGGGGGAGTTAGCTCATGTTAGCATGAGGCAGGGGTAAAAGGTATTTAGACTCATTGAATGGTAGCCAGCCAAGCGAGAGTGCGAATGTGATTGTGAGTGCAGCAACAGTTGAGTTGAAGCTGTGTGCTTAGTTTTAATAAAAATGTATCTAGATTCATTTGTTTCTCTATGAAAGTATTTGTTATTTGTTTTTTTTTTTGTTTTTTTTTCTTCCACTTTTTCAAGTGCAAACACACAACAAACGCAGTAAAAATCATTAACAAATATTTAAAACAAATTTGAAAATCGTTTAAGGCGAGCAAAAGTGATTGTTGACAGACAATTTTGTTGTTTCGTATTTTGTTGTTGAATTGTTACAGAAACTTATTGTAAAAATGTTTTTTTTCAATTTCTTAGTAGAAAATCCACTCGATTATTGATTATATTTTTATGATTTTACTCAAATTGCAACAGAATTTCTTTTCTATTTTTTCTTTTAATTCAAATTATTGATTTGAATTTTTTAACAAAATTTGTTGTTTTTCTCTTCACTTTTTTTTTTTCGGTTTTAGCCAAATTCGACACGCAGCACTCGATTCAATTTATTCACCACCATAAAGTTGCGTCGCATCGCGTCTCTTTTATTTCTTCTTGTTCAATCGCGTCGACAATCGATCTTTGTTATTGTTGTTTCAGCATTATTATTCGTTTCGTTGTCGTTTATTATCATCGTTCGCTGTGTATAGCGATCGCGGCCTCCTCAACTCTTTCGAGCTGTTCTTTTGAAAAACTCCACGGCAAAACTGTGCTCAAAATTTGAGTGCGATTGCTTTTTGTTGAGATCCGAGCTTCGCTCTCGTCGGTCGGCATCTAGATACATATGTATCTATCGTATGTCTGTCGAAGAGAGAGAAATTGTGCAAATGTATGCATGTAGTTATTGTACAAAACTTTCGTTGTATGAAGAATGCAACTGAGTATGAATGAGTAATAAAAAAGTTGGTTTATGCAGCTGGAAACAGAGTGGGTGAGTATCCAAGGGACTATCTGGGGGTGTGTTTTGACTCAATACTTACCTATATGTAGAAGGCGACATATTTGTTAGAAATTTAATGTTTTAAATGTTGTAATAAATTGTTTTTGTTTTCATTTACGCAGATCTTTCAGTATATGTATTTCCAATATCGAAAATTGACAGAGAAATTATAGTAGTAGATTGTGTTACTTTCCTAAAGGTAGGTCCGGTGGGTGTTACCACTAGAGTCTAGGCCTATAGTAAGAAGTTCTTTAAAAGAACCATGGGTTGAACCCTACCATAAATCATACTATGTAAATGTTTTCTGCTTTTTCTTTCGATTTGCAGAGTTGGAGACTTGATTGTGATAAATGCTGGCAAGTCCATTAATATCCCATTTTCGCTCAGACATCTGAAATCTCTCGTATTCATTTATGTTTATTTATTACAATTGTCCATATGTCCATGGTATTATAATTTGTTTCATATTTGTCAAATACTTAATAATATGATACAGAGACATGAAACAATTATACCTTATATTATAATAATAAGACACAACCCCTAACAAAATCTATTGTGTACGCCCATGACTACCAGATGTTTTGTTTAAGCCAAATCATGTACTTGTATGTTTGTAGTTGTGAGAGCTTAGTGTCAGGTGAAGTGATATTTTGTAGGCGTTGCCAGAGGCCCCAGAAATGTGTTTCATATTTTCCCCCAGGAAATGTAGTTTTTTACCTTCTGTATCGCCAGTTAACTATTGAGGGGAATGTACGTAAATTAAATTTGTAAAAATATAA